>LPNX010370265.1:160730-202456 GCA_001517045.1 Pseudotsuga menziesii | reverse complement strand
TCCTCCAAAATTAATCAATATTATTTTATTATTTTAACTATTATTTTATTATTTTCCTTAGGAGGCCCATTTTAGACCCCAAAATTCCTCTAATGTTTTGTTTTGTTTCATAACAAGTAGATCTAAGTGTTAAATCTTATCCTCTCTATCTCTTGTTATATAGATCTAAGAGTTTTTTTTGAGTTTACCTTACCAAAAGCTTAGATCTAGCTTTGTTTAGTCTTAGTACTTGAAGTAGCATATTATTCGTATCAATTGCAAGTACTAGAGCTTAAATTTTCATGCATTTTTGGCTAACATGCAAGCTTTTTCTTGAGTTTTGTGTTGGCTGGTTTTTGTACTCATCTTTCAGGAAATAAGAGTTTTGGAGGTGCATGCAAAGACTTGAACCATAAAAAGGGCTCCATCCAACCCCCTCTCCCAATCTCCCACTTCTTCTCTACCCATTCTTCAAATTTTTGGAAACTTTTTTGATCCTAACTCCAAAGGACAAAAAGTATTCCTCAAAATAAAAAAGGATATTGTAAAAGAAATTAATAAAAAACCAGTGGGATAAAGGCTCCCATACCCCACTTCCCCCATTTGGGGGAAGCCTGTATCATCCCTTGTTTTCTGTTTTTACTTTTCACATGCATAATAATTGTTTAGAGTAGATTAGTCTCTTTACTTTCATAAAATAAAACTTTGTTAGTGTAGTTTTATTTCAGTCTTGCTGCTTTTATTCAATTGCTAAAAGAAAAAGAAGGAACTTAAAATATCTTGAACCTCACTGAAAGGTGGATCAAGAGTGCTCTCTGTCGGAGAGTTTACTGTTAGTTTTATCTTTATTTCCGATTTAGTTGTTTATTTGATCAAGTAAAAGAAATACTTACCCCACGCTCTCCTGAGTACCTCGAAAGGGTGAAAGAGATTCATGGTAGGATTAATTAGAAAATATTTCTTTTATTTATTTTTTTCTTAATTTTTTAAATCAATCCGATCGTTGCTTTCCCGAGTACCCGAAAGGTGAAAGAGAATCTTCGGCCGTCATCTAAACAACTCATTGTTACGTCTCTAATAAAATAAACCAAGACTCCTTCCCCGTATGCTATGTCACAAGGTTCGGGTTCGGTTTCGTGTTCGGGTTCGACGACCTTTAAGTTCGATTTGGGTTTGAATTTCCCGATGAGGTTCGGATGAGGTTCGACATTAGGTTCGTCAATATACATATTTTCAAATTTTAAATATTTTATAAAATTAAGTTATCTAATATATGTTTATATTCTATAAATAATAAATAACATTTAATACCTTTTTATCTATTTTCTATACAAATTAAAACCTTTAATAATTAATATAATGTATACAATATATATAAATTTGTTTTACCATTTACTATACACCAAAGTCTAAAATAACCTAACCATTGATATATATACATTATACTATATATCCATTCGAAAGCTTTTAAAAAATTATATGTAGTGGAGATTTGAAATAATTGTCAAAACATTAGCCAAAGTTCAAACAAAGCCTTAACATTGTTTCCTCCAAAAATGACCGGAAAACCCTTCCGCAACCTCGACTTTGGTTCCTTGACTTATCAAAACACGCGTTAGCAGCCTTGACATTGGTTACAGGAAGGGTTTTCGAAAGCCCCAATCGCACGGGTTACTTGATCAGAATACTCTATTCGCACAGTCTGAACAATTGTGGCTCGTGGGATAAATTGTTGAGGGTGTAGTCTAGAGACATCTAGATAGATTGCGGAACTCGGAGGGCGAGGATGGGCATATCGCGAAAGAGAACAACAAGATGAAAACCACCTTGAAAAATGTTCTGCTTTGAGGTTCGCCGAACCCAAACGAATTTACATTTTTTTTTGAAGTTCGACAAATTTCAAACCTGATGATTTAGGTTCACCAAATCCTGTGACATCTCTACACCTCTGTAGCTTGTCTGATCAGTTGGCTGTATCAGAAAGGGATATGAGTTACTAGATTTAATAGGAAAATCCACACAAGCCAATTTCTTGAGAACTCGAGAGGTTGCAAAGGGTAATCACTACAAATTCAGGGGGCTACTCCAAGCAGGCTCATCCTTGCCTCGTTGGACATTTGGTATTACCGCTTTAGCACTTAGTTCGAAGGGACTTGATTTGTTGGGCCAAACCCACAATTAACCCACGCCCTTAATTACTCATTAATAATTTTAAAACTGACCAACGAGACAATTGCAATACTTACACGACACAACAACACTCCACTTTTACAAGCACTCCATATTCATCGGCACTGTCTGTTTTACTTTCAATGCTTAAATCAATTATTGCAAAATGTCGTGAATGGTGCTTACATTGTCATATACTGTTGATGTGATCTCTTTCTTGCAATAGTCCGTTGTGTTATTTTATCCATTTCATATTAACTCTTAGATTTAGTCTTTTCTTTCGTAGACTAAGAAGCATAGATTTTCTTCTAGTAGGGACCACCCCCCTTGGCTTCGTTAGGAGTTAGCCTAAACGAAGGAGCTGGGATCAGGTGACAACACCTGGCTCTTTGCTTCCACCCAAGGCCACACTTTTCCCGCTTAGGAAACAACAGTCCAAAAGATTTATGCTGACTGTGTAGATTCGGCGGACAACAAGATCCATTTGAAAATTTCAGGATTTTTATTTTTATTTTTCACAGGATTCGTTTCATGGGACCAGGATACGTTTACTTTTACAAGGGATCTGTTTCCATGGTGGATCGGAGATGGATCCGATCCGAATACCTATCGGATCTGTGGATCCATGAATCCTACACACTGGGGTGGTGGATCCGGTAACACAACATGCAAGTGATACGGCTTTGCCATCCTAGAAAAATTGTGTCGGTTTGTATTGTATATTCTTTCATTTTTATTTTTCCCACACCTTACAAGTGATTCGGTTTTTCCATTCTTGCAAAATCGTGTTGGCTTTCATTGTTCGTAGTTGTCAATTATTTGTTTTGTTTAGAGTGAAATAAACCTTGCCTCACTTTGGCCCCATATTCACTTCCCTTGTTGGTTCGTCCGATCTTGGGTGACAAGAAGGGGCTAGAGATTGAATTGGCTAGATTAATAGCCACTTTAACCATTTATTGCAATATTGAAATAAGGACTTGTTGTGGAGCTAGAGGGGTAGAGGTTGTTGGGAGCCTCATGGCACTGTGTCCACTTGTTGAGCACCTTGCTTGTCCATGGAACTGATTTGTGGAGCTAGTAGGGAGCCTTGTGCTCTCTTGTTGAGAACCCAACAATTTCTCTTAATTGAGGGATAAGGGTTAAAGGTAGACACATTAATTAGCTTTACTTTTCTTATGCAAACATTAATCCCCTAGGCTCAAGAAATACCATAAAATAAACTAAAATCTACTGGACCACTTGCAAAACATCGCAAAATTTTATTTTATTTACTTTCATTATTTGGTTCATTCTCATACAAGCATATTTCATACATATTGGTCCATTTGCTTATAGCATTTTACATGTGTTAAATGTGGTCATTTGACTATTCTGGTGAATGAATGGTTTTGTGTAATTTGTATATTTTGTCAAATTTCATTGTATATTTTATAAAGTTTTTGACTCCATAACGCCAACTAAGTAGGCACTGGTTATAGTGATAGTTGATTATCTTTCTCTTGCAATTGTATTTGGTTCATGTACAAAGAAGGATTTGCTTGTCATTATATTATTGCACACTTGCATGGTTGCTTGCCATTTAGCTAGTGGAACATTAATAACTTCCAACTCCTAATTGAACTTTACAAAGAAACTTAGTAAGTAGGGTCTACCCCTCTTGACCTTTTGGGAGTTGGGGTCTAAATGAAGGAGTTAGGAATTGAGGTGGCATTGGGTTCTAAACTCATAGTTTCCCTCAAGAACACACAAAACAGTTGGGAGACTTATTTGTGTGAGGTGTGTT
Source organism: Pseudotsuga menziesii (assembly GCA_001517045.1). Taxonomy (NCBI): domain Eukaryota; kingdom Viridiplantae; phylum Streptophyta; class Pinopsida; order Pinales; family Pinaceae; genus Pseudotsuga; species Pseudotsuga menziesii. The sequence goes on along the minus strand of LPNX010370265.1, from coordinate 198,525 downwards.
TTAGGCGGTGTTACGCTGCACCTGTACCGACGCACCTTCAGGTGTACCCCAGGGAGAGAGGGCCATTTTTTCGACTAGGAGGGGTGCTATCGAGCAATGGTAGTCATGGCTAGGCCCTTTGGTCCATCCTTTAGGAGTACTATTGCTTAATGGCACTATTGATTGCCCTTTGATGGGGTTTTTAACCTCGGGGTTGGTGTCCGGGGCTCCTAAGGGTTGACCACTGGGTTGCATGGCTCCATATCCTGTTTATGTTCTCTGGTGGCCTTTGCTTCAGCTATGATACCTCTATCTCCTTTTGCAGCCACTTGGGACACCCTCCTGGCCCTTCAGTCAGTGGGCACCTGCTCTCCCTGGCCTTCTCTCCTCAGAGGAAAGCCACCCTCCATGCCAGTCCTTTTTATGCTATGAGGAGGGCGTTGAGGGACTTTACAACTTTCTAGGGGTTAGATGGGGTATAATGTCCTCCCTCGATCTCACTCCAGCCTTTCGTTCGAAGTGATTCACTTATTTGAGCGTGTTTTGGCACCTAGTGGTACAAATACCCCGATTAGCCTACCTTGAGCCTACCTTAGGCCATATTTTATTATTATTTCCTTTTAATTTTAAGTTGACATTTTAAAATTTCAAATTGACATGTTTTAAGGCATGTAGGCCTGGATATTTTGTATAAAGTGAGTGTGAGATCATATAAATAGATCTCATCACTTTCATTTTAAAGACAAGACTCATGGGATAATACACTATGCATCTATTTTATCCTTCTGGGGCTCTTTGAAGGGAGGTGCACCTCTAGAGGAAGATCTTTTCTTGGGTTTGATGATGAGGCTTGGTGTTTTTAATGGTTTGATGCTCTTGCTAAGGTGATGTTGGAGTTGTTTGCTTACCACATGCACAAGGACTTATCTAGGATTGCAACTTGATTGCTCTTTTCTATTTGTTGATGAATGATTTTATGTATATGGATTGCATGGTAGCCATTAGAGCTGCATTTTATCTTTGGTTAGGTCATCTTCAACTTTTAGGCACCTTAAACTTTGGAAGTACGTCCTCCCCAGGGTTACCTCTAGAGCTAGATCCTTAGAACTCTAGGAGTAGTCGTAAACCTAAGTTAGTCTCCTCTAGGGCTTGCTAGTCTTTTCTTAGACACCCTAGGTCAGGATAGAGTAGAGCTAGGGTTAGTTCCCTCGGCTTCAAACCATTTCCTTTTAAAAAAAAATCCTAGTCTAGGGTTAGTTGGGTTGCATTTGCATGGTAGGAAAGGAGGTTTGCATTTTGTAAGACAGAAAAACCATAAAAATTCCAAAAATATTTAATTTTTCAAAATTCTGATGCATCCTACAATTTTGGCCTACCCACATTGTCCATGAAACTGGAAGGGCGTCATCATTAGGCCTGTTTGGACCAGTCAAACCCTAGAACTATGCATGCTACAGACTGTGGACTGTCCTTTTTTTTTCAGACTGTCAAATTTTGCAGACTTGGTATTATAAAAATCTGATTGGTTCATTCAATTTGCCTTGGTTAGTTAGCTTTCCTAATCTTTAAAACGATTTTTTTTAATGCTTCAAAAAGCCCCTTTACGTCTGTTTATACCAAGCTTGAAAAAATCACTGCAAAATCAGCAAAAATCGACAAAATCGCGATTTTTTCCTTAGGTCGATTTTTCGCCGAGGAAAAATTGCGATTTTTTAAAAAATCGTGGAGGCACGCCTTTTTGTAAAAAATCGCGATTTTTGAGGAAAAAGCACGGGTCGAGGGAAAAAAGCGCCCAGGCAGGCAATCCGCGGCCTAGTAAAGGGAAAACTTGGTTTTTTTTTTCTCATTTGGCAAATGAGCTTGTTGGAAGTGGAGGAGAAGGGCTTGAGGAGACCACAAACACCTTTGGAGGCTTTCATTACAACCTTCGCTTGTGGATGGCACAGATACAGAAAGAACCTGATGCAAATGTCATCTCCTTGGACAATATTGATATATTGTCGAAGTGGAGGGTCGAGATTGAGACTCCTATCATGGAGGAGGCACCTGCATGGCTAGAGGAGGCACAAGAGGAGGGGCAAGTGGAGGAGGAGGAAGAGGAGGAGGAGGAGGAGGAGGAGGAGTAGGAAGTTTTTGGAGGCACCATGGAGGCATCGCCACCACCTTCTGCACTGCTTGATATATCTAGTCCTCCATCCATCACTCAGCGTCGAGTATTAGATGCACAATGGGCCTTCTACTGCTACTTCTAGTGCTAGGGGCAGGCCTGACAAGAGACCCATGATATTTTCCCGTAAAAGGGGAAGAGGGCATTGATATTAGATAGCTAGATGCTAGTTTTCCTCAGATACATTTATATATGTTATGTCATTTTGTATTGTTTAAACTTTATATACTTTTGATTCCTTGATTGGACAACTTTGATGTTTCAGACTTTCAGTATCAACTTTGATGTATCGTTTTATATTTGGCATGACTACATGATGATGATATATATCAGTTCTTTCTTCATATTTATGTTCCAATATGTTTTTCTGATGTTATTATTGCTTTATATGTTTAAAATTCTAAAAAAAATGCATGTATTTTCTATTTTTTAATGTTTGCCGACTTTTGCCGATTTTTCCCGATTTTTTCGCCGATGTTACCGAGAAGTTGTAATCAAGACCCTCGCCGACTTTTTGCCGAGGCCGAGTTTTTCAACATTGGTTTATACTATGTACTACGACTGACACACACTGTTGCCAAATGTTGTTTTAATACAATGACTTATAAGTGATTTATGTTTGTCACTAAAATGAAGTACTGATTAATCTATATATTTCTAACCATTGGAACATCGTTGGCCTCTTACCCGTTCATACTTGGCATATCACACACACATATTTGGTCAATAAGGGCTGTTATGATTGTTATAAATCGCTATTAGAGTGACACAAATAAGTAGACTGTTTTTTGCATATTTTACCTCTGACATATAGTCTGCAAAATTGTACGAAGTTGACATAATAGCTTGGCAAGTTCTTGGTTGCAAGGTTGTATTTAGAGATGGTATGATTATTGGAAAACTATGATGTGATTTCCTATCTTATTGTCAAGCTATCACTGCTGTCATATCTTGTTAGAACTTAGCACACATAGCCCACAACCTTGTTCAAAGATGATACAAAGGTTTGGTTAATGTTTAGTTATATGTGCTGTAGTGAATACAAATTTATGCTGCTAGTTAATGTTATTTCAACATGGAATACTGCTGATAACTGACATCATAATAATGCTATACATGCGTTCTAAATTATTGCCTATGATTGCAAGCCCCACTTATTATTAGTGGAATGATAACTCTGAAGTACTGACATATGATAGCAAGTGGATACTTGAATAACTGATACATGTTATATATACAATTGTACTTGTTTATCTATGATTGAATACTTTGTCAATATATCATATTGGCTAATTCACGTGTACTTGCTTTCCTCATACTCGCACAGAGAGTACTTTCCTTCTCATTATCAAATTGACTCCATTAGGAACTGGTTGCTAACGTCCTTGAAAGAGGTATCATTTAGTGTCTTTCCAGAGTTTTAATAGGGCTCTCCCCTAGGAGGCTTAGGTTTCCGAAGCAGTTGGGACTCGGGAGGAGTTGACTAAGGTGACAGTGGTCACTTCCTCCTCACATGCTTACCGGTGGCTCGGACTGCCATTTCAACCGGTAACAGGTGGTAACACTATCTTCAATCTAGGTGACTAGAACTTGATGTATGAACTTCCTTTATCTTCTAGGATTGCAAGTAAACATAAAATTAGTAAACTATGTAAATCCCAATCAAACTTCAACTAATATATAAACATGTCTCATCTTTAGTTTAATTAGGACACACTACAAGCACTAGAAATTGAAAATGAATTTTTATTTGTGACTATGAGGCATGAATAACAAAAATAGGTGAGCAGGAATTGAGAGTACACCATGCATTAACAATTGAAAAGGGAGTGCATAATGATTCAAACATCAAAGAGAACGATAGAAAGGGAGTTAATTCTATACTTAAATAAGTAATAGTAAGTATAAAATTAACTCCCCACAATGGGGTAGACCAAAGCAGATAAGCCCCACAAAGTATAAATGGGAGCTGATTTCTTTTATCATTTGCATCCATTATAGAAATGTCAACACAAAGGGCTTGCTGAATAATGTCCTTGGGTGAGTGGCCAAAGGTAATGTGGCTTTGGGGTGTAAATACTTGGTGGCCTTAGAACACTCCCATTAGCGATGGAGAAAGATGTCAACAAAGAAATAGAGACATTTCTAGCATTCAAGGCTAAAGAATCTCTTGTAGTATTATAGAAGCTATTTATCTTCTTATAGGATAGTACCTAGTGATGATGTTGATGCAAGTTTTTGTGGTACTCCTTTGAGTTCTTGTTACAACTTACAATGCAATATGATATTCACATGGCCCAAGTTGAGTAGCATCATCAAACAAATCTTTAGTTTGTTGAATTCTAATCTATTTCTAGATCTTGACAATTATTTCACAATGATTTCAAGCATTCATTTCATCCCATAGTTTCATTGAATAATTGCACATTGAAAATTTCAACTTAAATTGCAGTGGAAACAAAGAATCATAGAAAGATATCCATGCACAAGAGACACACGATTTTTACCTTGGGAAACCTAAAAGGGAGAAAACCCAACCAACTTTTCTTAGAAGAAATCATAGTTCAAGTAGATCACCATGAAGATAAAACCCTAGCACATAAGAGTGTTCCTTCTTCCAAAGAAACCCTAGTGAAGCTCTAGGGAGTAATAGAAAATCTCTAAGAAGAGATAAGAACCCCAACAATTGCTCCTTCAAATTTCCCTAGACCTAGCTAAATAATGCGCATAAGGAGAGAGAAGAAGTTGTGATGTTGTCAAAATGAAATGATGGAGCACTTCATTTATATTCTTCAGTTCACTTGAATTTCACCAGTGGGGCCAACTTGTCTTCTTGTAGGGCTAATTTGTCTTTCTTCTAGGTCGACTTGTCTTTTCTTGTCTTCCACATTTCCCAGGGCTTCTTCAATGCTATATGGGACTTCTTCAATGGTTTATTTGACTTCTTGGTTATTTCTTCATCATAGAAAAGTTGTCCTTGCTGATGATCTTCTCCTCATATGCACACATGCGTACAACTGTAATGTTGATTTGACCCACACTAAGAAGTCCTAGACACTTCTTAGAGCCTATGTCAAATTCAACATTAGATTAGACTTTGTATATTCCATAAGGGGATGAAATCTCCTATCAAATAAACAAGTCAACTCACTCTAATATAGAATAGATCACTTTATCATGGAGCACTCCCTCACAAAGTATGCGATGTGACCTCTAGCCTTATTTACTCTTAGTCATTTCACATGACTAATCAAGGCTAAGCATCTTGAGCCTTGTTCACTCTTAGCTACATCACATGACTAATCAAGGCTATGATAGGGCCATTCTCCAGTAGCAATTGGTCAAATCACATGACCACTCTGGAAGAATGTCTGTAGAATGTTTGCCCAATGCTGCAATCTAGAGAACATCGACACTCCCTCTCTACAAGGGAGACATTCTGCATCACACCAAGCATCAGACTTGGTGAGAATGTCTGTAATTAACATCATTCCTTATTCACACTTAGTCAAATCACATGACTAAGCAAGGTTGTGCAACTGTAGAACGATCACTATGTTTGGGCCATTCACCTCACATGAATCTCTGTCGCTCGTCTGTAGAACCATCAAAATGTCTAGGCTATTCACCTCACGTGAATGTTTCCTGCTCACCTGTAGAACCATTACAGTGTATGTTTCCCATATGTAGAACCATCACGATATCTGGGCCATTCACCACTAGCCATATGATTTAAGCTCTGAGGGTGAATGTCTACCCAATATTGCTTATCCATCAACACTCCCTCTCATTGAGGGATACATTCTCCATCACACCAAGCTTGTCTCTGAAGTATACAAACTTCACCTCAGACAGAGGCTTGGTGAGAATGTCAGCCATCTGCTCATCTGTGTATATGTACTGGAGTTTCACTACTCCCTTCTGTACCATGTCTCAGATGAAGAGATATTTGATCTCAATATCCTTCAACTTGTCATGAAATATTGGATTTTTGAAATCTTGTCACAACTTTGATTATCACAATGTATCAAGTTCGTCTTTAGTTCTTGATCAAATAGTCCTGCAAGAAGCTTCTGAATCCACACTGCTTCACGACTTGTGACATTGGCTACATAATACTCTGCTTCTACTCTATCGAGTGCGGCAAAAATATGCTTCCTACTAAACAAAGATATCATGGTTGATCCCAAGTTGAAGTAGCACCCCAAGGTCCTCTTTCTGTCCACTGTACTCTTCGCCTAGTCAGAATCTGCATAACCCTACAACCTTACTTCACCACTTGAGACATATTTCAAACCATATCCAACTGTACCACACAGGTACCTCAACACATGCTTTGTTGCATTCTGCAACCCAATGTACATGCCTCGGCTCAACCATAAATTGGCTTTGGGTGTTCATTGCAAAGGAAATGTCTAGTTTGGTGTTGACCAGGTACATTAAGGATCCAATCAACTTCTTGTACATCGTGGGATCCACCAAATATGAATCTGAAGCAGAATCACTCATCTTCTTTAGATTTTCCTCCATGAGTGTAGTCATGGACTTGCAGTGCATCATACTGAATTCTTCAAGATCTCGAACATGTACTTCCCTTAACTGAGGAAGATCTCATTTGGTCTCTGCCACACCTCTAATCCCAAGAAATAATACATCAGGTCAAGCTCCTCCATCTTCATTTCCGATGCCAACTCCCTCTTGGTGAGGGAGGTATTGGGGAAACTTCTTTATCATCAACAAACTGTGCTACAACAACTCCCTCTTTGCTAGAGCACCTTGCTCCATCTGCACCCAAGTATCCTTCTCCCTCTGCATCTAGACACATTGCTTCTTCTACATCAAAGTATCCTATATTCTCTACATATAGACATTGTGCTTTCTCTACATTTGAGTATCTTGCACTCTCTGCATCTGGACACCCTGCTTTCTTTGCATCTAAGTATCCTTCACTGAAGCAACTTGTTTCCTTCTGCATTGTTGATCCATGTGTATCCATCTGTGTCATCTCCCAGCAAGTGGGTTCATTAAGACAAGTCTCCTGCTCCCTCAAGAACACTGAATACCATCCATGACTCTCTCTAAGCCTACAAATTGGCTAACTCCATAGCCTTTAAATTCCAATATGGACTACATGCTTGCCCTTATAGATTCATTTGGAAGTCACCACTGTCTTCCCCTCAGGTCTCGACACTATCTCCACATATCATTCTTCATGATGGACTGATACTCCATCATGGAATCCTGCCAAATCTGTTGTCATGTTGCCTCCTCATAACTAGAAGGCTCAAAATCAATGATGTGACTCATCAACGCCAAATAACTCAAGAACCTATGAGGTCTTTTGCTTTCCCTAAAATTATCATTGGGAGTTGCATACCTCTCTGCATCCTGGAAGCATCACAAAGCCATGCTGGCCTCTTCTTGATCACTACAACATCTCTAGTTTGATCCATTGGCTCTGTTGGATCTACTGACTCTTCCTGATAGTCTGAAGGATGAATAACTGTACTAGAGGGATTTGAACCCTCATCCTTAGAATCCTCCTACTCCTCACTATCAATCTCTATGTGAGGCCCTCTAGACTTCTTTGAAGGCCACCTACTCATCAAAAGTAACATCCGTACTAACCTCAATCTGATGTTGTCCTAGAATGTAGGTCTTGTAGGCCTTCGAAGTCTCACTATATCCCACAAGAGTTCCCTTCTTTCCAGAAGGTTCTAACTTTGTTCTCTTCTCCTTCAGCACATGGGTGTATACTGGACAATCAAAGATCCTCAAGTGATTGACCTTTAGCTTCAGCCCTATGAATGCCCCAATACCCGGTGAGGACTCTTGTTCTAAGCATAATCTGTTGTATTTGATGCCTCTACCCAATAAGAACATGGGTTGATCATGAAACGTTGCCTTGATATCCTCCACAATGGACCTATATTGCAATACATGACTAAATTGTCCACAAGAGTTAACCAATACCAATTAAAATGTTACGCTATTCATCAACAAAATATCAATTCAATTTAAATAAATAAAACTTATTGCACACAACATTAAATATATATCTTGCTTGTTTCCTCCCTCTTGATACCTACCTCATTGCAAAAATCACTGAAGTCCTTGGAGGTATACTATCTTCCATCATCTGACCTTAAGACCTTGATTTTCTTCCTGGAACCCTTCATCTTTGTTCTTCATGAAGTAGATCCATGTCTTCTCGGAGCAACCATCAATGAATCTACAAGAAGCCACTCAAAGATAATACTATCATCGACCCAAATACATCTAAATGCACAAGATCCAAGATCCCCTTGGACCTATTATCACTGCACAACCCCTGCAAAAACTAGATGAAATACTCATTCCGAAGTTCATCTGTAACCTCATCAAGTTTAGTCTTCTTCTATGGTGGATGCTCATCAATATCAGCTGTTGGTGCATGTTGCTTTCTCTTTCTTTTCTTCCAAGGACATTGAGAATTATAGTGACCATGTTTATGACAATTGTAGCACTTGATCTTTGAAAGATCCTTCTTCTTCTGTTTTTTAAACTGGAGCTGATTCTCCACCTGTATTTTCCTTTTCCTTTCTTTTGAGGACATTGATAAGCATAGTGACCAATTTTATGACAACTGAAGCACTTGAATTTTGAAAGATGCTTCTTTGTCAAATCTCTAAAAGAATCTTGGTAACCTGTCATGTGCGTAGAAGCACCAGTGTCCACCAACTAGGTATCATTGCTATCTGTAATAGAGCCTGTAAGAATGGAGACAAAGGAATATTGGAGTTCATCTGCAATCTCAACATCATCCAACTTGTCTTCTACTTTGAGAGTAGACACCTTCTTGACAAAAAATCTGAAATCTGAGCCAGAAACCCTAATCCCGTAAAAAAATAGGTCAAAATTGAAATTTGACAAAACTGAAAATTGAATCCATAGGTAGAGATGCACCCTACCAGGGCGACCTCTTGAACACTAGGATCGAGTTCAGTGTTGGGATGGAAAGGTCCAAACTTGAAAGCCCTAGTTTCCAGATTTAGGGCAAAAAGCTGTTAAATGGCTTTCTTTCAAAACCACTCTGATACCATGTTGAATTTAAATCTATTTCCAGATCTTGACAATTATTTCACAATGATTTAAAGCATTCATTTCATCCCATGGTTTCATTGCATAATTGTACACTGAAAATTTCAACTTAAATTGCAGTGAAACAAAGAATCATAAAAAGATAGCCATGCACAAGAGACACAATTTTTTTTTCCTTGGGAAACCAAATAGGGAGAAAACCCAACTAACTTTTCTTAGAAGAAATTAGTCCAATAGTTCAAGTACATCCCCATGAAGATAAAACCCTAGCACATAAGAGTGTGCCCTTCTTCTAAAGAAACCCTAGCAAACCTATAGGGAGAAATAACGAACCTCTAAGAAGAGATAAGAAGCCCAAAAATTGCTCCTTCAAATTTCACTTGGCCTAGCTAAATAATGCGCATAAGGAGAGAAAAGAAGTTGTGGTTATGATGTCAAAATGAAATGTGGAGCGATTTATTTATATTCTTCAGTTTACTTGATTTTCTCCTGTGGGGCTGACTTGTCTTCTTGCAGGGCTGATTTGTCTTTCTTCTAGGCCGACTTGTCTTTTCTTGTCTTCCACATTTTTTGGGGCTTCTTCAATGCTATCTGGGACTTCTTTAATGGTTGACTTGGCTTCTTGGTTATTTCTTCATCATAGAAAAGTTGTCCTTGTTGATCATCTCCTCACATGCACATCTATTCACGCATAGAGCTCTACTGTTGATTTGATCCACACTAAGAAGTCTCAGAGACTTCTTAGAGCCTATGCCAACTTTAACATTAGATTAGACTTCGTACATTCCACAAGGGGATGAAATCTCTTATCAAATAAACAAGTCAACTCACTCTAATATAGAATAGATCACTCTATCATGGAGCACTCCCTCATAGAGTATGCAATGTGACCTTTAACCCTATTCACTCTTAGTCAACTCACATGACTAATCAAGGTTAAGCATCTCGAGCCTTATTCACTTTTAGCCACATCACAAGACTCATCAAAGCTACACCAGGGCCATTCTCCACTATCCATTGGTCAAATCACATGACAACTTTGGAAGAATGTTTGAAGAATGTTTGCCCGATGCTGCAACCAGGGAGAACATCAACATAGTTGTCACATTGGATAGGAGTTGTATTGTTTTAGGGCATTTGATGTTACCAACGCTTGCCACAAGATGGAAGAGTGAAGTAATTTTCATAGTTGTCATAGGAGGTCTCTGAAGCAAGTGACATATAAATGTAACTATCTCTCTGATGAACAAGGCCAAGTATCATTGGTTAGTATATCTAAAGAAGACATCTAGGGATCCATTGGTTAGTATATCTATAGAAGACACCTATGACTCTGTTGGTTAGTATATCTAAAGAAGATAGACATGGATCCACTCACATCTCTTTAAAGGAAATGACATCTCTCGTTAGTAGACTAGGTGTTTGAAAATAACATGTTCCTCTATCTCTACATCATTCAGTGAACAAAGTTTACATATCCATTTCCTCCCTAGGGAAATGGTGATCAAGTTTGATTCTTAACTGGTGAAAACCCATGCTGAGTTAATCAATAGGATTATGAAACCCATATAGCCAATGATGTTGTAGATAGTTAACTAGTGAAAACCCATGTTGAGTTAATCAATAGGATTATGAAGCCCATATAGCCAATGATGTTGAAGATAGTTTTGTTAGATAATGGGGTCATTAGAGATATGGATGAAGCACACAGGATATAAAACTGACTTATGGTTAAGTGACTTAGGTATCTTAGTCCAAAAGATCCTGGGGAAACTCTTACAAATGTCCTTTATGATTATAGAATGAATCTTCTTCTTTAGGAAGAGATGAGGAGGAGCATTGGAGGAGATCTTCTATGCAGATGAAATCTCCCTGGGTCAAGGGAAGTATGCAGCAGAGATCCTGAAGAGGTTCAGGATGATGGACTGCAAGGCCATAACCACACCTATGGCATCGAACCTAAAGCTATTGAGTGATGCTTCATCAGAGTTGGTAGATGCTACGATGTATCGTCAGATGATTGGGTCCTTGATGTACCTGACGAATACAAGACCAGATATTTGCTTTGCTGTGAACACATTGAGCCAATTCCTGACAGATCCTAGACATGTTCACTTGATTGCTGCAAAGCATATTTTGAGGTACCTAAAGGGTACAGTTGATTATGGGCTCAAGTATGAGGCGAATCAAAAGATTAACCTGGAAGGTTATGTTGATTTAGATTGGGTAGGCAGTGCCATCGATAGGAAGAGCACTTCAGGGTGCTGCTTCAGTATGGGATCAGGTGTGATCTCTTGGTTTAGCAAGAAGTAGTCCTGTGTGGCACTGAGTACAGCTGAAGCAGAGTATGTCGTAGCTTGTTCGGCTAGCTGTGAGGCAGTGTGGCTTAGAAAGCTACTATCTGATTTATTTGATCTCCAGTTGGATGCTATTTGTATATATTGCGACAGCCAGAGTTGTGTGAAGTTGTCTGAGAATCCGGTGTTCCATGACCAGTCGAAGCATATGGAGATCAAATATCACTTTATTAGGGATATGGTGTAGAGAGTAGCAGTAATGCTCCAATATGTTGCGACGGAAAAGCAGATAGCTAATGTTTTGACCAAACCATTAGCTAGAGTGAAGTTTGAGTACTTCAAGGAGATGCTTGGTGTTCTCCAGATCGAGGTTCCCTCCAAAGGGAAGTGATGAGTCCATGAGCCATTCTGATGTGATTGAGGGATGTGTTCCCACATGATCAGATGTAAGTGCAAAGCCATTTTGATGTGACTGAGGGATGTGTTCCCACATGATCAGATGTAAGTGCAGAGCCATTCTGATGTGACTGAGGGATGTGTTCCCACATGATCAGATGTAAGTGCAGAGCCTTTCTTACATGATTGTTGGATGTGTTCCTCCCATGGTAAGATATAAGTGCTGAGACTTTCTTACATGGTTGTTGGATGTGTTCCCCCCATGGTAAGATATAATTGTTGAGCCTTTTTGACATGGTTGTTGGATGTGTTCCTCCCATGGTTAGATGTGAGTGTTGAGCCTTTCTGACATGGTTGTTGGATGTGTTCCTCCCATGGTAAGATATAAGTGCTGAGCCTTTCTTACATGGTCCTTGGATGTGTTCCTCTCATGGTAAGATATAAGTGCTGAGTCTTTCTGACATGGTTGTTGGATGTGTTCCTCCCATGGTCAGATGTGAGTGTTGGGCATGCCTTTCTGACATGGTTCCTCCCATGGTCAGATGTGAGTGTTGGGCATGCCTTTCTGACATTGGTTGTTGGATGTGTTCTTCCCATGGTTAGATGTAAGTGTTGGGTGGGCCTTTTTGACATGGTTGTTGGATGTGTTCCTCCCATGGTCATATATAAGTGCTGAAGAAGATGAATACCTACATGGAGGCTAGGCCTACAACCAGCATGGAAAATGGCTGGCTCTGTAGAACTTCCTATGATGAGCAGAATTGAGAGATAGCGCCAATTGATCGAGATAGCGGAAGCAATGAGGATGATCCAGTGATGATCCAGCTTTGATGATGATCCAACTTTGATGATGATCCAGTGACGATCCAATTTTGATGATGATCTAGTGATGATCCGGGCTTGATCCAGAGAAAAAGACTTGTGCTGATTTATTGTGTCAAGAGAATACCTTCCTGGTTAAGAGGGAGTGTTGATGTATTCGTAACTTCAGAATGTATTCACTTGTATATCTTATGTATTGTACCCCAATGTTCCTATCGGGAGAATCATTTGTATTTCATTACCCCGATGTTCCTATCGGGAGAGTCATTAATATAATAAAGTCATGTAAAGTCAATGAGGTTAACCCTCCATTGTAAGTCGGGGAAATAGTCCCCACAATTGAGTTAAGGTTAACCCTCCTTGTTGATCGGAGGGCAAAGTCCCCACAATTGTGGGGCACTAGGGTTATTAGACACTCCTAGAGATGTCGGCCCTAGTAAGTAATTGTCAAGTCGGAAAATAGTATAAATAGAGAGTGGGACTCTCTATTTGTCACACACACTCACTCAACTGGGGCGCATGAGTGAGAGAAGAAGTGCTCTCTCAAGTGAGAGAGAGAGAATATCTCTTGGAGATCATCTTACTGTCTTTGGGTTTTACTGCTGCCATTGGTGCTCATTCTATCTCTGAGGAAGTTGCGGGGTTATCTCCTTTATGGTTTCCCCGAGGAAAATCTTTGTCTCTTGTCTCTTGTGATTATTGTTGTGCATGGCATTCTCTCAGATAAGATTCTAAGATCATATTGCTTAAATGATAAAAATCTAACACATGTCTCCACTTGTACAAAGCCTGCATAACCAAAAAAATAAAGTCTATCATCACTTAATTGCTAACCGAAAGTTGTTTAAACGATTAATCTATCTAACAAGTTTCAAAAGTAAAAGGGAAGACTATATTCTGTAAGGACTATCTGCTAAAAGGAACAAATGTCATAACTTGAGAGAGAGAGATAGTTATAGTGTTGTAGGTTTAGGTTAGACACGTACAATAGTCAACAAGATATCTCGGTCTCCAAGAGTGAAGACCCCTCAACCTTAGAGGTTGCAAGTAAGACAAGGTTTACACGACTAAGCTAGGAAGAGCCACCACAATTGACAATCAACCCTAGAGGAAACCAAAATTGTTATAGATTTTTTAAAATTTGGTAACATAGGAACAACTATTTCGATTTCTGTCAATAAAGAAACAACATAATGCTTATTACACTTACTAAGCATACGATAAAATTTTGTACAAAATGCGTATTACACTTAAAATTTTGTAGCAGAGGAACCGTTGTTTTGATTTATGTCAATAAAGAAACCACATAATGTTTTCAGTGTTTGTTATTTTCAGTTTTTATGTTTTTTTCACGAAAGCATTGATAAAATACCTGCAATAATGCAGGACGCATAACAAGAATGTAGTGAAACTTAAGTTACACCTCACACAATTCACCTCAATATATCCCAACAGCTTAGCTTCAGCTTTTGTGGTGTTGAATACCAGAATCAAAGCAACTAAATGCTGACATGTGCAAAAAGAAAACGACGCCCTTTCCCGGTAAAACTATTCGCAGGAGATAAAATGTGAAAAGTTATGTTAGGGGTCCCATTTGTTTTTTATTTTTTAATTTCATTTTTTAAGTTTATTTTTGGAAAATTTAATTTAGTGTTTTTTTGGTATAGATAGCAAAAACACTCGAGTTTTCTCTTACGGTTTTCAATGAAAAGGGGAAGGACCCGAGTACTCGGAGTCATGTAGGTGGACCAAAGGAATGAAGAAGGGAACAAAATAAATGCATCAAGGTCGCATGCCAATAAGTAAGGATACCATAAGGATAAGATAAGTGTACTAATTAATTAGTCTATTTCCATAGACTCTCTTATGATTACACACAAGATATTTTCTCTTTTATCTGCTATTTGTAACTACTGGCCGCATCGTGATATGAATCATTATTGTTTCTTTCCTTACTAAGAGATCTATCACATGCATTTAAACAATTATTTAAGCTTGTTTTTTTCTAGGTTGGATTTATGATCTCTCTTCTCATGGAGATCATATGAGCTAAAATTTCAATGGTGGTATGCCTTACAAATCTACTTTCTTAATTACCATATCAATTAGATAATTACTTGGGATATTAGAATAATGAGAAGAGATATACGGTGTTACATTTAATCTATATGCTCTCCATAATTAAGTTTGACATGAAATATTCATTAATACATTGGTTAAGGTCCTACCTAGAGAAAACCTACAAGAACCTATACAATCCTTTTCAATATTGAGAATTTTTATCATTAGTACCTCTTCCAACCATATACAATTCTTATAAAGATAAAAGGAATTTGAACCATTAACCTATGTTTTTTAGACCAATATTATACCATTGCAACTTATATTCTCCTAATGAAAATATGATAACTTGCTTGATGGACCATATGAATATGATGTGACCTCCATCTCCTTATAAGTATAGTTTTTAACCTACAATGTCAACCCTCCATCTCTTTATATTAATTATCAAACAAATTATAGGTATATACCTAGTATTGTACATGTTAATGATGGAAATGACACCTTTCTAATTCCTACAACATGTGTTATATGAATTAGTGAACCATGACAATCTTGTAGCTAGAACAGAGAAAAAGATGGCTATATAGATCCAGATTTCATCTAATCTATCCTTAAGTATTCCCTTAACCATCATCCCAAACTGAAAATGATTGACACCAAATGAGGTAACATATACTACCTTGAATAATGGACATTGCAAAGGAGGCAAAGTTGTCATTTATCTTGCACTAGTGGAGCATATGAAGGAAAATGGTTGTGATCAACCAAATATTCTTACTCACAATCCTTTTATGAATGGATTTCACAAGGAAAATGACTTGATACAAATAACGAGGTTGAGAGGGTGTACCATGAGATTGACCATGCATGTATATTAGCCTATTGTGCCGGTGGATGACATGAAGTTAAATAATATTGTAATAACCATGGCTTATAATAATGCATTGATTGTGAGGTTTATTTATAGAAGGATGGGGGTAGTGAGTTTCTTTCAATGGATTCAAGTGCAATAGTAATCAATTTTATCTTACCACCTGAGGGATGCCATCTTCATCTGAGGTTAGATGTTGAGGTTACAATGTCCAAACATAGTATTATTTCTATTCGGAATCTACTGCATTTATACCCAGGTCATGGATTTACCAGTTACTTTATCAAATTACTTATATATCATTCAAGGTCCCATGTCAATAAGTAAGGATACCATAAGGATAAGATAATTGTACTAATTAATTAGTCTATTTCCATAGACTCTCTTATTATTATACACAAGATATTTTCTCTTTTATCTACTATTTGTAACTACTGGCCGCATCATGATATGAATCATTTTTGTTTCTTGCCTTACTAAGAGATCTATCATATGCATTCAAACAATTATTTCAGCTTTTTTTTCCTTGGTTGGATTTATGACCTCTCTTCTCATGGAGATCATATGAGCTCAAATTTCATTGGTGGCATGCCTTAAAAATCTACTTTCTTAGTTGCCATATGAATTAGGTAATTACGTGTGATATTAGAATAATGAGAAGAAATATACGATGTTACATTTAATCTATATGCTCTCCATAATTAAGTTTGACATGAAATATTCATTAATACATTGGTTAAGGTCTTACTTGGAGAAAACCTACAAGAATCTATACAATCCTTTTAAATGTCAAGAATTTTTATCATTAGTACCTCTTCCAACCATATGCAATTCTTATAAAGATAAAAGGAATTTGAACCATTCATTAGAGGAAATTTCAACTCAAAATGGGCCTTTTAACTTTAACTCAAATTCCATGTCATCATGTGTTAGCCAATGAAATTGCTTTAAATTTGAAATACCGTATAGGTCTTAAACACCTTTTTAATATAAATTTGGGGATAGGTATCATAAAGACAACTACTTTTTTGTTTGTATTTTCGACATATCTCCCCATGTTTTTACTCAAATTTCGATCGGGAGAGCTCATTGGATGTAGAATTAAATTCTGCATCCAATGAGTACCCACTCGGCATACTTTTGATGGACCCCGCTACCCCAAAAACAAGAAATACATAAAACATGTGATGATGACATCATCGTCATGTTTTTAAGGTATTTCTTGTTTTTGGGGTAGTGGGGTCCGTCAAAAGTATGTCGAGTGGGTACTCGTTGGATGCGGAATTTAATTCCGCATCCAATGAACTCTTCTGATCGAAATTTGAGTAAAACACGGGGAGATATGTCGAAAATACAAACAAAAAAGTAGTTATTTTTCTTTCCTTCCTCCAAAATTAATAAATATTATTTTATTATTTTAACTATTATTTTATTAATTTTTTTTAGGAGGCCCATTTTGAGTTGAAATTTCCTCTAATGAACCTATGTTTTTTAGACCAGTATTATACCATTGAAACTTATATTCTCCTAATGAAAATCTGATAACTTGCTTGATGGACCATATGAATATGATGTGACCCCCATCTCCTTATAAGTATAGTTTTTAACCCACAATGTCAACCCTCCATATCTTTTTATTAATTATCAAACAAATTATAGGTATATACCTAGTATTGTAGGTGTTAATGATGGAAATGACACCTTTATAATTCCTACAACACTTGTTATAAGAATTAGTGAACCATGACAATCTTGTAGCTAGAACAGAGAAAACGATGGCTATATACATCCAAAATTTCACCTAATCTATCCTAAAGTATTCCCTTAACCATCATCCCTAACTGAAAGTGATTTATACCAAATGAGGTAACATATACTACCTTGAATAATGGACATTGAAAAGGAGGCAAAGTTGTCATTTATCTTGCACTAGTGGAGCATATGAAGGAAAATGGTTGTGATCAACCAAATATTCATACTTAGAATCCTTTGATGAATCGATTTCATAAGGAAAATGACTTGATACAAATAAGGAGGTTGAGAGGGAATACCATGAAATCGACCATGCATGTATATTAGCCTATTGTGCCAGTGGATGACATGAAGTTAAATAATATTGTAAAAACCATGGCTTATAATGCATTGATTGTGAGGTTTTTTTGTAAAAGGATGGGGGCAGTGAGTTTCTTTCAATAGATTCAAGTGCACTAGTAATCAATTTTAGCGTACCACCTAAGGGATGCCATTTTCATCTGAGGTTAGATGTTGAGGTTACAATATCCAAACATAGTATTATTTCTAGTCGGTATCTACTACATTTATACCTAGGTGGATTTACCGGTTACTTGATCAAATTACTTATATATCATTCAAGGTCCCCTATCAATAAGTAAGGATACCATAAGGATATGATAATTGTACTAATTAATTAGTCTATCTCCATAGACTCTCTTATGATTATACACAAGATATTTTCTCTTTTACGTGCTATTTGTAACTACTAGCATGATATGGCTCATTATTGCTTCTTGCCTTACTAATAGATCTATCATATGCATTCAAACAATTATTTCTTGTTTTTTTCTTGCTTGGTTTTATGATCTCTCTTCTTATGGAAATCATATGAGCTAACATTTCAATGGTGGTATACCTTACAAATCTACTTTCTTAATTGACATATCAATTAGGTAATTACTTGGGATATTAGAATAATGAGAAGAGATAGACGGTGTTACATTTAATCTATGTGCTCTCTATAATTAAGTTTGACATGAAATATTCATTAATACATTGGTTAAGGTCCTATTTGGAGAAAACCTGCAAGAACCTATACAATAATTTTAAATGTTGAGAATTTTTATCATTAGTACCTCTTCTAGCCATATGCAATTCTTATAAAGATAAAAGGAATTTGAACCATTAACCTATGTTTTTTAGACCAGTATTATACCATTGAAATTTATATTCTCCTAATAAAATCTGGTAACTTGCTTGATGGACCATATGAATATGATGTGACCCGCATCTCCTTATAAGTATAGTTTTTAATCTACAATGTCAACCCTCCATCTCTTTATATTAATTATCAAACAAATTATAGGTATATACCTAGTATTATAGGTGTTAATGATGGAAAGGATGCCTTTCTAAGTCCTACAACACTTGTAATATGAATTAGTGAACCATGACAATCTTGTAGCTAGAACAGAGAAAAAGATGGCTATATAGATCCAAAATTTCATCTAATCTATCCTTAAGTATTCCCTTAACCATCATCCCTAACTGAAAATGATTGAGACGAAATGAGGTAACATATACTACCTTGAATACTGGACATTGCAAAGGAGGCAAAGTTGTCATTTATCTTGCACTAGTGGAGCATATGAAGGAAAATGGTTATGATCAACCAAATATTCATACTTACAATCCTTTGATGAATCGATTTCACAAGGAAAATAACTTTATACAAATAAGCAGGTTGAGAGGGAATACCATGAAATCGACCATGCATGTATATTAGCCTATTGTGCCGGTGGATGATATGAAGTTAAATAATATTGTAATAACCATGGCTTACAATGCATTGATTGTGAGGTTTATTTGTAGAAGGATGGGAAAGTGAGTTTCTTTCAATAGATTCAAGTGCACTAGTAATCAATTTTAACTTACCACCTAAGAGATTCCATTTTCATCTGAGGTTAGTTGTTGAGGTTACAATATCCAAACATAGTATTATTTCTAGTTGGTATCTACTGCATTTATACCTAGGTGGATTTACCAGTTACTTGATCAAATTACTTATATATCATTCAAGGTCCCATGTCAATAAGTAAGGATATCATAAGGATAAGATAATTGTACTAATTAATTAGTCTTTTCCATAGACTCTCTTATGATTATGCACAAGATATTTTCTGTTTTATGTGCTATTTGTTGTTGAATTATTGTAACTTCGAAGAATATTCTAAATATATATTTTTAGTGGTCCCTGATGCTCCTATCTGGAGAATCACTTGTATTTCTTTGTACCCCGATGTTCCTATCGGGAGAATTACTAAAAGTCATGAGGAAGTCCCCTCCGTTGTAAGTCAGGTCATTAGTACCCTAGTTGCGGTTACTCTAGCCTACATAACTGAATTAGGATTAGTTGAGCCTACTATATAACTGAGTCAAATATTAAGTGAATGAAAGAATATAAATAGAGGGAGGCGCTCCTCATTTGAGACACACACACTCATTTGTGTAGCGCATAAGAGAGAGAGAGAAAGAGTTGTAGCTGGAGAAAGAGGAGGATTAGTCTTTTGGGTTTTCCCTTTTTATCTTTTGGGGTATCTATATTGAGGAAGCTTTTGCTGGGTTTTTACCATTAGGGTTTTTCCAGGATAAATCTTTGTATACTTTTGTGTGGTTGTGCGTGTCTATCTTTCAATGATCTTTTGGATTATGGTTATGTTGTTATGACGCTAAATGTTTTAAGATATGGTATAACCATTAAAAATTCAACATGGTATCAGAGCCACCTTGAAAGAAGTCATTGTGCAACTGAAACAGTGCTACAACTACAGCTATGGAAGATTAGGGTTTCATGCTTGAAAACCCTAAAATACTAAAAATAGTAGTTTTGGTAGATTCACTATATCTCTATATTGGAGAAGGCTCTAGAGCCGAAACTTTCACAGAACGAAGATAAATTCCTGATGTACAATGTGTAAAAATTTCAGCCTCAGATTCACTATATTCTAGGAGATATGATTCCTCCAAGTTAGGGTTCCAGCCTCTCTTAGGATTCAGCCTTAAACAGGTTACCTAGGGAGAATTTCTATATCTTGAGCTAAGAAGGTCCAACTGAAATTTTGCAAGTTTTTTTAGAAAGGGCACGGAATGTACTATCTGTGGTAAAAATTTCAGACCCCGAAGATGAAACGATGACACATGGAAGTCCATACAAGTTTGCTCTTCTGAACAGTCCTGAAATAAGACACCTTTGTAAAACGTGTTTAAGTCCCAATTGGTGAAACCAATTCTACTCAAACCCATGGTGTTGGATAGAGGAGGCTACCTCTGTAAGAAATTTTAGACACAGAGGAGCAGTATTCTCGAAGATACAATAGAAATAATATCAGGCATTCTGCAGAAGAAACTGAAGAAAACTAGGGCATAAGATATTTTGCAATTCTGATCAAAGTTTTGGGAAAATGAATATGCTACTTAGCTCGCCTTCAGGAGGCTCATATTTCTATCCAATCAAATCTGAAAGATTCCATGTTTTGAAAATTAGGGTTTCTCTGAGAAACCCTAGATCAGCTAGATCTGGAACCAGGACGATCATCTCAAACTGGTAAGATCTAATCTTTTGCCATTTACATTTGAGCTTCTCATTTCAAAATGACCTAGCACCTAATCTTGATGACAAGCTTGGTGAAGCTGAAAACTTCCAAGCTTGGAAGCATAGGATTTCAATGGTTCTTGAAGAAAATGAATTGGACACCTACAGAAGTGGAGAGGTTCCAGTTCCAAAGGGAAATGAGGCTAAAGCCTTACACTAGAAGAAACTCGACTCATAATAAGAGAAGAGAAGATGGGAGCAATTGAAGATCAAGCACTCACTATTCAAAGAAGATCCCTCAAGTGATGAGGAATATGAAGAACTCAATTCTTGAAGAACCTCTTATCCATCTTAGCATTTGGATAAGAAATGATGATGTCATGAATGAAGAATATGATGAAGCAGAAGGATCAAGGAGTCTACCCATGAAACGAATAAAATATAAGTATTCAATTGTCATTTCATGATATTGTTTTATATTTAGTTGATGTGTTATGCATGATAGAATGTTTGCATTAATGATAGTATACTACTAATATGCATGTGATGGGTAAGTAGCTCATGGTGCTATACAACTCTCCATTGCTACTTATCTAGAATGAAACCTCCTTGCTGACATATTGGATTAGTGCACAATCTCAATGATGTCATCTAGAAAGTTTCTGTGAGATATGGATAAATGTTGTATTGGCTAAACAGTTGAATGATGTGTCGTTATGCATATGTTCTATGAAATGGTTCTAACCATGCAACTGGTGCATTTGACTTATAGGAAAGGTCATGTACAACCGCCTACAAGAAAAGAAGGATGAGACTTGTTTCAAAGAACAAGTGATGACAATTCAAGATTCACTCCAATAAACATGAATCTGAAGCTCCCAGGGTCAGAGACACTGTGACGGAAGAAAGAGCTTTAGAGAGCGGTAGATCCACCTCGAAAGATGAAGACCACCATGGGTACGAGATATAACTCAAGATGAAGAAAAGAATGGCGAGACTTTCAAACAAAGTAAGAGGCCTCGGACACACTCTATTTGTGTAACACGGTTGGGTGACATCATTGATGCTAACCTTTCCAGCGATGAAAAAAGCTATGATCAAAGAGTAATAGTTGATCATGGGGAGTGATGTGTACGATATGGTTTCAAGACCTAAAGGGAAGTCCGCAATATCTTCCATATGGATCTACCAGAACAAGTGTACAAAGCAAGGTTTGTGGTTTGGCTCAGAAAGAATAGACTATGACATGACATACTCTATTGACCATACCCAGTAAAAGTATATATCAAGCAGAGAACCACCTATACAGAATGAAGAGGGAAGATGATGCTCTGCTTTAGGGGGAGTGATACAGAAGATCTCTGAGTTCGACATGGTACGGCATGATGGACAACTTCCTGATGGATCGAGACTTTACCAAGAGTAAAGTGGGTTCCAACCTTCAAGGTTGAATGCAGAAGACTAGGATATGTTGATGACCTGAGAAGACGAACTCATGGAAGATGCTATGATGAAAGAATACTAGAATGATGTTTGGGATATAGTACTCAAACTAGAAAGCAAGAATGTGGTATCTTCCAAATGGATTTGCAAGATAAAATATGTTGCTGATAGAAGTAAGGAAAGACATGTGGCTAGAGGTTTCTCTCAGAAAGAGGGAATTAATTTTGAAGAGACACTTGCTCCAGGAAGCAAGGTACACTTCCTTCAGAACTATCATGGTACTTGCTTCCATGATGAAGTGGGATATACACCAGATGGACGTAAAGACAAGCCTTCCTTAATTGTATGATTGAGGAAGAGTTTTACATCGAATAGTCACAAGGATTTGAAGTTGAAGACAGACGAACTCACGTATGCAAGTTGAAGAAGGCCCTGTATGGCCTGAAGCAAGTTCCCAGAGCTTGGTATGGAAGGATAGATAGTTTCCTGACGAGCTTGGGCTTTACCAAGAGTAAAGCTGACCCTAACCTTTACTTCAAGGTTATAGAAGATGAACTTGGCATACTATTACTGTATGTGGATGATCTATTTTTTTTTTTTTTTGTAGGGAATGAGAAACAGATTGTAGAATGCAAGAAGAAGCTCTCTGAAGAATTTGAGATGAAAGACCTTGGTCTAATGCATTATTTCCTAGGTCTGGGATTATGGAAGAACTCAGAAGGAACCTTTCTTAATCAGGGAAAGTATGCAGTGGAAATTTTGAAAATATTTGGTATGTTGGAATGTAAAGCCATGGCCACACCCATGGGTTCCAACCTGAAGTTGTTAGCTGATGACTCGTCAGAGTTAGTGGATGTGACTCAATACAGACAGATTATTGGGTCGTTGATGTATCTAACAAATACCAAACCAGGCATTTATTTTGCTGTGAACACCTTATCTAGTGCAACCTAGACATGTTCACCTAATAGTTGCAAAACATGTGAT
Organism: Pseudotsuga menziesii; assembly: GCA_001517045.1. Classification (NCBI taxonomy): domain Eukaryota; kingdom Viridiplantae; phylum Streptophyta; class Pinopsida; order Pinales; family Pinaceae; genus Pseudotsuga; species Pseudotsuga menziesii. Next base: position 175,093 of record LPNX010370265.1, on the reverse strand, counting down.
GAGATATATGAAAGGGACTATAGACTTTGGTATATACTATGATGGAAACCATGATTACATATTGTATGGCTATACAGATGCAGATTGGGCTGGAAGTGTCTCAGACAGGAAAAGCACTTCAGGTGGATGCTTTTGTCTGGGGTTTGCTATGATTTCATGGTTTAGCAGGAAACAGTCCAGTATTGCTCTTAGCACGACGGAAGCTGAATAACATAGCAGCTTTCTTTGCTAGTTGTGAATCCATATGGCTTCGGAAGCTGATGTCAGGTCTCTTTGATATGGAGATGGATACTACTGAGATTCTATGTGATAACCAGAGTTTTATAAAGATGACAAAGAACCCAGTGCTCCATCAAAGCACATAGAAATCCGACATTTCTACATACGAGATAAGATACTGATGATGATGTTTCAGTGTTCCCCTACTAAATATATAGATGATGTTTCGGCATTTACATACTGTAGATGCAAATGATGGTGATTTAGTATTTTTATACTAAAGATACAGATGATGATGCTTTCAGTATTTCTATACTGAAGATATAGATGATGATGCTTTCAGTATTCACATACTGAAAATACAGATGTTGATAGTCTAGAATTCACATACTAGAGATGTAGATGATGATAGTTCAGTATTCACATACTGAAGATGTAGATGATGATGGTTCAGATGATGATGTTACAAGATGATGATTCAACATTGATGTGTTGATGAAGCCTCTGTCTTGGGTAAATTTCGAGACAAGCTTGTTGTTGTTCTAAAAGGCCTTCCTCGAAAGGGGGAGCAGTGATGTTGCAGTGGGAGTGTATCATCCCTAGATATTTGTCCTAAAGTGATTCGTAGACTTTTGTCTCCGAGAATGAAGAGGGATTGTATCATCCTGGGACATCTGTCTAGAACGGATCCGGTGGCTTCGGTCCTCGAGAATGTGGTGGGATTGTACCATCCCTGAACTTCGGTTCAGAATGGATCCGGTGGCTTCGGTCCTCGAGAATGTGGTGGGATTGTATCATCCCTGAACTTCGGTTCAGAACGGATCCAGTGACTTCGGTCCTCGAGAATGTGGTGGGATTGTATCATCCCTGAACTTCGGTTTAGAACGGATCTGGTGGCTTCGGTCCTCGAGAATGTGGTAGGATTGTATCATCCTTGAAATTCGGTTCAGAACGAATTCGGTGACTTCGGTACTCGAGAACGTGGTAGGATTGTATCATCCTTGAAATTTTGTTCAGAACGGATCCGATGATTTCGGTACTCGAGAACGTGGTAGGATTGCATCATCCTTGGACTTAGTCCTAAAGTGATAGGGAGTGATTATCCCATAATTGAATCTGATAACTTCGGTTGTCGAGAATATGGTGGGATTGCATTATCCTTAGACTTTAAGTCCAAAAGTGATCCGAAGGCTTTTGTCTTCGTACCATGGATTGCAGGTTGTTGCTGATGATGCTGATGTTACTGATTGAAAGATCAGAGTGTGATGATGATGATGTTATTGATCGAAAGATCAGAATGTAATGATGATGATGTTACTGATCAAAATATCAGAATGTGATGATGATGATGTTGCTAATCGAAAGAGAAAAGTATGATTATGATGATGATTGCTGATCGAAAGATTAGAATGTGATGATGATGATGTTGCTGATCAAAAGTTCAGAATATGATGATGATGATGATGCTGATCGAAAGTTCAGAGTATGATGATGATGATGATGTTGTTTGATCGAAAGATCAAAGTATTGATGATGATGTTGCTGACGATGATGATGTTGCCGACGATGATGATGTTGCTGATTAAGAGATCAAATTATTGCTGATGATGTTGCTCAAAATATTGTTGATGATGATGATTGCTGATTGAAAAGATTAAATGCCGATGATGATGTTGTCAATCGAGTGGTCAAAGTGTTGTTGCTGCTGAAGATTGAAGATGAAGACTATATGTCTAAGATGATGAAAAGCTTCCAATGATTTATAGATGTATCACCTTCATGATGATGTTGATGATGCCCTCTATCTCTCCTACTGTTGTTGTTGTTGATGTTGTTGTAGAATACCCTTCTCGTTAAGGGGGAGTGTTGAATTATTGTAACTTCGAAGAATATTCTAAATATATATTTTTAGTTGTCCTCGATGCTCCTATCGGGATAATCACTTGTATTTATTTGTACCTCGATGTTCCTATCAGGATAATTACTAAAAGTCATGAGGAATTCCCCTCCGCTGTAAGTCGGGTCATTAGTACCCTAGTTGTGGTTACTCGAGCCTACATAACCGAGTTAGGATTACTCGAGCCTACATAACCGAGTCAAATATTAAGTGAACGAAATAATATAAATAGAGGGAGGCGCTCCTCATTTGAGACACACACACTCACTTGTGTAGTGCATAAGAGAGAGAGAGAGAGAAAGAGCTGTAGTTGGAGAAAGAGGAGGATCAGTCTTTTGGGTTTTCCCTTTTTATCTTTTGGGGTATCTATATTGAGGAAGATTTTGCTGGGTTTTTCCCAGGATAAATCTTTGTATTGTTTTTGTGTGGTTGTGCTTGTCTATCTTCAAGTGATCTTTTGGCTTATGGTTATGCTGTTATGATGCTAAATGTTTTAAGATTTGATATAACCATTAAAAATTCAACATTTGTAACTACTAGCATGATATGACTCATTATTTTTTCTTTCCTTACTAACAGATCTATCATATGCATTCAAACAATTATTTCTTGTTTTTTTCTTGCTTGGTTTTATGATCTCTCTTCTTATGGAAATCATACGAGCTAACATTTCAATGGTGGTAGGCCTTACAAATCTACTTTCTTGATTGACATATCAATTAAGTAATTACCTGAGATATTCGAATAATGAGAAGAGATATACGGTGTTACATTTAATCTATATGCTCTCCATAATTAAGTTTGACATAAAATATTCATTAATACATTGGTTAAGGTCATACTTGGAGATAACCTACAAGGACCTATACAATCCTTTTAAATGTTGAGTTTTTTTTATCATTAGTATTATACCATTGAAACTTATATTCTCCTAATGAAAATCTGATAACTTACTTGATGGACCTTATGAATATGATGTGACCACCATCTCCTTATAAGTATAGTTTTTAACCTACAATGTCAACCCTCCATCTCTTTATATTAATTATCAAACAAATTATAGGTATATACCTAGTATTGTAGGTGTTAATGATGGAAAGGGCACCTTTCTAATTCCTAAAACACTTGTTATATGAATTAGTGAACCATGACAATCTTGTAGCTAGAACAAAGAAAAAGATGGCTCTACAGATCCAAAATTTTATGTAATATATCGTTAAGTATTCCGTTAACCATCATCCCTAATCGAAAATGATTGACACCAAATGAGGTAACATATACTACCTTGAATAATGGACATTGCAAAGGAGGCAAAGTTGTCATTTATCTTGCACTAGTGGAGCATATGAAGGAAAATGGTTGTGATCAACCAAATATTCATACTTACAATCCTTTGATGAATGGATTTCACAAGGGAAATGACTTGATACAAATAAGGAGGTTGAGAGGGAATACCATGAAATCGACCATGCATGTATATTAGCCTATTGTGTCGGTGGATGACATGAAGTTAAATAATATTGTAATAACCATGGCTTATAATGCATTGATTGTGAGGTTTATTTGTAGAAGGATGAGGGCAGTGAGTTTCTTTCAATGGATTCAAGTGCACTAGTAATAAATTTTAGATTACCACCTAAGGGATGCCATTTTCATCTGAGGTTAGATGTTGAGGTTACGATATCCAAACATAGTATTATTTATAGTCAGTATCTACTGCATTTATACCTAGGTGGATTTACCGGTTACTTGATCAAATTAATTATATATCATTCAAGGTCCCATGTCAATAAGTAAGGATACCATAAGGATAAGATAATTGTACTAATTAATTAGTTTATTTCCATAGACTCTCTTATGATTATATAAAATATATTTTCTCTTTTATTTGCTATTTGTAACTACTAGCATGATATGACTCATTAATGTTTGTTGCCTTACTAATAGATCTATCATATGCATTCAAACAATTATTTCTTGTTTTTTTCATGGTTGTTTTATGATCTTTCTTCTTATGGAAATCATATGAGCTAACATTTCTGTTGAAATATTGTAACTTCAAAGAATATTCTATATGTATCTTTTGTGGTCCCCGATGGTCCTACCGGGAGAACCACTTGTATTATCTTGTACCCCGATGCTTCTAATCGAAATAACTAATAAGAGTCATGAGGTTGTCCCCTCTAATTGTAAAGGTGGGTCATTAGCACCCCAGTGTGGTTACTTGAGCCTACATGTGTAACTCGAGCCTACATGATTAACTCGATCCTACATGTCGGATGAGTTAATTGAAGTGAACGGATGAATATAAATAGAGGTGTAGCTCTCCTCATTTGAACACACACTCTCACTTGTGTAGCGCATTAGTGGAGAAGAGAAGTAGCTGGAGAAGGAGGAGGATTAGGCTTTGATCTCCTTGCTGGTTTTATCTTTTATCTTTTTGGGGCATCTATATTGAGGAAGCTTTTGCTGGGTTTTTCCCTTTAGGGTTTTCCTAGGATAAATCTTTGTGTTCTTTTTGTATGGTTGTGCTTGTCTATCTTTCAGTGATCCTGTTTATATGCTTTTGTTATGAAAATGAAATGAAGTACTGATGTCTTAGCTAAGCATATGAAAAGTTAACAATTTCAATGGTGGTATGCCTTACAAATATACTTTCTTAATTGACCTATCAATTAGGTAATCAGTGATATTAGAATAATGAGAAGAGATATATGACGTTACATTTAATCATGCGATGTCAATCTATAGCCTCCACCTCATTTATGTATTTGAATTGTTCAATGAGCCATTTTAGTGGTGGAAGTGTAGTAGTTTTTACAGATGCCTAGATGGGAATTTCTATTTAATTAGGTCATTGGAGAGTCAACGGCAGGTGGAAGAACCAAGTGATCTCTAATAATGTTATGGCGATTGCACTGCGCCTTTGACTAATTTACTCACTCCCAAGTGAGATTTCTTGAGCTCTAAAGGAAATGAAGTTTCCCATACCTTCCAAGCCATTAAATGAGGCGATCGAAGACGTTTCTAACTCCTCCTAAAAATACATTGATATGTTAAAATGGTGGTGACATATTTAACATATTGATCTCCCATCATTCTAACAACATATATTAGTTAGTATACAGGTTGGGATATCTCCACATTAGAAAGATATTTATATTTAACCCATAGAGCCTCCCTACGATGTAAGTTATAAATATCCTTGACAAGTAATAGAATAAAAGCTAGAAACGCTTATGCACTAATCAAAATAAGAATATAAGAAACTAGGACTCCCTAGCGCCATCCCCATACCATATTCTATAATAAGGTTTAGCCCAAGGGGGTCTTCCTATGAGTCTAATAAGTAATAGTATATATTATACCTAGGATTATAGGCTCACCCTGTGGTTATACATACAACAAATTTTTAGGCCCATCTAGATATAAGATGCTATAGATTCATGCATATTATCTTTTTTGTCTTTTTTGGTTTTTAGGTTTTTGAAAAAAAAGGATTAAGGCTGATTGCATCTTGTGGAGGTCGTATTCTTCATTTGTTGGCTGAGTTTGGACTGTGTGGGCCATGGCATCGTCTAGAGAGGACACAGTCTTGTTTGTGAGGATGACTTACTTTCTGTTGGCCGCTTACAGTTCCACATCTACAGTGATCCCCATACTTCATCCAAAAAGGGTTGTTACAGCCAAAAAGGGAGCTGCAATCCATATTGACACCTACAGGAATCTACTATAGCATTGTTGGGTAATCTTGTTGTAGGCTTCCTTCTTGTTACGACTGTGCATAACGTTTCTAGGTAGTGAAGGAGGGCGTTGCAGCATAATAAGGGAGTCTGAGAAGAAGACGATTTGGGTTGTTTTGAGGAGCTAGCAGGGCAGGGCAGACACCAAAGAAAAATCGAGACACCAAAGCTCACTTCCATAAATCATTGTGCATGCCCAGGAACCTACAGGTTAGAGTTAAAGTAATTTCATATTTGCTTATCCACCTTACAACTGTTGTTACAGTCATTGTAAACTCAAGGTTATATGAATATGATATTTAGGGTTTATTTTCCTTGTTATTTATGCAAAGCAATCTCTATTGCATTTACTATTCATTGTTAGCGCTACGAAAATCAAGATTTGAAAATTTTAGTCTATTAATATACAAGCCAAACATTACACATATGATGGCGCTGATTTAAGTACATACTTCAAAACCCTTGAGATATGAAACAAGCTCTCTATGTTAAACAACTTTACATACTGTCTAACTTTCTTCTGCAATGGAATTCTAGGTTTTTGCGCGTTCCCTTTCATAGCGAAATTCTAGGTTTCCGCACATTCCCTTCTGCAGCGAAATTATTTCCAGAAGGTGGGAATTAGAAGTTGGCTTTTCGAATTTCGACACTTCCAAAACAAGAGTTTCCGCACAATGTTTCTTCCCCGCCATTGATCTCGATCGTTGATCTATCAATTTCGCGGCCATCCTGAGTGTTCGTACAACTTACTTTTTCACACAACGAAATGGATTTTCGATCATTCGATCAGTGTCCCCACCAAATCAATGGTGGATTCCAAAATTTATTAAGCGCATTCCGTAGAATATTGCGCACATGAAAAGTTTTTCAAAGCTTGCAACTTCTCCCAACAATATCACTATAAACCGTCGATCTTCCCCACGATCGATCCCCAATGTACGATCTCGTTTTATTTGAGCAATTGGTTAAGGTTTAACCCTCTACAAAGCTTCACTTAATTGATCACTGACATGATCAATTCTTTTCTGCAATTCGGAAACTATGGCAATCCAAAGCCACAGAGTTTATATATAGGGTTATATGGAGTGAATGCGGGATGAATTCATACTTCTACAGAACTATATGAAGACATGAAATCCATCAAAATCACACGTAGAGTCTAATCCTCTATTCTTTATTCAATGAACCAGAAATTCAAATACACACACAGAATTCTACTTGTTCACTCCTCGCTCACTCTTTTGTGCACCTCTCATTCCTCCATTCATGCTATGTGGAATTTCTCTCTCTCTCAAGGTCTATGAGCTAATCAAAGCTTCTTTGAGCTATCCTCAAACCTCTATGACCTATCCTAAGGTCTGTGAGCTAACCTAAGCTTCTGCGAACCAACAAGCTCTGTAAGCTAACTAAGCTACTAAGAAAATAACTCGAACTGATTTAAATACAAGAGGATTCTGTTTCCAGATCCTATAAAAAAGGAGTACAATCCTTATTGCTCTCTGCTAACCCTATGACTCACAAATAACTCAATCCTAACTATTACATGTGGAAAAGGATCTAGATTCCTTATCCATTTTATTCAGTTTTTACAAAATAAAGCAAATTACAAATGTACGAGACCCTAGGTCTCTTAACAGTTCCCTTGGGTCTTGACGTTGTGAAGTCATGAATGACTTTGCCCTCTTAAGCCTATGCTCCTGCATCAACATACCAGTAGTACATTGAATACAAAAACCAACTAAGACTATTTGGCATAGCTCAGTGGTATTTTTGACAAGTGTTTTTACGAAATCCCTTAACCAAATTACATAAGCAAATAAGCCAAAAAAATCAGCAGGATTTGATGGGGGTCATTACAGTTTACTATTCAAAGCATATCCCCCTTGTATAAAAGTTGAACCCTGTCACTTCCTTTAGATAAAGCTTGTTCATTGGTCACTGTCTCATCATGTTGAGTGGAGATGAGAATTGTGTGAATGCGTAGAGGAACCATGCACCACTCTCATTTTTGTACTCAATGGTTACTTTTGTTTTTCCATCAGGCCTCAACTAGGAGTAGGTTCCATTCTTTATGACCTCTATGAACTTTGCTCCCAGCTTGGTAGCCAACACATGGGTGAGAGGCATTAACTCAGGGGTTGCATTAGTTGCATAACTAGTCCAATAAAGGGTAGCGATCCATGTACTACGCCTCACGTAGACTGCCATCCATACTAACAGATCGCAACCTAGTCAAGCAATACACAATTAGGGTGCCAACAAATTTACACACCCTCACGACACCCTTAGTAACCCACAATAGGTCATGGTACCTTCATACATAGGCTTAGGACCCTTCACAGTCCTCAAGGCACTTTCAGCCAGTCACGACAGTCCTAGCAGGCTTAAGATATGTCACAACAACCCTTAGCAGGCTCAAGACAGGTCATGGTTTTCTCTAGAAAGCATTAGCAGACTTTACACATAAGAAAATGACACAAACATGAAACACAAACTGAATATGAACACTGTGATGAATCTCAGAAACTCAAAAAATACTTTTCATCAACACTTCCAAGAAAGTTTACAGAGCTACAACCCAAGCATAGAGGCTTCAAAAATGAAAGTCGAACCCTTCCTCCACCATAGAGGTTACATTTATAGTGCAATTTACCCCCGAGACGTATCTCGAAACAAGGCATCAAAATTAGTTACATTGCAGGAATCAAACCTGAAAGTACATCCTAAATCCTAACAAAATCTGACGTGGCAGATGCGCCATGCCCACAAAACATTTCGGGAAGGCACGCTATGCTACGCGTGACCAATCAAAAAGGGAAATCTCGACATCTGGGGATTTCTGGCTCGCTTGATGAAAACGAGAACTCCGAGCATATTTTTAAAAGACTACGGCTTACTCAGCTGCTGGTAGGCCTTCCAGGCTGATGATGGCTCACTTTATGTATATCTTTCCACTGCTGATATGTAGGGGTGGCCATCTCAAATAGCTCCTTCAGGATAACGTCTAGTTCAATCACGAGGCTATGGCCAATTGCAGGGAGATCTGATTTGATAGTCATGAATTGAACCAACAACTCAAAGTCCTCGTTGTGTTTATCGATGATTACCTCTCCCTTTAGCCCACCATTCATACCCTCAAAATTTGCATGGTTTACTCTTTCCTGGTTCATCAGTTTGACATATTTTCTTTGAGAGTTCTTTCCTGGTGCAGTATCCATTGTTCAAATGTGAATGGATAGACGTACACAAGAAGAATGGAATGAAAGTTGATGAAATTTGTTTCACCATGGTGAATCTAAAGAGATGCTTGAGTAAGGATAGAGTGCAAGATGATCCATTTATTCTAGCATCACAAGCGAAACAAGTATTTTATGTACAAGATCCGGTAGAGAATGACTAGTGCGTAGTTTTGACATGCCCTCTGAATGGACCAAGAAATTGTAATAGATATGAATTGGAGTATGCATATTTATCAAGTGTTGCAGATTTTGAAGGGACAAAATGCAAAGAGGATGAATCTATAGGTGATGGTGGCATGGATTATGTTTGACAAGATTGTGAAGGCACATGGTTGGATGTTGTTCAATAAGTAGCATGCATGATTTATTTATCAGTTCTCATTTAAGTTGTATTTGTGAAAATTTATATCTTAGATTATTACTTGGATTTACCTTTCATGCATATATTTTTTGTTTTGCTACTGTTTATGCATGGATCTTATCTATTTTATTTTGTTATGTAACTTCCATTCATTTTTACAGTAAATAGATTAGGTGTGGGGAATTTAGAGTGATGTGAAGGGGTGGGGGGGTGGAGGGACCATATGAGCTTCAACTTTCACGTGGTTGGCCCTGTTTAGTAGAGAATAAGATATTCTTGAAGCCAAGAGAAGCTCATTCAGGTATTTTGATTTTGTTTTTTTATAATTTCATATATGTTATGTCTTTTTTTACATATCTATCAATCGCTTATATGAACATACCATTTTGACATGATATATGCAGGTCTTCACAATGGAAAGGAATGTAATGGCAATTTGAATAGTTCTCTAATGCATATTTGTAAGTTATTACCATAACGAATTTGTCAATTAGATATCTTATTGTCGTTTCATTGAATATAACGTGTTGACTTCTTCATTTTAAGTACAGTTGTACTTGTCTATTTTATGAATTGATTTTATTTCACATTTGTTGAAGGAAAAAAGTTGATTGCGGGATAGCAATTGACCACGGGTAGGTAATGTAAAGAACAATATTGAAAGTATTTAATTACAATATATTTATTACAACCATAATTATAATCGATTGATGGTGTAACAACTAATTTGTGTAAAATATTTGTGTAAAGCATAGAGGACGCCAAGATCATTTGACGTTATTGGCATCAGAGCTGAACTTTGAGGTATAGATCCTTATTTTCAATACAATTTCAACATTCTTTGGGAGTATCACCGATAGGTTTCCTTTTAGGCATTGGGAGTATCACCTATAGGTCTCTTGAAGCTTCCCTGACCACTGTTAAATGATTTTACATAATGTAGTTAGCAATCCCATTGAGTACTTTTTAGTTGTTTGTGTCCATTGGTGGTAAATTCCTTTTCTTTTAAGGCATTACTATCAAATTATATATGAATTGTATCCATCATTTTTGCTGAAAGGTGAGAAATTGAAGCACTTGTAGAATATTTCAAAATTTCTCCAATATATATATATATATATATATATATTGGAGAAATTTTGAAATATTCTACAATATAAAAAGGATTCTACAAATTGTTTTACTGCATACTCACTTAATTACATTCCGAATAACAGATCCAGAAATCACCTACCTAGGTTTGACAAGCTTTACATTCGTCCCAAAATAGAACCACCCATCCCTAAACAAAACAACCGGATTGTTCATGGCGTGCCCCATCCCGATTACATACATAAGCTTCCCATAAAGAAATCATTACATGAACCACTAACAGACGACTGAACAAGACATAACAAAACAACCAGATTGTTCATGTCGTGCGCCATCCCTATTACATACATAAGCGGCCTATAAATCCTATCACTAGTGGAACCACTAACAGTAAACTGAACAAGAAATAACAAGATCATAAACAAAGGGGCCTCAAACCCAACCCTGGGCGAACGCTCTTGGAGAGGAGCGTTTGGTCTGCTTCATCTTCCCGAAGGGATCCATGGTATTCATGTCGATTGACTTGGCCATGCTCGTCCCTCCGACCTAAGCCTGCTCCATCCTCGGGTGGAATAATTGAATCCCCGTCTTTGTGGCCATGAGGCCTATCTTTCTATGCATTAGTCAGCAATAAGAGTTGTGATCCTTCCAAACTCTCACAGGTTCTTCATCCCCTTGCCATTTTGAAGTAGCGCTAAGTGAAGAGTGTGTTATCAGGTTCATGTTAACCCAATAGAGCATAAGCAATCTTTCATAGGACACAACAATCCCAGCTATATTTCCAAGGTCTACGACCTAAGGTTCAACCTCACGGCGCAACTCCTCCCAAGGCATGGCCTTATCTTTGTCCCATAAACATTCTGTAACTGATTCAATTTCACTGCGTGTCACCAGAGGAACAAAGTCTTTGAAGTAGTCAACAGCCTCCTGCGCTTGTATCCGGGCTCTAGTCCCACGACCCTTGAGAGTGTTTGGGAGCCATGGTGGAGATAGACTCTTCAACAAGCACCAATGCTTCAGAGCAGAAAACACAGTCACGAGCCCTTTCAACACAAAAGACACAAAATAGGTTGAGATACTCCACAGAGGTCATTGAGAAGAGGGCATACCTGCTTCAGAATATAAGGGTGGCGGCCACCTCACCATGATAACGGTTCAGTACTTGACCTTCGTCATCCTGGCGTCATCCTCGATTAGTGTCCTTCGAGCCTTAAAGGCCATATTTCTCTTGTGCTGCGAATCTCCCTTATCCATCCCTTTGGGCCTGAAACCGTACTTCCCACCAAGTGCTCAGGCGTGGCTAGGATCCTCATCTGCAACCGAACTTCCCAACACATGCTCACACGTGGCCCAAAGATTACACAAAGATTATCGTCAGTGAACTGGATTACACAATGATTTCGCGCCCAACTTTTGTAATTAACCCGCTTGCTAGCTCATTGGCAAAATGGAGTAACAACCGTAAGATCTAGATCAACGATGGAATTAAATTGTTATAGGGAATATTTTATAAAGTATCCCGCCAGTCATGAATTTCTTCTATCACGCTAGTTCCCCCAGGGAAATAGTTCTCTGCTGTTGATCTGCAGCAAGATCATTCTTAACCTTTGATCTTCTTCATCCTTGCAACAATTAGTTTCCAACATCGCAACAGATTTGCCTTTAACTTTCTCGCTATTTAGTCAGTGAAATTCCTCTTTATATGTTGATTGACTCACCTCTTGATCACCATCGTCGACTTGTTAACCAATCTCTCCTACGTCGTGGATTTGCCACACAATGCACAACTAAAAGTGACTTACTATGTGTAAATGTCAATACTCAAGACATTTTTTTCATTCAACTAACCATACAGTCAATGTGGTCACAAGATATGATTCAAATGGGAAATTGCTTCCAAACTCAATCCATAAACTCAATTAAACCAAAAATACAGGCATACGATCTTATTTCACAATGGTCCTTTATCTGAACCTAAATATAATGGATCGATCATTACAAATATAGACCTCTCTCTTTCTCCGTGTAAGCTCCAAGAGTATAAACTATGAGATTGTTTCTATTGATCGAACCTTCCTCGAGGTATCTAAGCTCCAATAAGCTACCTAAAAGCTTCTGTGAGCTAACAAGCTCTGTAAGATAAAGCTAAGTTATCCATCTAAATGACTCAACTGGATTAAATAAAAATCTTACTTTGTTTTCCAGATCCTTCAAAGAAGGGACAAAGTCCTTATTCGACTCTACTATCCTCTATGACTTACTATGCTTGAAATCTGTTATTTTCCAGTAAAGTAACACATAGCTTACTTTATTTTTGATTTCTGTGGTTTTTTTACTTTTGGAAAATTAATGATTAAAATTGTCAAGGATTAGAGAAGAAGGAATATCTTGCATGTGGATCATTTATGCATTCAGAGTGACTTATGAGAATCATATACGTTGGGGTATTTTTCCCTGCCTTAATATTTGGTAAGCATTAACATTTTGTTGACATCATGGTTGTGTAATAGTTAATTTATTGACCACCTTACAAATTGGGGTGATATCATATGATATTTGTATAAGATGTACTTTATAATCGTATAAATGGTAATTGAAAGGATATTTATACTATTGATTTGTGCTACATATTTTAGAATGGGAAAGATATTAACTTTGATTTTGACTTTGGGTGCAGAGAAAAATTAGTGGATTATGCTCTTGCCTCTGGCAAAATCTAAGAGGGAGAAGGGTTTAAATACATTAAGGAGTACTTTGAAAATGGCACACTTCATCTCATTAGCCTTTTGAGTGATGGTGGTGTTCATTCACGATTATATCAGTTGCAGGTATTCTATATCTATAAATGCATTATTATGAGTTGTTTATCTTAGAAAATATTATAGATTTATCCGTGCTATGCAATTTTCAATCTTTGTATTTCTCCATAGTGTAGTTGAATGCTTTTTATATCACCAGACTGGATTGAGTTGGGTCTAAATATGTTATAATTGTAGAACCCATTGATCTACTGACATAAATTTTAAGATAAGGCTACTCTTACATGGATCCATCAAGCAACCATTAGAAAAGATGCTCATTCTTATCCATGAATAATTGAAATGATAGTTATATGTTCACTTCTAGAGTATGTGTATGAACTTGAATGCCAACTTTGTCCTGCAAAACATTTCTGTATTACTGTTTTCTTCATTGAATCAATGTTGCATATGAAACCTTTCAAGTTCAGCCAAATTATAAGGTCAAAGCCATTCAGACTAATTTCTTAGGTCTCTTGAGTCATAAACAATGTTGGGATTATTAGTCTTTTCTTAGAATTACAAATGATGCAATCTTGGTGTTAATATTTGCCCCTTTCCCTAATTCTTAAAGGGTTCTAGCTCAATGGTAGAGTGCTTGATTTACAAGCAGGAGGTTGAAGGTTCGATTCCTTCATGCCCTACTAATATTGCAATATTGATGTTTTAAATTATGGCTACGAGGGGGGTTCTAAACTGACTTCATATGTCACTACGAGGGGGGTTCATAACTGCCCCCAAAGGTTTGTAAAGAGTTTTAGGGGGGGTTTCGAACCGCCTCTGTAGGTACCCACGAGGGGGGTTTATAACTGCCCCCAAAGGTTTGTAAAGCGTTTTAAGGGGGGTTTTAAACTGCCTCTGTAGGTACCTATGAGGGGGGTTTTGAACCTCCTCCGTTGGTACCTACGAGGGGGGTTTTGAACCTCCTTTGTAGGTACCTACGAGGGGGGTTTCGAAGTGCTTCCGTAGATACCTACGAGGGGGGTTTAAAACCGCCCCCATAGTTCTATAATA
>LPNX010370265.1:143165-160380 GCA_001517045.1 Pseudotsuga menziesii | reverse complement strand
AAATCCAAAACCGCCTCTAAAAGTGACTTTTGGAGGTGGAAGATAACCGCCCCTAAATGTCAAAATTGTTGTAGTGATGGGGAGAACTATAAGCTGGGCTTATGATCAATAAGAATGATTGTTTCCTTTCTAAGAATGTAGTGTCTCCATTGCTTAAGAGATTTCATAATGGCGTATAGTTCTTTTTCATACGTTGAATATCTTCTAACAGTTTCATTGAACGTTTCAGAGTGAAACGCAACTAGGTGACCGGCTGAGTGATCTCTGCACTGAGGGCATAGTCCGATGTGTCTATCTCAATATCAAAGGGCTGATGCAAATCAGGTAACACAAGTATGGGTGCAGTACAAAGATTTTTTTGAGTTGTTCAAAAGATTTTTGTTGTGTTTGTGTCCATTTGAAGAAAGTTTTCCCATTTCCTTTAGTCAACTGATTCAAAGACCATCCAATGTGGTTATAGCCAAGTATGAACCATCGATAAAAATTCACCAAACCAAGAAAACTTCTCATTTCATGAATGTTTTGAGGAATGGGCCAATCTTTGAAAATCTATACTTTTCTAAGTCGACATGAATTCCTGCAGAGTTAATTACATACCCCAAATATTTGATGTTGTTTATCGCAAATGAGCATTTTTCCATGTTAAAATATAGTCAATGTTGTTAGAGAGTGTCGAAGCTTGTTACGGAGAGAAAATTTCTATGGCTTGGGGGTACCACAACAAACAGTATGACACCAGAAATCAATCTTTCCCAATATGAAAGAACAGTAAGAAAATTTAACACTAAGGGATATCGAATTGTACCTTATTTTGGACGGTTGAAGTAGATTCGTGTTGAGATTTTCCAATGCAATTGCAATTACAATTTTCTCTCAACAACAACAAACAAATCAAGCATGATATATATAGATGTGTTAGAGCTATCCTATCATATATAATCAACCATGTATAAGAAATTAAATACATCCATGGACTCAATATTCATATTCAAAATGCACATGAATTGGACAGGAAAATATATCTCTATTAATAAATCAGAGATACAATAGTGACAAACTCTATCGGCACTTCTGTGAACCGGAGAAACCGAGTCCTCCACTTGGGCCTCCACCACTTCAATCCTCCATCTCTCGATAGCAAGCTCACAAAGCAAAGGAAAGCTTGGGAAGAACACTATGCACTCCAAGGGACAAAGGGATGCAAACTCAAGTATAAGAAAAGCTGAGGCAACAATGGACTATAGTTTCATTGCGCTTCAATTTGTCTCCTTCAATGTATCCAAGGGGTTCCTTATATAACACTCCAAAAAGGTAATGGAGGGTCGAATCCGAGCATTCTCAAGGAATTTGGAAGGCCAAGAGTCAAGTTATTCGGTCTCAATTGAGGCAAACTCCAAAAATATTTGTCATTTTGCACACATCCCAATGTATGTGGGTTTGAGGTCAAAAGCCACATATACACGAGGGTATTGCTTTAAAAGTCGCGTATATGTATAAACAGACAATTTTTGGGGATGATATTGGAACATCAAAGCATAATATAAGTCCATGGGGTCCAAAGAGTCTACAGAGGGACAAGGAATGCCATAAATGTGTGATCTACCTTGTGTGGTAAAATCAACTATAACAGATGTCCCCTAATGTGTGAGGTCATAGGGGTAACATGATGGCCAAAATACATTATAAAATCCATCCCAGAAGTGGAGTAATGAAGACCTAGGTGGAATAACCAACCACTCATCAGTACAATACAATGATAAATCTCTGCATGTGACTGCAAATACATGTAGTAGTCCTAGATACATAAGAGTACACTGGTTGTGAATAGGCATGATATACAAAGTGTCATGTGTGGTCATCTCTGTTAGCACTCAAAATGTACCCAGGTTGTAAAAGGTATACTCCAAGGTAACAGCAAAACCACTTTAGGAAGAAACTGGTATTTTCTTCCAGAGAGGGATCTCTCAATAAAGACTTAACGGGACCAGATTTAAAATAACATTTAAAGATTTATGTATTTGGCTGAAACAATCACATAACCATTGGGCATGGATTCATATACAATATAAAGATACCACAAAGACATATACATTGAGATTCATCAAAGGCAAGGTAATCACATCATCACAGTCATTCAAATTGATCTAGGTGGAACATAAGAGATGAGGAAACAACCCATTAATACAGAGCATCAACAAGGATGAGTTCTATATCAACTTTAGTAGAAAAAATCATATAATATCTGAAATGATAACCAGAGAATAAACACATGAATTCCAATCATCTAACACTATATTCCAGATACGAGGAAGAAACAAAATGGAGTGTTACACAAGGAAAATACAATCACATAAAGAAAGAAACACAGACTGTAATATCAACGACACATGAATCTCTGACAAAAACTCTCATGCATTCACTTTGTTATTCCAAAAAAATAGATATGTTCTCCAAAATTATTCCCCACCCGATGGGTTCCAACCCCCATCTCTTAAAAAAGATGCAAATTTATACATAAAATAATAGGTCTTCCCCCAGAAGATCAATCACTGAATGATCGGCTTAATTTAGAGTTTTGTAACCAAATTCCTAACCCCTAAGAAGTTTGTTACAACTCCAATCCTAACAGATCACAAAGTAACAATCAACTTGATAACAAACTTTCGCTCAGCCAGCTTCACGTCTTTGTCCCATCAGCTCCACGTCATCAGCTCCACGTCTTTGCCCCATCAGCTCCTCAGTTCATAACACCTGTTCCTAGGGATGAAGAATATACTTTGTCTTTCCAAACCGCTCCACGGCTTTCCACTGCTCCAAATTTGGGGTGTCACATTCTGTCATTTCCCGAATTGATACCTCAAGCTCCATATATGCTTCATAGGACTTTCTGGGCAATCTGCTTCTGATGATGGCGAACTTCTGCAGGATTTTGAAATCTTCTGTTAACATATCCACGATGGTCTTCCCTATTAGGATTTTATCCAACTCATTAAATTTGGAGTGGTCCATGCGGCACCGGACAAGTAGGTTATGATAATGTTCCTGTGAGAACATCCGTCCCTCCTCGTCCCAGAAGGGAGGCAACCCGTCTTCGAACAGCTCTTTAAAATATTGTTTGAAATTATTAACCTGCAAAAGCAAATCTTCTGATTTATCTTGGATCGTCTTGATTAAGTGATGCTTGTGGATGATTTTCTTTTCCCACAGCACTATTGATACTCTATCTTTTATGCCCAAATCGTGCAACTTCTGATATGACAGTGAATTCAGAAAATTCAGTGTGTTTAGAGCTGTAGTAAGAGGTCTTTTCTCCATATGTTTATTTACCAGCTTTAATCTCTGGTGAGCTAAATTTATAAGTATATTCAAATCATTAATAAAATTTAGATAGTGACGGAACTTGGTAATCTCTATCGACAGGGTATCCCAAATGATATGTTTTGCCCCTTGAAGAGGGCCTTTCCCGATGCTTTTATCTTTTAGCTCGTCGAATTTTCTCTGCAACTGATTTCTGTCCTGTAATATTTGCTTTTTACTTTCACTTATTTTGGCCAATTCAGCTTTTACCTTTTCATTCTTTGCCTTCAAATCTTTAATTGCTTCTTCTTTCAAGCTCACCTAGGACATTGGCACCAACAAATCATCGGTAGAGAAATCATCTAATGGCTTGTGGATATTCACAACGGACAGGTCTTCATCAGTGGGGGTTTGACTCATTAACTCTTCCATGATTTCCTTCTCGTCACTTTGGTCTTTTTTCATTAAGGAAATCTGGGATAATAGTTAATTCCGCTCGGCCTCCCACCAGTCCTTTTCTTCCTGCAGTTCAACAACTTTTCCTTTGTACTCCATCATCTCTTGATGGACTTTATCCTTTTCCTCCTGTAAAGCCATTAATTCAGCTGATTGGACATGCTCTGAACCTGGAATCTTCAGCTTTTTCTTTAAGACCTAGAGTGCATTGTCTTTTTCCTCTAGCATCCTCTTAACTGCCTGGGTGTTGTCTGAACTAACAATGTCTGTCTACAGCTTTCTAATCTGAATGACATTTGCTTTATTCTCAACTTTCTCATGCTTCAATTGGATTTCTAGTTTGTCTATCAAAACTTGCAATTTATTAATCCTTACCATGGCTTGCAATAAGTCTGAGTAGATAATGTCACTGGTTTGTTTGTGCAGTTGAATCTTATCCGGAGTACTGATTTTTTCTAGCCGGATCTCCATTTCAGACATCTTCTTGTCGTTTACTATAGCCATCTTAAATGTATTTCTCTCAGCATCCCTAGCAAAGACTAGAGAGGTCTTTGAACTGTACAAACTTCTCACTCTCGGTAGCAAATTTCTTGTCTCCTCTAGAGACTGTTTCCTCTTCTCTGTATAGCTGGCTTTGAGCTCTTCCTTCGACTTAAATACCGGGCTCGATTCTGAACTGTCTACATCACCCTCTACATTTTTAAAAGATACTTGATTTACTTGTACGGTTTTCATGGGAATCAGGGCAACCTTTTTAAAACCATCAGAAACTTCCTCATCTACCATTTCACCACCTTCAAGCAGCTTTGCCCTTTTATGGGACCCATCTTCATCCACTTCCATACTCTCAGTCTCAGAGAGACTTCGCTTAACTAAAATGTTAGTATTTTCTGATACTGTAATGGGTGCAAGATGTGGATCTTCCTTGAACTGTAACAGATTGGTTGTTTCAGCCAAATTTTCAACAGACTGGTGCTCAAATGGCTTATTCTTGTTGGCTTGTTTCCTTAGGGATATAACATGATGTGGATCATAATTCACTTTTGATTCCCTTTGGAAATCCATATTCTCTAATAACTTCTCTATGAATATTAAGGCGCCTTTGCTTTTAAAAACGAAAGAACTGAATTTAAGTGGAAACATAATGTTTGAGGACTTCTTGAAAGCCCCAAAAATGCTCCTCTTCAGATAGCAGCCTCTGCCTCATAAACTCAAGTGCGAAAATCCTCGGGGTTAAAAAGGTAGGTAACCTGTAGGGCTGACCAGTAAACCCATATATTTTTAACACAATGTAATCCCTGTACAGAAACCAGTCT
Organism: Pseudotsuga menziesii; assembly: GCA_001517045.1. Lineage (NCBI taxonomy): Eukaryota > Viridiplantae > Streptophyta > Pinopsida > Pinales > Pinaceae > Pseudotsuga > Pseudotsuga menziesii. Next base: position 155,311 of record LPNX010370265.1, on the reverse strand, counting down.
CCAACCCGATCTTCGGGTGAAGACTGCATTAAATACTTCATTTCATCCAGAACACGGGGCAAATCCTCATCAAATAACATTTTGTACATTTCAGACATGATCGAATTAGCAAATTCGAACATGTTGATTTGCTTGGGCAAATCAGAAGAGCACAGAGTACTTAAAAATTTCAACTCGGTGACAATGGAGCAGAACAGAATGTTGAGCAAATAGGTTTGAAACCTAAAGAAACGAACTTTTGGGAACTCAGTTAACTGCAGATGGATTATTTCAGCGAGATACTCATCAAAATTAAACACAGGAATTGACTGGGACTCGAGGCTTAAGGAACTAATTCTTAATAAAAAACCAAGGATGACATTGCCTACACGACAATCATCACTCAGACCTAATACTTGACAGACCAAGGACACGACCATTTGGACTTCATTTTTGAAAATGTGCACGGGGTAGGGCAGGAAAAAGCCATCAAGGGATTGACCTTCTTTTAAAATATTAGACAGGAAATGACAACGATTCTCAGTTTCACAATTCTTATAAAAATCAGCAAGGATCGACTCGTTTATCGACTCACGATGAACAGGGTAATTCTCAGGAAAACTGAGATTTTCTCTGATGACTGTGGCATCAATTTTACAAAGAATCCTTGACGCAGACCGACTCACAATTATTCTCTGGGAGGGAGAATAGTTTACGGCACACCACTCTACAAACTCTGGGAAAGGTAGGGTTTTCTCAAGAGCAAAGTAATACAGGAACGACTTACAGACATTTAATACATCGTTCCCCTGTGAGTTATAATACCACAATTTCTCCTTGCTGACCAACACGCTCCCTATGGATAGGAAGGGGTCGCACACGTTCCTATCTCTGTCCACTAAAAACTCTTCTCTGTCGTCTACAACCTGACCAGACACTTGAATTTCTTTCCCCTGGTCCATTACTTAATTTACAAAGGTAATTTGGATGGAAGTGCTGTGGGGTTTAAGTCTTACCTGGTCGACTGTAGAGGCACGTGCTTGGAGCGTGCCCGAACTGACAAATGGAAGCTGTTGAAATGGCCAGTCCTTTTCACCTTTCCTGAACAAATAAAATAATAATGAGAAGTCAACTTTTCTTTTATAGGTCCCGATTGACTTTCCGTAAACCACTTTTGTCTTCGGAGCCTACCACAATTCGCCACGTGGACAACCATTTATTTCCTGCAACCACCATCTATTCCTATCCGCCGCGCACTTCCATTCTCCGAGTTCATCCAGGACCATCGATCTGAATCTTCTTTAATTTCTAGCCTTTGGATCGCATGCCACGTACATCTTTCCGCCGGGCGTCTTGGCAATAAACAACGTGCAAGTCTCCACCCCGAAAACATCTCCGACCATTGATGAAATAGCCTCTCATTACTCCGCCGTCAGATCGGGAAGGGGATATTCGATTCTGCTGAGTTTCCCGACTTTATCCTTCATGCAACTTCACGTTCCGGAATTGCCCACAGTGGTAGATGTGATCAACCTTTATTTGCGAGCCATTGGATTAGGTGGGGTCTATCACATTCCGCTGGGCTCCGTCATTTTAACCGCCGTGCAACTTTATATTTCGGAATCGTCAACCGCCGTTGATCTACTTTTCCTTTAATCCTCAACCTTCAGATCAACGACCACCTACTCATTCCGCTAGGTGCTTTGGATTTATCTGCTGTGCAGATTTTGGCTCCGGAATCAATCCCGACTGTGGATGAGATCCGACCTTGCCTTTCCACCGTTGGATCAAGTATTATGTATTCGATTCCGCTGGACCCCATTTCTTTAACCAACATGCAATTTCATAGGGCAGATTAGATATGGACCGTGGATCTGCCCGAGCCAGATTGATAGCCGTTGATCTGCGCACCCGATAAACGCCCGGACATATCCTATCCTCCTCACATTTCTGAGAGCGCGGAGACAATCATGGCCATTGATTTCGATCCTTTCAACTCGTACCATCAGATCCGTTGATAACGGGATCACTTATTAGGGGCAGCATAGTACTCTTGCAATATATCTTTTAACCAAGGTTCGATAAGCCACCTATCATTTCTTCTTTATCATGATTTTTTATCCCCTTGATAAATAATGGTGTTAACAATCTCCACATACAATATAAAATGGATCAAGATCTCCATAATGGATGAAGATATCTGATATACACTGGAACCATGATCACAAGAGCTGAAATCTCATGAAGTCTGGCACGATCAAGGAGGCAACATATATGGAATGACACCAAGCTGGAAGGTCTTATACACAAATCGCTATGAGTACATGTCCTACTATGTGAATAGATGTGTCGAGGTCGAACATAGTAGTCCATCGTCTGATTACGGTTCATTGATGTATACCGTTAACAAACGTGAGATAACCCACATATAATAAAAATGGGAATCAAGGTATAGAGTGAAATCTAACAAGTGTGAATAGATGTGTTGAGGTCGAACACTTGGAAGAATCCATCGATCATGGGACATTGATGTATTCCCAAAATTGTTGATGGCGAGAGAACCTACCACTGATGACTGTAAGTCTTAAGGCACTCAAATGAATCTAGAATCCTCTTCCAGAATATATGATCTGATGTCGATGGAATGGAATCTGCTGGAAGGAGGGAATTAAGGCATCCCCCATCAACCAACACGAGGTACTCAACAACTCTATATAATGTGGAAGAACTCAACGAACAAGATGTGCACGAACCAGTAATAGTGCCGAGAATGGCCGACATGCAAATTCAAAATAACTGAGGAATGGCCGACTCAGGCTTCAACTTCCATTGAAAAAGAGCATAAGGAAAATGGTGACTGAAGGTAGGCAGCATGGAACTGATATGAAAACTGAGACATCTCTGTGACACAGGAGGCATCAACAGAGGCTCCATGGGGACCAGAAGCATAACTAGTCGGTGGAGATAAACTCAGAGTAACGAGTACAACTCCTAAAGTCAAACTAATAACCCAACCAACGGATGTGATATACAGGGCTCTGTTTGAAGGCGACATGACTCAACTACTTCCAAAGATAACATCTTTTCGCGTCCGAATTTTTATGTTTTTTTATTTTTTTGGAATTTTTTAGATATTTTGAAAATCTTGAAAAAGAATAAAAATGCTTTATAGTACATAGCTAGGAGGAGACGAGTGTTAGGGACAGAAAATATAGTTCCAAGTAGTGGAACATACCTATGCTCAATACAAGGAAACATGTGTAGGATAACGACACTCTGGGGAAGCTCTCCTCCCGGTAAAGGGGTGATCAAGCTGCAAAAGATATGTAAAAAGTTTTGCTGGCTAGACATGAGACAAGCTCTAGCTACATGGCCTATAACATGAAGTCAGAGAGCTGGTGTAAGGCTCAAGAAGGAAAGAAAAACTCATGAAATGAAATTACAACTTGATATATACAAGGGAGTCCATATGGGAAAAAGCCAACATAGGTTCAAGAGCAGTATGAAGCTCTTGATTAAGGACATGGAGGGACTAAAAAGAGACTCCCGTAACCTAAAGGAAGCATCTCAGCATGGGTACCAAATGAAAAAAGGATGTAACTAGGGCACCCATGTACGGGAAAGCTCTACCATTTGCACAATACCTCTTCTAACAGCACCATGAAGGTTCCATGATATTGCGGAATGGGTTCGTACCTAAGGTTAAAATGAAACGGTCATAAGGTGATGCAAAATGCAAACGGATGTTAAATCCTAACCTATATTCCAATTCAGACATTATACCTGTGATAGATACGAACGGGTCAAAGCCTTGGAGAGACTGTACAAAAAATGGACCCTACATAATAATAATAATAGTCCAAAACAACTAGAAATGGCCAATAAAGAGTCCAAACTATAGGATATAGGGAGGATTGATCATGACAAATGCATCCAAAGGAAACAGTGCGGTGGACGATGGGACATAAAAAGGAACATAAAGTGTAGACCCAACGTTCATGTATCTACTACCACCCCCATGAGGGTGAAAACTCGTGTTAAGACCGAATGAAGGGAGTGAAAATCCTCCGCAAATGGAGTAGAGGATAGAATATGACCACTCTTGAATCTATGAGGAAGATAAGGGGCTGTGGTGCCCCCCAGTCCAACACTAGGGTTCGCACTAGGACCTGGAACAAGTGAGGGGATACTAGTAGTGATATTAGACATGCCGAACATAAAAATGACCCGAAATCAAGAGAACATAAATATACTTAAGTAACCGCGATTCCAAAATCCAACTAGCACACAAGGAGCACACTCCTAAGATAATCGACAACCAAAATGCAAGCAAACCAAGGGGAGGATATGTGAGCTCCCAAATGTAGTAGGTATATCTTGCCTAGGAGAGGCCTGAAACTCCCATACACTACAAGCGGAGGTGTGTAACTAATTATACTGGCCCTCAACTTCAACGCATAAAGCGTATGTGTTGTCCGACCCCTACCTAGCCAAGACACTCACATAATAACCTCTGCAAGTACCCCCTGCGATACCTAGGTAAGGAAACTACGTTCACCCCAATATAACCAATGCTTAGGCTGATAGTTGTAGGCGGGATCGACTATATGGGCAGGGTAGCAAAGCTCGAAGCTCAAAAGCACCAACTGGTACCTCAAAATCTCCCAGATACGAATACTATCCTAGAAATATCTCTGGCACTCACATAAAGTGGCCAAGGGATATCCTAACCACAATCGTGTACACTTCCTCGTGCTAAACTCCCGTGTAAGAGGAGGCTCCTGACAAACACTAATTATATCAAGGATTTCACTCTCTCACCTGGATAGACACCTACTTGTCTTTTTTAGTAGTGTTGGATAATTAACTCACAATGAACTATTCCAAGACCCTAAATCCTAATCTTGTTGATGAACCCTAACAAATAAAAATGTGTAATTCATTTTAATTAAGCGTTGATTTTAAAGCTTTGATTACTCAAAAGGAAACGATCGTGCAACTAATGATATTATGACTCAGCAGTGAAATAAATGTGCACACCTAACAAACAATTCCAAGTGCAATTTTTTCAAATGAAAAATAGGGTATGCCACTACATGAGATGCATATATTTTTCTTCAATGTCAATGCAATCCTTCCTATATGAAAACATAAACACAACTCTCATCCAACCAATCCAATGCAAATACCTCCTTAAATACATATTTGAAATGCAAATAAGAATGCAATTATTTTGTATTTTCAATATAAAAGAATGAAAATGCAATAAAACTTATTAAAATCCCCAGTCTCTACAGCAAGTAGAAAACAAAAGCCAAGCAAGACACCAAGATAAAAACCCTAATGCACTAATGGCAAAACAAAAAAGGAGATAAATGACTAGAACTACATTCAAATAAAAATCAATGAAAAAGTGGTCTCTGGTCACGAAAGAAGCAGTCAACAGACAACATCAGAACCTAGGAAGACCTAGCCACACTCACAACCCACCCAACAACTTTCCACAACATCAAACTCAACCAAAAGAGAGGATGTACGCGACTGTTCAAAGAACAATAGTGTATGTACATGACTTTTAGCCAAAAACTTGCATGTATACGTGACTTTTGGCCAAAAACCTGCGTGCATACGTGATTTTTGGCCAAAAACCTGCGTATACAGAGAGGAAAGTGGTAAAAAGTGTTCGGGTACACAGGGTACTCCCAAAAGACTGAACACCTTGAGCAACCGCTTCACACAAATAGATCACAGATCAACACACCGATGTTTGTCACGTGGTTAAAACCATCGAGAGGGAAACAGTCCACGGCCCCAGCCAAATAGCTACTTGGAGCAATTTATTATGCAAAATAAAGAAAGTTACATGAGCTCCTCATAATCGATCAACTAGCCAAGGATCCTCTATGCTCTTTAAATAGAGATCATAGACCAATCGGGTGTTAAGCCACGGATCAATGGTAGGTATGATCTAAGAGAAGTTGAACCATTGGATTACTCTATGTCTATAACATATCGTGACCGTCGGATTAGAATATTTACAAATGCATACTAATGCATACTAAAGAAACACACTTTTACCTAACGGATATATTACACAAGTTGATCTTAACTAACTCCTGAGTGTCTAAATATCCTAACATCCCCCCTTAAGAACATCTTGGGATAGGATTGAAGGATTTACAAACGTGACACTATTAGGAGAAGGAAGGAGGCATTAGAGCCTATCCCCCCTTAAGGACACATTCCTGAACTCCTAACATAGACTGAAGTTTAGAAAACTTTGCTTCTGTAAGAGACTTGATGAAGATGTCTGCAACTTGATCATCTGTAGGGCAATAGAGAACTTCAATAACACTATCATGGACAAGATTTCTGATGAAGTGCATGTGTAGCTCAATTTGTTTCCTGCACTGATGTAGAACTGGATCTTTGGCAAGCTTGATGGCACTTTGATTGTTGCACCAAAGTGGAGTAGGCTGCAGCTGCTCTAATCCAAACTCTGAAAGGATCTGTCAAATCCATAAAGCTTCCTGACTGGCATTAACTATGGCTCGATATTCTGCTTCTTCTGAAGAAATAGCAAGAGCTTGTTGTTTCTTACAAGCCCAAGTGACAGGTCCAGATCCAAGACTGAAAACATAACTTGCAGTAGACTTTCGATCATTAGGATCGCCGGCCCAATCTGAATTAGTGAAACCAACCAACAAAGGTTCCCCCCTGTACTGTAATGAATCCCAAACTGAATTGTTCCTCAAATATATCAAAGTATTCATTTTGTTTCTTTCCAGTGACTTTCATGAGGAGTTTGCATATAACGGGAAACACGACCAACAACAAAGGAAAGGTCAGAACGAGAATGAGTCAAGTATAAAAGACTACCAACAAGTTGATGATACAAGGTGGCATCTACTTCAGGGGAAGTGCAAGTGGCAGAAAGTTTGACCCTAGACTGGAAGGGAGAAGGGGATGGTTTACAATATTCCATGTGGAAGTGACGAAGAAGGTCACAAGCATACTTAGACTAGGAAAGAAATATTCCTTCTTTGGTTTGCAAGACTTGGAGACCAAGAAAATAATGCAAATGTCCTAAGTCCGACATTTCAAATTTTGCTTAAGATTGGATTTTACATGGGTTATAAGTTTAGGGTCACTACCAGTAAGGATAATATCATCAACATAAAGAACAAGTATGATGAGACGGTTTCCTACTTTCTTGGTATAGACATTGGGGTCAGAATGGCATCTAGAAAAACCAGTGTTAAGGAGAAAGCTATTCATTTTGGCATACCAAGCTCTAGGAGCTTGCTTAAGGCCATATAAGGTTTTCTTAAGGAGACAAACAAGGCTAGAGTTATTCTGAACATATCCATGAGGTTGTTCCATGTAAATTTCCTCATGTAAATCACCATGTAAGAAGGCAGACTTGATATCCATTTGATGGACTTCCCAGTTATGTAAGGCTGCAAGGGAAAGAACAAGGTGGATGGAGTTCATTTTTGCTACAGGGGAAAAGTTTTCATTGTAGTCAATCCCTTTAAATTGGGAAAAAACTTTGGCAACTAACCTTGCATTTGTTAGAATAATCAACCCATAGATAGCTACCTTAGACATTAATTTAATTATTTTTGTCTTATTTGCCTAGTTCATGTGTCCCACCTTATGCAAGTTGTCAATTACTTATCCATAGTGGTCCAACTTGCCTAATTTGACCCATGTAGTGCTTGGGAAACCTCAAGGAATCAATTCTTCTTTATTCTTGGTCTCCTAGGCGCCCTTCTGCTTTTTCTGCTTTATTGCATGCTTTTTCAGTGATTTAAGGCAATAGGGAAAGTTTGACTAGGAGAGGTGAACTAGTTTTTTGTCCTCTTCATCCTCCACTCTTTTCTCCTTGTAAAAGCATGTATGAGTTGTCATTCTATCACTCTTTAGCTTGCCTAAGCGCTTTTTCCAATTCGTGAGCTCCATGACTGATTTGGGATCAGCTTTTTGCACCTATGGGGGATTTGCTTAATTTTAGTAAGCCTGCTTTATGTTAGATTCGAACTGCTCCTCATGCATTAAAATCCCTTATGTAATTATTTAATGATGCAACCTATTATGTTACAGGGTTGGCTATTGTACACTTATTCAATACAGTTTAGTGTTCAGCTCATTATTCAGTCTCTTTTGTGAGTGATTTTGCATGTTCAATTGTTAATTGTTGTGAGTAAAATTAATCTATCACTGGGTTCAATTTATACATGGTATCAGAACCATTGTAGATCGATTTCTCTCCTCCAAAATTGTTTTGCAGGTTCGACATCAGTGACTGGGAGCCTTCTACTGACAGCCGGGACAATTTCTAAGCTATGGATCAATCTCAGAAGATCATCTTGACTCCTTTCAATTTCTTTGAATGGAAAGCATAGATGGAGATACTGTTGAGAGCGAAAGGCCTCTATAGGGTGATTATGGCAACAGAAGCAGAGCCCAATGCAGCTGCAGAGAAGATAAAATGGCACAACAGGAGGGATGAGGCCTATGGTCTCCTGTGTCTGAGTATTTCCAGAGACCTCCTTTTCCATCTTGATGGATTGAAATCACCGAATGAAGTATGGGAGAAGCTTACTGATATTTTTGGAAAGACAGACGAGATGAGGGGACATCAAATTGAAAATGAGCTGATTTACCTGAGTCCCAATAGCTTTGAATCTCTGCTACTCTATTTCTCCAAGTTCAAAGCACTTGTTTTGCAGCTGAAACAGTGTGGGATCGAAAAGAAGGATGATCAGCTGGTCTTGTCCATTCTCTCAAATCTTGGCCCTGACTATTCAGTGTTTGTTTCGACCTTCTATGCCACAAAACTGACATCTCGAACCTGGAAGATGCATAGCCTTGCAGATTTCATGGAATCTCTCACACAAGAACAAGACAAGCTGGTGATTATGGGCACCATCAAACCATCCAAAGATCAAGCTCTGATTGCTGGAGATTCGAAGGTGGATTCAAAAAGAAAAAAGAAATCTAAAAAGCCACCTGAGCAAAAGAGAGACAAGAAACAGTCTCCGGAGGAGCCACAAGGTTCCAAGAAGAACTACCAGAAGAAGAAAAACAAAGGAGAAATGAGCAAGTGCACATACTTCAATAAGGGAAATCACATTGAAATATCTTGTATGAAGAAGCAAATAGACATGCTGACCCAACTCCTGGAGAATAATGGCATCTCCCTTCCAGACAGCTCAAAGAAGAGAGAAGGAGGATCAAGTTCAGATGACAGAGAGAGAGTTCATGCATTGGTTGCTGGCACATCAAGCTCACCCAGTTTTATCATTGATTCTGGAGCTTCAAGACACATGGTTTCGACCAAGGAGGCATTCTCCTCACTTGACATGTCGAAAGGACCACCTATAGTACTGGGAGATGACTCTCTCACTGAAAGTTTGGGTAAAGGGAGGATTGATCTTGATCATGGTCAGTTCAGCAATGTGTTGTATGTTCCTGGTCTTGCCTCCAACCTCTTGTTAGTGTACCAGATGACTCACACTGGGTCTCCTAAGAAGGTCATATTCTCCCCTGATGAAGTTGAGATCACAAAGATCTCAAGTGGTAAAGTCATTGCAAAAGGATTTGCGAATCATGCTCAGAAGGTATACATGTTCTCACACTTCCTACCCTACTCAAACCCCTTTGCTCTTCTGATTCATGCTAATGAAGCAAGCAAGATTTGGCATGAAAGATTTGGCCACCTAAATTACAAGTATCTTTTTGATCTTAGTGAAAAAGAGATGGTCATAGGGTTGCCCAAGATAAAATTTTCCAAAGGAGTCTGCCAAGGTTGTATCCTAGGAAAACACCCAGAGCATAAATTTGAGAGAGCTAGTCATGAGAGAACCTCTGCACCCCTCGAGCTGATCCATAGTGATGTTTCTGGGCCATTCCCTCATATGTCCATGAGTCAGGAAAAATATGCATTGACTTTCATTGATGACTTTTCCAGGTATTGCTGGGTTTACTTCCTGAAATACAAGTCTGAAGTTTTTGGCCTTTTCAAAGTCTTTAAGGCTTTGGTTGAAAACCAGTCTGGGAGGAAACTCAAGGTCCTCAGATCTAACAATGGTGGTGAGTATATCAAGTCTGAGTTTATTAATTATTGTGCAAATGTAGGTATTCAGATGCAGCATTCTATCCCTTACACACCACAACAAAATGGTGTTGCTGAGAGGAAGAACATACCACTGAAGGAGATGGCAACATGCATGATGGAGGCCAAAACTTTGCCACCAAAGTACTGGGCCGAAGCTATCAACTGTGCAGCCTATATCCAGAATAGGGTGCCTCATAAACAACTTGAAGGTATGACTCCTTTCGAAGCATGGAGTGGGCACAAGCCAGATGTGACCCATTTCAGGATATTTGGCTCAAGGGCTTGGGCTAGAATTCCAACAGAAAAGAGAAAGGCTTTGCAGCCCCAAAGGCAAGAGTGTCTATTTGTTGGATACTATGAATATTTAAAAGGGTACAAACTAATAAATTTGAGCACAAATAAAGCCTTCATCGAAAGGTGTGTTCAGTTTCAAGAAGAACCCCTTGCAGCAGTGGAAGTTGGAGAAACCTCTTCACCACCTGAACCTATGAAAGTAAGTGAAGAGTTTGTTGAACATGCTGATTCTGATTTGTCTGATGGAGATGAGTTTATTGCAGACCCTAACAGCCCTACAAGGCCAAAATGGGCAGCCAAGACACTACATGCAGCAGGAGAGCTAGCTGGGGATCCCAATGTCCCAAGGAGGACTAGATCTCAATTTGAGAGTGGTCTGTGCATGAAGGATCCTATGTTTGTTGAGAAGTGCTACTTGTTGGTGGAATCTGATCCTCAAACATTTGAATAAGCAGCAGGAGATCCAATATGGCAAGCTACCATGAAGGAAGAGTTCAGCTCACTCCAGAAGAGCAACACATGGGAGCTAGTGGATCTTCCCCCAGGGAGGAAGTTAGTTCAGTGTAAGTGGGTCTACAAGACCAAATTTTCTGATGATGGTTCACCACTGAAGTACAAGGACAGATTGGTAGCCAAGGGCTACTCACAGGTTCATGGGATAGATTACAATGAGACCTTTTCCCCAGTGGCAAAGGTGGATTCCATCAGGCTAGCCCTAGCCATTGCAGCCTCAAAGCAATGGGAGGTACATCACATGGATGTAAAATGTGCCTTCCTGAATGGAGATCTCACTAAAGAGATATATATGCAGCAGCCTCAAGGTTTTGCTACTAACCCTTCTCTTGTGTGCAGGTTGAGAAAGTCATTGTATGGGTTAAAGAAAGCCCCCAGGGCTTGGTATGCCAAGATCGATAGATTCTTACTATCACTGAATTTTGTTCGGTGCAAATCAGATCCAAATGTCTATTTGAAGTTAATTAATGGTTTATTAATGATCATTGTGTTATATGTTGATCACCTCCTCATTACAGGAAACTCAAAGGATGAGATTGTTTCCTTAAAGGGTGCAATGAACCAAGTCTTCTCCATGATAGATTTGGGGCTCTTAAGTCAATTTTTGGGGCTTGAGATTGCTCAAACCAAAGCTGGAATCAAAGTGCACTAGTCCAAGTATGCCTTGGATTTGCTGAACAAATTCAGAATGAAGGATTGCAAAGCAAGCAAAACTCCTTTCCTTTCAGGAGTGAAGCTGGAAGAAGCTGATTCTTCACCGATGGTAAACAATACACTGTATAGGCAATTGATTGGATGTTTGTTGTATCTGACACATACTAGACCTGATATTTCTTATGCAGTAAGTGTGGCTTCTAGATACATGGATTAGCCTCATGAGATCCATTGGAAAGAAGCCAAAAGGATCCTTAACTTTGTTCAGGGAACAAGGACACATGGGATCTTCTATAAAGCAAAATATGATCTTGATTTGATTGGATTTACTGACAGTGATTGGGCAGGTGATAGCACAGATAGAAATTCCACATCAGGATATATGTTCAAGCTTGCAGAATGGCCAATCAGCTGGTCAAGCAAGAAACAGAGTGCCATTGCACTCTCATCTACAAAAGCATAGTACAGAGGAGTTGTTAATGCAACAACTCAATGTTTATGGTTGCAGGGATTACTTGGAGAGTGTGGCTTTGAATCAGAGTACTCAACTACCATTTACTGTGATAACCAGAGTACCATTTGA
>LPNX010370265.1:27540-142830 GCA_001517045.1 Pseudotsuga menziesii | reverse complement strand
GCCTAAGTGATTTTTCCAATTCATGAGCTCCATGACTGATTTGGGATCAACTTTTTGCACCTATGGGGGATTTGCTTAATTTTAGTAAGCCTGCTTTATGTTAGATTCGAATTTCTCCTCATGCATTCGAATCCCTTATGTAATTATTTAATGATGCAACCTATTATGTTACAGGGTTGGGTATTGTACACTTATTCAATACAGTTTAGTGTTCAACTCATTATTCAGTCTCTTTTGTGAGTGATTTTGCATGTTCAATTGTTAATTGTTGTAAGTAAAATTAATCTATCACTGGGTTCAATTTCCACAGCCTTAAGTCTTTCAACACTTCCATCTGATGCATACTTAGTTCTGTAGACCCATTTACATCTGACAAGTTTTCTTCCTTTTGGAAAAGGAACAAGATCCCAAGTATCGTTTGCCATTAAGCAATGATATGCTTCATCCATAGCTGCATCCCAATCTGGATTTCCTGAAGCTTCTGCAAAAAATTCTAGATCATGATTCTCGGAAACTTGAGCCAAAAGAGAAGAGGCTCGCTGAAACTAAGAATGTGTTCGACGTTGATCTATAGGATCACCGTCAAGATCACCAGCTGTTTCACATGTTGAACGGACCCATCGAGGAAGTATTGGTGTTGGTACAATTTAAGGAACATGAGCAGGCGAAGGTGGATTTTCATCCTCACTGTCATCAACAGAAACTAGAGTTGGAAACCTGTCAAGGAAGTTGGAAGAAGAATAAGAAGGCACAATCGCTGAATCAGGCTCGCAGGCCAAAGATGGCACACCCGCTAAGTTAGGCTCGTAGGCCAAGAGATTTTCATCAAATTTGACATCTCTTCTAATGATTATATCATGTGAATGGGGTTGAAGAAGTCTATAACCTTTTACATCTTCAAAATATCCAACAAATATACACTTTTCACTTTTAGGCTGCAATGCTTTTCGTTTTTCATCTGGAATGTGAGCCCATGCTTCACAACCAAACACACGAAAGTGACTTACATCTAGTTTAATTTTACTCCATGCTTCTTCCGGTGTTATACCTTGTAAAAATTTAGTGGGTGTGCGATTAAATATGTAATTTGCACAATTTATGGCCTCAACCCAATATTGAAGACTTAGTCCCTTAGATTGGATCATACAATTAGCCATTTCTTTTAAAGTTCGGTTCTTCTGTCCAGCTACACCATTTTGTTGTGGTGTATATGGAACAATGTGATGTTGTTGGATTCCTTGTTTAGTGCAGAAAGTAGTGAACTTGTTGTTAACATATTCTCCTCCATTGTCAGATCTTAACTTAATAATTTGATGACCAGATTGTTTTTCAACAAGGGCCTTGTAGGCCAAGAACATGTTAAATACTTCGCTCTTAAGTTTTAGGAAGTAAACCCAAGTGCGTCTGGAGTAGTCATCAATGAAAGTTAAGAAATATTTGAAACCAGAAAATGATGCAAATGGAAGAGGACCACACAAGTCACTATGCACAAACTCCAAAGGAACCGAGGTGTGCCAAGAGGCATGTTTGTCAAAACTGTCCCGATGATGTTTTCTGAGTACACAACCGGAACAAACACCATCCTTGCAAGATACCATTGGAAGACCAGCCACCATATTGTCTTTACATAGTTGTTGTAACGAGCGATAATTTAAGTGACTAAATCGCTCATGCCAAAGTTTGCTCAAGTTATCACTATGAGCAACAAAAACTGAAGGAAAAGGTGATGACTCAAAGTTGTTAAATTTGTACAACCTGGTAATATCATCAACAGTTCCAGTAGCTAGGACATTTTGAGGATTTTTTAAATCCTTGATTACAACTTGGTGAGGTGTAAACGTCACAGTTTTACCTTCACCTAAATGAGTAATTTGATAGACTGATAACAAATTGCAGGAAATTTTTAGAACATCACTAAAATGACCATTTTCTACTGAAACTGTTCCAGATCCTACAACACTTAGAGATCTATCATCACTAACAAATATTTGTTTGGTGTTACATTCATGCATAGTAGAAAATATGGCTTGATCCTTAGCCATATGATAAGATGCTCCAGAATCAATAAGCCATTCATTTGAAGTAGAAGAAGAAGATGTAGTATAAGAGTAACCAGAAGCACAAATTGCATGTCCATGAGAGTTAGATTCTGAAGACGAATCTATCCTGATGTGATGTTTTTTCATTGCTACTTCCAAGGCTGCCATCTTCTTGAAACACTTAGATTCATCATGATTATCTTTCCCACAAAAATTGCAATGACGCTCAGTCTTCTCTCCTTTTTGCTTTGATCCTTTGTCATTTTTTAAAGAAGGAGCTGACTTAGAGGGTTTGGGACCCTTGTTGTTTGGCTTATTATTGCAAAAAAACTGTTTTTTGGGAGGCTTGGACTTTTCTTTCTATTGGGACAATAAGGCTTTCCCAGATGTATCTGCATTGTTAATTATTCCAAGATGAATGAGCTTATCTTGCTCTCTAATTAAGGAATCGCAAAAGGATTCAAAATTAGGCTCTTGATAGTTAGCTGCAGTTAAGGATTCTTTAATGGAGTAGAATGTAGATACAAAAACAGAATATGCAGGTCCAAGTTTGGAAAGAATATGATAAATACATTGTTTGTCTTCTTTCTTAATCTTGCATTCTGCACATAAGAGTCTAAGAGTTTTATACTTAGATAAATAGTCTTGAATGCATGAAAAATCATTTGGATTCAAGGAAAGCAACTCATTCTCAATTTGATGACCCCGAATTTTATTGTGTTTACCAAACACAGATTCCAACTTTTCCCAAGCTTTATCAGGTTCATCAATTCTAGATATGTGGAATCACAAATCAGTAGATATTGACATCCCAATCAATCCACGAGCTTCATCACATCTATTTTCCCATTTAATTTTTTTATCATCATCAGTGGGTTCTGTTTCTTTCCCTGAGGCTATCCTGAAAAGTCCCCTACTTCGTAGAACATCCTCCATACAAGATTTCCATGAGAAATAGTTAGAACTTGTAAGTATAATATTACAAGGGGCGGCCATACTGTAAAATAATGGCTGAAAAAACAAAAACTAATTTTCTGGTTGCAAAGAGCTCGAAAAAATATGTGGTTTTAAAAAAATGGCACTGAAAACTGATTTTGGATGATAAAGTTATGCTTGATCAAAGAAAATGTTGAAGATTTCCCCAATAGTGACATGACAGATATTAACTTGACCAACTAAAAAAAGAACCACCCTCTTCCCAAGATCAACCTTTGACAATCACTTTACAATAAAGTTGCTTTGAAGTGAATCACTTTTGTAGAATAAGTGAGGTTCACTTTTACAATATTGTTACTTTTAAATAGTGCGGCAATAAATTAAAAGACTTTAAGTGACTCACTTTTTTTTGTTTTATTTTATTTATGTGAGATGCACTATTACAATAAAATAACTTGAAAATAGAAATTGCATGTACTAAAAAGTAGCTTAATAAGACTTGAACTCAATACCTATGAAGGAATAAAGCAACTTTGGACCAAGTGAGCTAAGTTTAAAAGGTATATAAAATAATGGAAAGAGGAAGGGTTTTTTTTTTTTTTTAACTCTTCTCTCTCGTTCTCCATGCTTGCCTTT
Organism: Pseudotsuga menziesii; assembly: GCA_001517045.1. Taxonomy (NCBI): domain Eukaryota; kingdom Viridiplantae; phylum Streptophyta; class Pinopsida; order Pinales; family Pinaceae; genus Pseudotsuga; species Pseudotsuga menziesii. Next base: position 139,219 of record LPNX010370265.1, on the reverse strand, counting down.
TTTTTTCTTCTGCAAATCACAAAAAAAATATAAAAAAACTTTTCCCACACAATGGGGTTAGACCTTGGTTAGCTTACCCGAAAAGTCTATGTTTTCAAGTTTTTTCATTGTTTTGGATTTGCCATGATCGCACAAGGTGCACGACAAAGAGCATACGTAGCCGAGAAGACAAGAAACAAACTTTCCCTTACTGTTTCTGATTCGCTGTCTAAATATCCTAACAAAAAGCAAGCCAAGGGTCAAACCAAACTATGGGAGTGTCAATGGATAAACATACTACTAAATATGACATAGAAATGAGGAGAAACAGAGAGCAAGTCAAGCACATTGTGCCCCCAACCCCAAACAAAAACAAGGAACATCCCTAGCAGTGTCACCAATTCTGTTACGGAGAGAAACTTCCTATGGCTTGGGGGTACCACAACAAATAGTATGACACCATAAATCAATATTTCTCAATATGCAAGAACAGTAAGAAAATCTAACACTAAGGGATATCGAATCATACCTTATTCCGAACGGTTGAAGTAGATCCCCGTTGAGATTTTCCAATGTAATTGCAATTACAATTTGCTCTCAACAACATCAAACAAAGAAAGCATGACATATATAGATGTGTTAGAGCTATCATAGCATATATAATCAACCATGTATAAGCAATTAAATACATCCATGGACTCAATATTCATATAAAAAATGCACATGAATTGGATAGGAAAAAATATTTCTATTAATAAATCAGAGATACAATACTGACAAACTTTGTTGGCACTTCTGCGAACCGGAGAAACCGAGTTCTCCACCTGGGCCTCCACCACTTCAATCCTCCATCTCTCGATAGAAATCTCACAAAGAAAAGGAAATTTTGGGAAGAACACTATGTTCTACAAGGGAGAAAGTGATGCAGACTCAAGTATAAGCAAAGCTGAGGAAACACTGGACTATAGTTTCCTTGCTCTTCAATTTCTCTCCTCCAATGTATCCAAGGGGTTCCTTATATAGCACTCCAAAGAGGTAATGGAGGATCAAATCCAAGCATTCTCAAGGAATTTGGAAGGCTGAGAGTCAAGTTATTCAGACTCGAATGAGGAAAACTCCAAAAATATTTGTCATTTTGCACACATCCCGATGTATGTGGGTTTTAGGTCAAAAGCTGCATATACACGTGGGTATTGCTTTAAAAGTCGTGTATATGTATAAATAGACAATTTTTTGGAATGATCTTGGAACATCAAAGAATAATATAAGTCCATGGGGTCCAAAGAGTCTGCAGAGGGACATGGAAGGCCATAAATGTGTGATCTACCTTATGTGGTAAAATTAGCTATAACAAAGCTGTTTGACATGTTCTTCCCATGATCGGCTGAAAATCAAGATTTTATCAAGATAGACAATGACACACTTGCTGATGAAAGGTCGTATTAGGTCATCCATTTCTCTCATGAAGGTTTCAGGTGCATTGGTTAAGCCAAAAGGCATGACTAACCATTGAAACAATTCTTCCTTGGTCTTGAAATCCATTTTCCATACATTAGTGGAATTGATCGAAATTTGATGATATCCCAATTTAAGGTCAAGCTTTGTAAATAAATTAGCACCTTTCATACTGTCGATGAGTTCATCTATCCGTGGAAGAGGATACATGTTCTTTATTGAAATCTTGTTGAGAGCCCGATAGTTGATGCACATGCACCAAGTCCCATCTCTCTTTAAAACTAGGACGATTGGACTTCCACAAGGAGAGGAGCTAGGACGGATGTGACCTTTGTTGATCAAATACTAGATTTTTCTGCAAATATCTTCATTCTTGAGAATCAATCTTCATTAAACATATGTGTTAGGTAATGAAGAAGCAGGAAAAAGTTCAATGGAATGTTTTACTTGATAATGCAGAGGTACTTTGTCTGGCTCTTGAAATACGTTTTGATATTCGTCAAGAATATTTTCGATCTGTTTTTGTTATCGAGAGATGCGTTGGTTGGTGAGTCGAGTCGTTGATGCGGTCTTTCTGGAATTTAAAGGCTTTATCATAATCAATGCGAATGTTTGAGCATGGTTGATAAGATTCCTTATTTGTTTGGCAGATATCATAGAAACCATTGACGTGGGTTGTTACTATGGTATGCTGTACCATTGATTTCGAATTTTGACAATCACCTTCTGTGGTCTTGACTGACATGTACAGTGTCAATCCCATAAGTAAGGTTTCTCAAACATGGCATCGGCTCTGGAAAGTGGTGCCATGTCACAGAGTACTTCATCTTCAAAAGGATTAATGAAGTAGGTGAGTGTACATTGACGAGTGATCCTTAGTTCCTGTCCATCCTTCATGCAACCCATATTGTAAGGCTGAGGATGTGGAGTGGTGACAAGACTTAATTTGTTCACGAGATCTTCAAAAACAAATTTATTTTGGCTATCATTATCCACAATCAGATGTAATGGATCTTTTTGAACCCATATCTATGTATGGAATAGGCATTCGAGTTCCTCCTCATCGACGATAGTCAAGGCTGTTGGAGTGGTCGATGTTGAATCCAAGAGGGTTGATGATTCTGGGTCAGATTCTACAAGGGTTTTGTCAGATAAGTTGGAGGTCGACAATTTTGCCAAAAACATCTTTCGAGCTTTGCATTTTGACGTATCATGCCAAGCTGATTGCAATAATCACACCATTTTATGGTAGGATATTGTTTGCTGCGATCCTTCTTGTATTTCTGAAATTTCTTCTTACGATAATCAGGATTTGGCAGGGTCAGATGAGAAGGGTGCTTTGACTTCTTAGAGTCGGTTGATGACTTCTTGTTGGATGTTCGGCCTGTCGGCTTGTTCACAAAGTGTTCTTTCCATTTTTGTTTAGCTTTAAGATTGCCAGCGTAATGAAATGCATACACAGCGTACTGATAGTTAGAAACTCCATCTCTTGTTGAATGTACGGGGATAAACCGCCAATGTACTTCACGAAAATAATTTTCTCTTCTTCTTGGATGTCAAGTCTAGCCATGGTTCGATAGAACTCGTCGGTGTAACTCTGCACGGATCGGTCTTTCCATTTCCTTAGTTGTTGCCACTTCTTATATTGTTGTTCAATATACTTGGGTGGGTAGAACTCCTTTCGGTCGTACTCAACAAATTTTACCCATGTGTCTATGGGGTCGCCTTCTTTTTCCATTTTTGTCAATAAATTCTCCCACCATCAATTTACAGAGGTTGACATCTTTAAGGATGCAATGGTGATATTTTCCGCTTCAGAGAGTTGATTCATGGAGTAGTAAGATTCCAATTCTTGAACCTAATTGTCGACGGATTATGCATCAATATTTCCTTGAATATTTGGTATGTCCAGATTCATTTGCACTTTGAAGGTGCTAATTTTATCAGAGTGGGGTCTCGTCGAGGATTCTATGGATGTCAAAGAAAATGGCATGAGAATCTCCTCGAATTGGATGAATATTTCGGTTCGTTGGTGAGCCAGTGCTTTTTCTATGAGTTGTTGAGCCTCGTCAATTGCATGCATATTGTCTACTTCTTTGTCTATCTTTTCTGAAGAAGAATATAGTGTCTACTTGTGTTGCTGAGTTTGCAAGCATGCTTGAACATGCACAAGTTAAATTACTTCGATGGAATTTCTTATGTAACTCAATCTCTGAACAATCTCTAAACTAGCTCAAGCTCTATTACCAATGATCCAATATTGTGCCCAAGTGCACGTTGGGGACAACAGTCCAACTAAAGAAGTTGAGCACGGTTATGGAAGAAGCATCAAAAGAATAGATAAAGCAGGAAATACACTATATAGACAGAAAGTATGTGCACAGACAATATGCAAGAATTCGAACCAATTTCTATTACTTTTTCTCCACAAAGGTGGATCGATTGATTGATCTATGATCCCTTGTATACTACAATACTGTACATGTTTATATAGAATTCTGAGATGTTTGGGTGACTACCCGTTACGTTTAGTTACAAAAGAAGTTATAACAGTTCAGAAGAAAACAAAAAAATGGGATATTTTGGTTTAGTTAGTTAGAGATTGGTCAAGTGGACCATTTTGTAACGATCTAGTGAGCCTATAAGTAGAGTTAGGATTGCAAATTTTGATCATCATATTTAGAAATATTGAGACATCCTTTGGAGGAATTTTTGGGAGGTATCTTTTGAGATCCTTTTGCTTAGAGTCAATCAACTAAGAATTTTTTTTGTCTTTTGCGGTTCATTGTTGGTATTGATGTTATGAAGACTCTATATTAGGAAATAAATTGGATCATCTTTTGATTTCTGGGTTGTAATGTCTTATATCTACGAAATGCATTGTAAGATGTTTTGAATGTGAGTTATGTAATGATAAATTATTTTCTACATTATTGGGTTAAAACTGCGATGAATCAGATAAGTTTGATGTTGCATGTATATTATCCTTTAACTATGAATGATGTCGGAAGTATCACAATACTTATCGATTTAATGTATGTTGATGTGTTTGTCGATCTAAATCTGAGTTAATATGATTGCAAATAATGATGATAAATAGATCTAAATTAATAGTGCGGTTATGAACCTGTATTTCTAGGTAATGCAGTGATTGGGTACAAGATAGTGAGAATTCCTCTTCCCACTATAGAAACTTGGTTCCTGCATCCCTCCCTCAGACATCTCAGGTCAGACTTCCCCTGCTCCACAGGGGTTTGTAGAAAGCATAAATCCTTTCCGGGATGATGTTTAAGGAGTTTGTGTCGGTAGTCGTCGACAGCAGTACGAAGTGAACCCCTATTGACAGACGGGTGTCAACAACATAGATGTTGTTGGATACATCCCTGTGAGGAATAAAGGTGTTAAATTCAACTACCATTATATATCTAGAGGATACTAAGACCCTCTGAGTTTGTATATTTCTGCGTAGTTTTAAATTTAATCGAATGAAATCACGATTTTAACTGTTTTCCAGTGTTTTTGGGTGTTCTATTCATTTTATATCCATTGTGCATACAATTTATAAATCCTATAAAATCAATAGGATGTGTGTAACTGTGTTCTCTAACAGGAAACAAGGGTTCTAAAGCTAAGACATTAAGGTTGCAGTTGCCTGTCGTGACTGTGTCAAGTGGTACCATAGCTATTTTCAACTTTGGGTTGAGAAGACTAGAGAGATAGAAAAACAAAGTTTCAGTGTTGGCTAGAAAAGAATTAGAATTATATTAGAGAGTTGTTTAGCACCCTAGAATTTGGTTCCAAGAGATTTGTCCCTAGTAGATTTTGTGGTTGCATGAGACCTAAGAGAAGATGTTTTGATAAGTGTGATTGCTAGAAGTGGAGCTTGTGGGAGACAATGTTGGTGAGGTAGGCATGTAACTAGTATTCTTGTTATAAGACTACAAGGTGAGTTGCATGGAGACAACCACAAAGAGAAACCTCCTAAGAAGTCATGAGGAACTAAGGGAATAGGGGAATCAGTGAGGCATGAGAATTAAACACTTAAGAATGAGTGTTGGTGCAGAGGTTCTATAGGAAGAATAATGACGTAATTAAGAGTTTCCAAGAATTGTGCCATGAGGAGAAAGCATCTCTGAAAATAATAGAGGTGATTGCTCGATAAAGAACAAGTGAAGAAAATTTTACAAGAGGAAAAGTTTGCAAAGATAGGATATTGCATGTGTTGTGGAAATATGGGACCAATGAAAAGAAATGATAATTGACATAAAGATAAAGATAGAAATGAAATAAGAATGATTTTTAAATTTGTGGAAGTGTTGGAGAAGATTCTCAAAAGAGGAGGTCTACACAAGACATAAAATTTGAAGATCGCTTGATCCAAGCAATAAAAGAATGGTTGAATGTTATACAGGGAAAGCAGAGAATGAAGCTTGTGGAAAATACTTGGGAAGGATGAGTGGAGTCCAAGATACAAAGGACACAATAGGCGTCAATAATTAAGAAAATATATTTGTACAAGAGACCCCTATGTATTTTATAGGTCGAGAAGAATGAGCAAATCCCTAGTCTGGGTACTGATAAATATGGCATAAACAAATTTGAAGATCTTGTGATCATATGCTAACTTGAAGAAAATTGTGATGAATATTGTGTAGCAAAGGTGCTAAGTGAAACAACTAGAGGCATCAAAACTAGAAGTTCTTGGGAGAACTCAAGATTGCCTTGAATCATGTGATGACGTTGTTTTTGTAGGTGTGAAACAAAGCAATGGAGAGGATGACCTTGTAGTTCAAGAAGTTATTGATTATACAAGGATTGAAGATGGCATTCTAAGAACTAAGATATTAGATCTTTGCACATATGAGGACACTAAAGAGGATGTTGTGGAAGATATCCTCACAGGTTATGAAGATTTAAATGACAAGGAGAAGATGGTTGTCTAAGAATTCCCAAGTGAAGAAGTTGAACTTGAATTGGTTGAATCCCAGGAAGAAATAGAGAATGAATTTGCAGCATGATATAGGCAAGAGAGTTTGGAGTGGATTTTGAGTTTTTCAAATGATTTTGAATATGTCCTTAAATATATTGTTGATTATCGCATAACAAAAATTTTCCATGAGAAGGATGCAACAAATTGGAATCAGAACTCAACACCGTACCCATTAGAGGAAATTTCAATTTAAAATGGGATTTCCAAAAATAATACAAATTCCATGCCATCATGTATTAACCAATCAAAATGATTTAAAATTAAAAAATGGAGCACCTCTTAAACAATTTTTTAATATAAATTTGGGGATAGGTATCATAAAAAAAAACTATTTTTTTGTTCGAATTTTCGACATATCTCCTTGTGTGTTTACTCAAATTTCGATTGTGAGAGCTCGTTGGATGAAGAATTAAATTACGCATCCAATGAGTACCCACTCAACATACTTTTGACAGGCCCTGCTACCCCAAAAATAAGAAATACCTTAAAAACGTGATGATGATGTCATCATCACATTTTTCAGGTATTTCTTGTCTTTGAGGTAGAGGGGCCCATCAAATGTATGCCAAGTGGGTACTCGTTGGATGCATAATTTAATTCCAAAATACGAACAAAAAAATAGTTTTTTCTTTTCTTCCTCCAAAATTAATAAATATTATTTTATTATTTTAACTATTGTTTTATTAATTTTCCTTAGGAGTACCATTTTGAGTTGAAACTTCCTCTAATGCCAGGGCAAAGTAAATGTAGTCTTAGGAGTCCAATCACTACGAACATTGGGTATTTATTATCCCAATTGTTAAAGCAAATTCAAGTTCAAGTGCAACCCTCCTAGACATGGATTGTGTCATCTCAACATATGGAAAATAGTATTCGAAAAGGGGCATTTTCCTACATGATCCAATGCCACCAAATGGAGATACAAGATTTAGAATAAGATAATTACATAGTAGCAGAAGTCCAAGAATTACTCTAACAACACAAAAGGTATTTTAAGATATTCCCATGGAGTTACCACCAAAAAAGAGAACCAAACATATAATGGAAATTAAACCAGGATCAAGTTTGATCAAAGTTAAACCCTACAAATACCCAATCACTGTAAATCTGAAATTAAAAGGTTAGTTCAAGATCTGTTGAAGCATGGTGTTACCATAAAGAGAAAAAATCCATATGAATATCCAATTGTATTAGTATGAAAGAAAGATGGCTCTTTTAGATTGTACATAGACTACTAGGGATTAAACAAGATAACAATCAAAAACAAAATTTCGATTATGTTCATCAAATACATGTTGAACGGACTTCATGGAGCAAGATATTTTTGAAAACTTGATTCCATATCAGGTTATAATTAGATCATATTCAAATTAGAAGATGTCATCAAGACCTCTTTTCAAACCAGCTCGCACGGGTGTGGCTCATTAGAGGTTCAATTGTTATGAAGTCACTTGTTGTAAATTGGAGGTCACGAGATCAAGCCCACCTAGGTTTTCCTGTGTCCCATGTCTTGCAACGGGTGTGGGGCATCTAGGGTTATAGTGGTAGTGGGAATGGATCTCTGGACCCCGTGTCACACGAGTACCATCCCAACTCTAGTTGTCGATTCCCCTAGATAAAAAAAAAAAGATTGCTTTTCAAACCCATGAAGGACACTACGAATTAAATGTAATTCCCTTGAAACTAACAAATTCCCCCTCCACTTTCCAAGCAATTATGAATCAACTTTCCCATCCCTACTTTTTTGGGAAAAATAGCCACAAGGGCAAGTAGTCCTCCCATAGTGCTTAGAGAGAATCCTTGAGGTTGCATCAAGGGTTCAATATTGTGTTAGTAAATTGGTATCCAAAACTTCAAATGGATAAGAAAACTATAAACAAGAAATAAAACAAAACTAACAAGAAATAAATGGGACAAGTGATAAACAAAATGAAATGAAATAAGAGTATTCCAAACCAAATTTTTTATTGCACAATGGTCCAACTAAATACAATAGTGTCACCCGGGAGGTGAAATATTGAAAGGAATACAACAATCTCCCTTGGAGAGGTCCTTTTTGTCCACACAATTACAAGATAAGTAACATAGAATAAGGGAGAAACACTTGCTTTTCAGAGGAAGAAAGAGAGGGATCTTTTGCATGCCAATGTGAGGAAAGAAGATGATTGAAAGGTGAGCTCTCAATACAATTCTTGAAGCATAAAATTTCTATGATGTTCTCCTATAAATTCCATGTCTATGTCTTCCTTTTATAGGCCAAATGGAGGCCAATAAATATCTATATTAAAATGTGACACTCTTGCATTTGAACTGTTTCTCCAAGTACATGAGCGGAACTATTGAATGCTCCCAAGCATGTGAAGAGTCCTTGTATGACTGAGATATATTCCGCAAAGTATGGCATATGCATTGCAAAATCTGAGAGGACAATCAACAGAGGAGATAACACAACCCAAATATACGAGCTCCGTCTTTATAAATGTGCACTTCTTCACATTTATCAATAACTTTTCATGTTGCAACCTCTATAAAACATAGCTCAGTTGCTTCAGATGCTCCTCTTCTATTTGTCTGAAAACCAAAATGTCATCAAGGTAAACTATTAAAAACTTACCTATGAAATTACTCAAGCTTCATTCATCAATCTCATAAAATTTCTTGGTGCATTGGACAATCCAAATGGCATGACCAACCACTCATACAACCCATCATTTTTTTTAAAGGTTGTTTTCCACTCATTTCCTTCTTTGATCCTGATATGATGATATCCACTCTTCAAATCCAATTTTGAAAAGCCTGTTTCCCCACTTAGGAAATCCATCATGTCGTCCATACTTGGTAATGGAAATCTATATCTGATAGTGATCTTGTTAATTGCTCCGGAGTCAGTACACATCCTCCATTCACCATCCTTCTTTGGTGTCAGTACTACTGGTACTGCACATGGACTCATACTCTTTTGGACCAATCCCTTATCCAACAATCCTTGGACCTTCTTCCTCAATTATTCATTATCTTGAGATGTTAATCTGCATGCTGCCTTGTTTGGTAAACTGGCTCCTAGAATAAAATCAATCTGATGACTTATATCCCTTCTTGGTGGTAATTCATCAGGTAAATCATCCACCACAATGTCACTAAACTCACTCAGCATCTCTTGAATCTCCTGAGGTAGATCTTCCACGCTGGTCTTCATCATCACCACTCTTGGCTTACATACTACAGCATAGTTCAACTCTTCTTTATCAACCTGCTCCAAATATTCCTTTCCTGACAACATTAGAACTTTAGGTGCTGACTGTCCTGCTGTACTACCTTCTTGCAAAGGGTGTAGTGCATGTGTTATCCCATCCTGCTCAAAACTATGGTAGTTTCTCCTACCATCATGAGTTACTTTCTTATCAAATTTCCATAGTCTTCCTAACAGTATATGGCAAACATCCATGGGCATCACATCACATAGAATCTTTTCCTTATATGGACCTATTTGGAAATCAACTATACACTGCTCACTCACCAGGATTTGATGTCCTTTATGTAACCAAGATACTTTGTATGGAATAGGATGCCTGGTCTTCTTTAAACTCAGCTTTTCCACCATCTCTGTGGAAACAAGATTGTCAGTACTCCCACTGTCAATCACCATCTTACAACACTTCCCTTGGAATTTACACATAGTCCTAAATAAAGACTTCCTTTGAGTAGGCTTTGCTTGCTCCTTCTCAGGTTTCAACAAGACCTTGTTCATCATCAATGACTCTACTCTCTCTGGAAAGACTTCCTCTACCATCGATTGTTCTTGCTGTTGCTCATTATGAGCTACATAGGATCCTCTCTATCCTATGTCTTCTTTCCCTAGACATTCAAATGAATTATGCCCCAACTGGTTGCATTTATAGCATCGAACGACAACTTTTCTGCCCCATCCTCTATCTCTACCTCCTTGGTAAGGCCCTCTTCTGCTAAAATCACCTCCTCTACCATGCCACTCTTGCTGGCTAGAGTTACTGGACTCTCCTCTCTATGGTCCAAGTATTCCTCTTCCAGTCACTTTCCCTCATCCTCTGGCTGAACCACAACCTCTATTGAATCTCTACTTCCTTGTTATCTTTTCTTCTACCCTCAAGGCACAATGATACGCCTCCTCCATCGTTCTGGGTGATATCATGCTAATCTCTTCTTGGATATCCATCCTTAGACCATTCACATTTATAGAAGCCTTCTCTACTGACTCTTCCACATATCCAGCCCTTAGGTTCACCTTGTAGAACTCTTTAGTGTATTCTCTCACTGTTAACAATCTTTGTCTAAGGTTCTACATTTGTCTATACAAAATTAACTGGTAATATTTGGGCAAGAATTTAGCCCTCATTTTTTCCACCATTCTATCCCAACTTTTTATCAATGTCTTATTCCTCCTTCTTCTTTCTGTTTGCACACTATCCCACCACAAGGATGCATGCCCTTTCAACCTCATCACAACCAATCTGAATTTATTTCCTTCTTCTACCTCATTGTACTCAAAGTACTTATCCAGCTCACTAATCCAGTCAATGAGATGCTCCGTGACAAGACTTCCATCATAAGTAGGAAACTCCGGTCTCGGCCTTGAAGTCACTCCCATAATAGATATGAAGTATCTTAACCTTGGTGTCTCCTGCATAGGTGCAAATTCTTCTCTTCTGGGTCTCTTCGTCTGTCTGTTTCCATGGCTTCCAGACATGCCCTTAACTCTCTCATTTCCTCTAGAACTTCTGCATTCCCTCCTGGTCGACCTTTGTCACGACCTCTTTCTCTTCCAATGCGTGCAACCATCTTCTCACATTAAGCCTCTGCAATAATAGTTCTTTTTCACACTGTTACAACTTACCTCACCAAGCCTCTTCTCGGCCCTTGGTATTTCAGCAATGCTGGTCCTCTATCTAGAACCTCTTGAGCACTCTTCTCTCAACTGTGGAATTCCTCAACAGGAAATCTCAACCTCCTTGCTCTGATACCAAAACTAGTGCAGGAAGGTTTGACCACAGCTAAATCCAACTAGCACTTCCAGGATATTCAGGCTCCTACACTTAGCAGGACTGCCAAATTTAGCCTAATGCCCAAATTATGCTCCAAATATTACCTTCCCACAATTTTGCCTCCAAAATCATTGTTCCAACACTCTATTTCCATAACAGAGTTTTCTCTATCGGGATGTGGGATGCGAGATCTCAAAATACCCAAGTCGCGACCTGCAACTTTCCTCCTGAAACAACCTTCCCAAAATTGGGTTTCGGGATGCGGGATGCAGGATTCCAACTTTTCAAAGTTGCTCCCTCGAAACTTCCTTCCCTAAATTATTCCCTCGCAATTCTCCTAGTCGTTAGATCTTTTCGGTCTTCACTCCGATCGTCAATCTTCTTTTTCACGTGGACCTCCCAGATTTATGCGGATCTATTAACTTTCCTGTAAATTTTGTTGCAGGATTCTTCTAGACCGTCAGATCTTGATATGTAGACTCAATCTCCACCATTCGTTCTCTGCAAAAACTCGTTAAGGCAGAAAACGTGCAGGTTGCACCGATTGATCATGAAATTGATCAATCCAGCCTGTAATCATCCTGATTCTTTAGGCTAACACTCTTATGCATGCATCCACACTCTACTTCAACTATTCAAGCAAGAAATTGATGTGTGAATACAGTAGCTTCTCATAAATACACAAATTTTCATGAAAACGCTGAAGTTGGCTCTACACAGATACACAGTTCCACACAGCACATGCATAAAGGATAAAAAACCCAACAAACACATGGTTAATCCTTCTATTAATCGAAAAAGGAAAATGCACATAGCTCGGATCTCTCTCCTTCCTATTCTTCAAAATATTTACAAGTAGACCCAGACATACATCTGTCCCTTACTCTGCAAACTCGGAATTCTAATGTTGAAGAGCAGAACCCCCTCTACATACCTAAACTGTCTATTTATCCTATAACTATGCATGCCTCAACTCAGTGGTCTTGCAACTGAAAACAAACTCTGCGATGCATGATGAAAACATCCTTGTCTGAAACAAACTACCCATGGCTTGATATCCATAGAGGGAGTCACGATCTACAATGATTCCTACGCCTCTAATCATACTGTGACTCAGCAACACATATAAATCAAAATAGATGCCATAGCATGTGACCAAATCATCACATTGTTGGCATGCCACGATGCTCCTGCATCACCATGCCAAATTTCACACCAAGCTGGAACATATATAAAACCTTTCATCGTTGGCCCCACGTAGCACATTAATTAATCTATAGGTATGGTTTTTGTTGCTTGAATGGTTAGTAACAATCATGTTTTATGATGAAGATGACGATGAAGTTGACGACGATGATGATGATGACGGCGATGATGAGGAGGACGACGACGACGACGATGATGATGATGATGAAGATGGTGATCACCATGTTGATCTCATGTGAAATGATGAAGATGATGATGATGATGGAAATAATGATGATGTTGATGATGATAATGACAATGATGTTGAAGATGATGATGATGATGACGATGATGATGATATTGATGATGATGATGATGATTGGTGTAGGTAGGTATGACCCCATCCAACCCCAACCAGCACTTCCAGGATCTTCAGGATCCTACACTTAGTAGGACTGCCAAATTTAGCCTAATGGCCAAATTCTACCCCAAATATTACCTTCCCGCAATTTCGCCTCTGAAATTGCCATTCTGACACTCTGTTTCTGCAAGAGAGTTTTCACTGTTGGGATGTAGGATCTAAAAATACCCAAGTCGCACCCCATAACTTTCCTCCCGAAATGGCCTTCCCAAAATTGGGTTTCAGGATGCGCGATGCCAACTTTTCAAAGTTGCTCCCTCGAAACTTCCTTCCTGAAATTCTTCCCCTGCAATTCTCCTAGCCATTAGATATTTTCGGCCTTTGATCCGACTGTCGATCTTATTTTTCGCGCAAACCTCCTTGATCTCCGCAGATCTGTTAAATTTCTCACAACTTCCGTTACGGGATTCTTCTGGACCATCAGATCTTGATCTGTGGACTCATTCTCCACTTTTCGTTCTCTGCAAAAACTCATTAAGGCAGAAAAACTGTGGGTTGAACCGATTGATCATGAAATTGATCAATCTAGCCTGCAATCTTCCCAATTCTTTAGCCTAACACTCTTATTCATGCATCCACATTCTACTTCAACTATTCAAGCAAGAAATTGATGTGTGAATACAATAGCTTCTCAGAAATACACAAATGTTCATGAAAACGCCGAAGTCAGATCTGCACAGATACACAATTCAACATAGCACATGCAAAAAGGATAAACAACCCAACAAACACACGGTTAATCCTTCTATTAAGCAAAAAATGAAAATGCACACAACTTGAATTTCTCTCCTTCCTATTCTTCAAAATATTTACAAGTAGATCCAGACATACGTCTATCCCTTACTCTGCAAACTCAGAATTCTAATTCTGAAGAGTAGAACCCCCTCTACATCTCTAAACTGTCTATTTATCCTAAAACTACGACCGCCTCAATTGAGTGGTCCTGTAACTGAAAACAAACTCTATGACACATGATGAAAATGTCCTTATCTGAAACAAACTACTGGTGGCTTGATCTCCACACAGGGAGTCACGATCTGTAATGATTCCTACTTCGCTAATCAGACTATGACTCAGCAAAATAGATAAATCAAAATAGATGCCACAACATGTGACCAACGCATCACATTGTTGGCATGCCATGGTGATCCTGCATCAATGATGATGATGATGTTTGAGCCTGGAAACCCTCCCACACCATCAATGCATGTGTCTATTCTAACCATGCCAAATTTTGCACCACGCCGGTACATATATAAAAAATTCCATCATTGGCCCCATGTAGCACATTAATTAATCTACAGGTATGGTTTTTGTTGCTTGAATTGTTAGTGGCGATCATGTTTGGAGATGAAGATGACAATGAAGTTGATGACGATGATGACAATGACGACGATGATGATGATGGTGATGATGATGACAATGACGACGACGATGATGATGGTGATAATGATGAAGATGGTGATCACCATGTTGATCTCATATGAAATGATGAAGAAGATAATGATGATGATGATGATGATGATGACAATGATGATGATGTTAATGATGATGATGACGATGATGATGAAGATGATGATGATGGTGATGATGACGATGAAGATGAAGTTTATGATGATGATGACAAAGATGATGATGTTGATGGTGATGATGATGATGATGATGTTTGAGTTTGGAAACCCTCCCACACCATCAATGTACATGTCTAGTCTAACCATGCCAAATTTCACACCAATCCGGCACATATATAAAAAAATTCATCGTTGGCACCACGTAGCACATTAATTAATCTATAGGTAAGGTTTTTGTTGCTCAAATGATTAGTGACATCCATGTTTGATGATGAAGAGGATGATGAAGTTGACGACGATGATGATGATGATGACGACGACGAAGATGATGATGACGATGATGATGACAACAACGATAATGATGATGTTGATGATGATGATGTTGTTGATGTTGCTACTGCTAATGATGGTGTTTGAGTCTGGAAACCCTCCCATACCTTAAATTAATGTTTCTAGTCTAACCATGCCAAATTTCACACCAAGCTGACACATATAAAAAATTTCATCGTTGGCCTCATGTAGCAAATTAATTAATCTATAGGTATGGTTTTTTTTGCTCGAATTGTTAGTGACAATCATGTTTGACGATGAAGTTCACGATTATTATGATGATGATGATGATGATGATTATGATGTTTGAGTTTGGAAACCCTCCCACACTGTCAATACATGTGTCTAGTCTAACCATGCCAAATTTCACACCAAGACAGCACATATATACAAATTTTCATCATTGGCCCACGTAGCATGATCAAGTTGACGATGATTATGAAATTGACGATGATTATGATGATTATGAAGTTCACGATGATTATGATGATGTTAGTTATGACGATGATGACAATGATGATGATGATGATGATGATTAAGATGATGAATACGGTGGAATTAAGTATTGAAAAAGAAAATTCCAAACAATATTAGCTGCAAATACATTGAACATCAAAATAAAACTGATAATATTTATCTTACCAGTAGGTGGAAGCATATTGCTCACAAAAATAAATATTGCTTTCTATGCACCTACATTTATTCTCTTGCATATCATATGTACAAACTATCCCACTGTAAAATCTGTTGGAATCATATATCTACAAATCCAAAATGATGATCTATTCAACTACAATCAAAATTAATTATAGATTTGTATCTTCAATTGGATGAAATTAATTTCTTTTTCAAATCAAATTATATAATAATAGTAAAATATTTAAAATTCAACATATCAAAAAGTAACTTATTTACAATCTAACAAGACTTGGATCTTACAGGTATGAGATTTGGATACTTGTCATGGATTATTTTAGCCTCGTCTTTTCTCCTATCTGTAATATGATCTTATTAATGTTAGTTACTCTTTTTAAAACAAATAAGATAAAATAATATTTCTAATTAAATTATTGAATTTTCAATACCAATCAAATTCAATATTTATATCGCAATATTCAATCAGAATATATAGAGTAGAGAAGTTACTACATACCTCATACACTTCAATAGACTTCATCATATTCTTCATCCAATTCATCATCCAAGTTACCATTTGTATCATCAGATCTAGAGTCAACATTGTAAGGATTGGACATATCCGACATCATCATCTAAGTCAGTTACGATCATCATGTCATCGTTGATATCATCTTCATGGGCATTGTCTGCTACATCATCTGATTCAACTAATTCTTCAACATATTATTTTGGATCATCATGATCATCTAACTCATGTTGATAATGATCTTCATCATCGTCTTCTTCTTCCAAACCCTCTTCATTACCTTCCTTTAGGTTATACTTTACCAGCCTTCCCCTTGGATTGTGTCTCACAACAAATGACTAACCCGCTTTACTTGGAACCTCAGAGTAAAATACCTGTTCACATTGGCTTGGAAGAACATAGGGCTCCATTCCTAGCTCAAACAACCTTGTATTTACCATGGTAAGTCCATTATCATGTTCAATAATATTTCTATCGGGATCATGTTGATTCAATCGTAAAATGTACCATTTGACAATGAACAAAACTACCTTGAAGGATTTAAAGTCACATTGAAGAATATCTTTCAGATACCCATAGTATTGATTTTATGAGAGTTTTGGATGTTTGTCATTTCTGGATGAAGCATTGGTCACCTCAAAGAATGCATATACCCCACAATATGATGTGTTCTTTGTTTCATCCAACTTTTTGATGTGATATCTACAACCATTGCACACCATAGACTTATGGTGTTTTACCTACAACAAGACATACACGAAAAGATTACATAATGATTTAATATTTATGATTAAGTGCATGTTTATGTAGCCATACAGGAAAAAAAACAACATGTACATCAATATGTAATTTGCAAAAAATTGAATTAGAGTGGTTGATTAATATGCTTCCCTGCTTATCTTTTAAAGCATATGCTAAATCGATTTCCCTTTGTGTAATATTAGTATCTCTATTGAGATGTGTTGCTTTAGCCAATGAAGCCACACCTTCCCATGATATTCCATGACCCGATTGTTCACATCGTTCAATCCATACCTTCATCTAGTCAGGATTGTTTGCAATGTATAAATTAATTGCATCCCACTCTCGACCAACTGCTTGATGACAATAAAAATTAAAATTCAAGACAGATGTAAATTATCTTAACAAAGTATACGCTCTTAATTGGTGCAATAGATTGAATATGAAAATCGAATATGTATGACATATATACATAAAAGTCAACAGTCAAATGTATTATATTAATTAAAATCCATTAGCTAATAATTTTCTTTCACCTTCCTCAATCTACCTTTCCCCTTTAGGTACTCCCCTTCAAAATTGTTATTGGATTCCAGATCACAAATGCGACGTAAATTGAGCTTTGATGCTAAATAAGGACTATATTCACTAACATACAACATGTTTTGGTATACCATACATCCATCCATCATAGAACCCTCAGCGCGTGTTCGTTGTCTAACCAAACCCTTCATAAATTTCAAGTTCCTTTCAACCATCCACATTGACCTTGAGTGAAAAGTTCCACACAATTCAATCTCCTCAACTTGGTGTATGAGGTAGTGTTCTTGTGCATTGAAAAATGCTGAAGGTAGATGATTTTTCATTTCACACATGAGACGAGGAATTTCTCTCCTCCAATACTTTATATCTTCTTTATGGATTTCTTTATCTGACAACCATCTACAAGTGACATAAACCAATAACGATATTTTACAAAAAAAAATTAAATTACATAACATGAATTAGTGCACAAAAACAAATATAAATTATACGATGAATTAAAGAAACATTAAGCACATGTAAATAATCACTAGTTACCTCATGTATTTTCCAAGATTATATATAAATTGTTTGACATTGTTGTCGAAGTTGTCAAGGAGAGAGAGAGGTAGAACATACTGTAACAATATACAAACCACATCATTTTTTAAACAAAGAGTAGACAAACAAAATAACAACAATATGCAATGGAATTAAAAAAAATTATATGGATATAACCATAATAATTACCTTCATGAAGACGTGTCAATCGTGCGTTTTCACCCTCGCAAAATCACCTTTTTTTGTTATGATATTCTTCATGTTTGCACAAAATCCAGTGGGAAATTTAATTTTTCGCATGACTTCTTTTACAACATTACTTTGCTGCTCCATTAACATCCATGGAATTGAGTTTATATTAATTTGATCTCTGTTGCTATGAAATTAAATTACGTCTTTCATTGCATGGTTTCCTTCTTGAATGTCTTTGCAAATTTTCACAAATTTTTCTTTGTCGCTCCTTAGCTCCAATAGTCGCCATAATGTTTCATTCACATTCTTTCTGATATGCATTATATCAAATAGACGAGCAATCTATAGGTGCTCATAGTAGGGAAAACTGCTGAATTGTTTAGGATAAATTTTTCATTCCTCATGGAATCCCATTAATGCCTTCATTATCACGACGGAAATCATGAATATTAGTTTATAAATAAATTATAGAAATCAATTATGGCCACTACAATAAACAACACACAATAAAAAAAATACATAACAATTCATATATGATGATCCATACATACCATCTTGATGATTTCTATTATATTGCAACTTCCAAAGGTGAGGTGTTATTCTTTGTGGTTTTAATGCAGTCTCTTGCTTTCCATTGAAAATATTGTTTTCGGTTGTTCTTTACCTGTGATTCTTAGAGAGGAAGTGCCTATACTCATCAAACACATCCTTTATTAATATTTTTGAGCGACGAGATTTGATCTTAGGACCACAAATTGAACATGAAAATTTTTCCTTTGTCTAAATACCTACATATAGATATGGAATATCTATGTCAATTATTATTATATATACACTATATTAACTAGTTCATAAAATTAAATTCAATTAAAATGGAACTTAAAAATACAAACCACAAAAATGGGTTAACCCTGGGGCATCATGTATTGTCCATACAAGAATTGCATGGAATTGAAGTTGCCTTTGTTGTATTGGTCTAGATACATCATACATAATTATTCTATCCCATAACTTCAATAGCTTGTCTATAAGAGGTTTGATATATACATTCATATCTTTAACTTGGAACTTACCTGATTGATTTGAATACATATAAAATATATAATTAGGAGAACCATTAAGATATATAAACCATGAATAAGAGTAAAATAAAAAATATATATATGAAATTAGGAAACAAAATACTACAAATGAGATGCCACAACTACATTAAAAATAAAACAGTTGTAAACACAATATACTTGGAATAATCATTGACAACATTATGTGCTCCCTCTTTATCGAAAACCATGGAAGAATGTTATTGTTGATAACAAGCATAGGCCACATTGTGTAAATGGATCTCATTTGTGCAAATGGATTAACACCATCTGCTGCCAAAGAAATCCTAATATTACGAGGTTCTTCTTTAAAGTGAGGCCACTTCTCCTCCATATCTCTAAATGCAGAACCATCTGTAGGCATTCAAATAACATCATCTTGAATTTGGTTCCTTACATGGTAGTCCATAAATTGTGTTATATTTTTTCACCGGAACAGTCGTTGCAAACGTGGAATGATGGGAATATAACGAAGAACTTTGTGAGACACCTTTTTTGTTACCTGATCTGTTTGATATCTACTTATATGACATTCTGGACATTGTGTTGCAAATTCATGCTGATTATAATATATAACATGGTCATCGAGGCATGCATGAATTGCTTCATAATGCATTCCAATCTCTTTCATGATGAAAGATAAATCTCGATATGTGTGAGGTAAAATATTTGATGGTGGTAACAAAAATACAGCTATCAAGCTACATCAAATAAAAATAAAAACAGAGTTACTATAATATATAAATAATATTAACGAAACCCATTTCATCTGTATTAATTTGAATTATAAATTAACAATACAATTATTAGAGGAACAAATATAACCTTTATCATGATCATATATATGTGATGGATTATTTTACATACCTTAACATCCGTGTGATTGATATGTTTGAAATACCATTCATAACTTTCAAGTTCATCATCAACAATATAACAGAGAGAAGATTTGTTTTGGAGCCTTCATAAAGGGGTTTGTATTCCTTCTCAAGAAGAGGTTATCGTGAACATCATCAAAATCATCAATATTTTCATGATCATTGTCATCATCATCATCCATTCTAACATTAAATGAATCATGGATCAATGTATTTGTACCATCATCATCAACTACATTATCGGTATGATCATCTTCTTCAATAGGATTATTTACTTGTTCTCCATTAAGCATAGCTCCATGTTCCTCCAGTACTTGTTCTGAAAGAATTTTCTCTAGACGATATGCCGTAGGTATTAATTCTGTCAAAACAATCTTGGGAAAAGCATAAAATCACAAGTGATTCAATTAGCATATTACACATGAAAATGATGCAACGGTATTGCAATAGGAGGTTGTAGTTCTGTATTATCAGTAAAAAATGAATAATTACAACACAGTCTCATGCAGAATGCATGAATTCCAAGCTAATTCAAATACTCAAGGAGGTCATTCAAATTACATGAATGAGTGTAGCTTAACTGAATGTCAGACACACTCGGCACACTTAGTTAACCACTAAACTGATCAATAACTGACTGTCACACCAGGTCCTAATTGAATCGGAGTGCAATAGATGACTGAGTCTAACTGAATGTGACTCAATACATGTCACTGCATGTCCAAGTCAAGGTGGTAGCACATCCCTAACTTCAAGTAGCTCCGATGGAGTTAACTGAAGTTCCACTTGTCATCAGAAGTGGTTGGAGGCACCCTAGTTGTCTCTAGTTCATAAATATTAACCAAAAATAGGAAAATAATAGATGGAGGTGCATTTTCAACTTAACTTAACCGATTTTTAGGTGAAACAACAATCAATTAGCAATTAGGTGCACTTATGACACTCAGATCAACCTAGAATTGCTCCCTGTTTGAAGGAGGAAGCCCAGTTAGCCTCCCCGAATGATGGAGAAGGATTAGTTCACCTCCTTGATTGAAGGAGGGTGTGGGTGTGCTCATGCTGATGTCATAGTGTGCTCATCTGATGCCAAGTAAGTCAATAAAACTTAGGATAGTGGTTAAATAGGCCAAAATTGACCAAAAAAGTGTGCATGTTGGGTAAATGACTCCAACACCCCCCCTGAAGCTATACGTAGGAGGAGTAAAAATAAAATCCATGAAATGTTAGGGCCCTGACAATAATGGCCATAGGTCACCCTGTACAAATATGTATCTCTAACAATGCTAAAAAAAAATCTAAGTGAGGAAAGAGGGAAAACCCAGTGGGAACAAAACCCCTTCTCAAGCTGAACACTGAAGAAAAACATCTGATCACCCTAATGAAATCACCCCCAACAATGAACGGTGGTAAGTAAAATTTTTCTCTGGAAAGATCTTGGTGAAGA
Organism: Pseudotsuga menziesii; assembly: GCA_001517045.1. Lineage (NCBI taxonomy): Eukaryota > Viridiplantae > Streptophyta > Pinopsida > Pinales > Pinaceae > Pseudotsuga > Pseudotsuga menziesii. The sequence continues at coordinate 117,667 of LPNX010370265.1, read as the reverse complement.
TGTATGCAATCTGCTCATATGTAGGGCAGTATTGCAGAACTATGGTCCTGCCATGCACCAGCTCCTTGATGTAGTGCATGTGAATCTCTATGTGTTTGGTCCTCTGCCTGGTAAATGGATATGTGGAGATCTTAATAGTACTTTGATTGTCACAAAATATGATAGTGGGAAAAGCACTACCAAAATCAAACTCTGAAAGAATGCCTTGCAACCAAATAGCTTGGATGCAAGCATTCACTGCTCCCCTGTACTCGGCCTCTGTTGAAGACAAAGCAATGGTATCCTAATTTTTATTGGACCAGAAAATGGGGCCACCACCAAACATAAATAAATACTGGAAGTGGACTTCTGATCAGTAGAATCTCTTGCCTAGTTTGAATTTGTATATCCAACCAAATCTAGCTCTGAATCTGCAGCATAGTGGATTCCATAGGATCTTGTGCCTTGCATATACTGAAGGATCCTCTTGGCTGCCTTCCAATGCAGGTCATGAGGCTACTCCATGTATATTTATACAACATTCACAGCATAACATATATTAGGATGTGAATGAGTCAAGTAAAGCAAGCTACCAATCAGCTGGCGGTAGATAGTGCAATCCATGGGTGGAGTGTTTTTTCCCTCTTGAAGGCTGACTCTTGAGAGGAAAGGGAATGGATCAGCCTTAAATTCAGCCATGTTAAACTTGACTAACAGGTCTGAAATTTATTTATACTAAGTTACCATTATCCCATCAAAATTTGTGCAATTTTGTGCCCCAAAAATTGTTTCAGCAAGCCCAAATTGCTCATCTCAAATGCATCATGGAGGGCAGTTTTAATGAATGAAATGGAAGCAAGTGTGCTGCCAGTGATCAAGAGCTCATAAAAATATAAAAAAATGATAATTAAATGACCATCATACTGCTGTAGATAAACATTCGGATCATACTTACACCTTTGGAATTTTTGTGAAAGCAGGAAGGCATCCATCTTGGCATACCGTGATCTTGGGGCTTGTTTCAACCCGTATAAAGAATTCTACAATTTGCAAACCAAAATAGGATATTAAATGTAGCCCTCAGGATGCTTCATGTATATCCCCTCATGAATATCTCCATAAAGAAAGGAACTCTTAACATCCATATGATGCACCTCCCAGTGCTTAGATGCAGAAATTGCCAAAACTAGGCGGATGGAGTCCATCTTTGCCACTGGTGCAAACATCTCATTGTAGTCTACTCCTTGGACCTGGGAGAACCGTTTGGAAACCAGAATTTTATTATACTTTTATGTTTTTCCATCAACATCAAACGTTTTCCAAAACTCTCACTTGCATTGAACTAATTTCCTTCCAGGTGGAAGAGAAACTAGCTCCCAAGTAGCATTCTTTTGAAGAGAGTTAAACTCTTTGTCCATGGCAGCTTGCCATCTCGGATATTTACGAGCATGGTAGTAAGACTTTGGATCTGAACCTATCATTAAATAACAGGTTTCAGATAGTAAATCATCATGGCAAGAGAGCGCAATACATGCTCTTTGAAATTCAGACCGGGTTCTTCTTGGATCAGCAGGATTTTTGATGTTTTTCTCGACGAAAGAAAGTGTTTTCTTGGCCCGAGCTGGGAGATATGTATGCACTTCAGAATTTGATTATGAATATGATATTTCTTGATTACTGATATTATATATCATTTATTAAAAATCAAATTCATCACCGCCATTTTTGTCACCCAAATTGTCAACAGAATTAGAAGGAAGATCAGGAGAATTTTCTTCAACTAGCTCTACCTCTTGGAGAGGCTCATCAAACTTAACACTTCTTTTGATGAAAATTTGCTTTGTTCTAATATTCATCAGCTTGAATCCCTTGGATTATTCTATATATCCAATAAAAATACATTCAACACTTTGTGGTTGCAAAGATTTCCTTTTGTCAGACAGAATCCAGGCCCATGTAGTGGACCCAAACACCTTGAAATGTGACACATCCGGCTTGTGTCCAAAATAGGCTTCGAAGAGTGTCTTCACCTTTACGGAGGAGTGAGGTACTCTATTTTGAATATGTGCTGCAACATTCATAGCTTCAGCCCACAAATTTGTGTCCAATCCATTTGCTTCTAGCATGCATGTGGTCATCTCCTTTAGAGAGCGTTTTTTCCTTTCCGCTACACCATTTTGCTGAGGGGTGTAGGGAACAGAATGTTGGATATTGATCCCACTGTCGGAACATATCTTTAGCAACTCAGTGCTTATATATTCCCCTCCATTATTAGATCTTAGGGATTTGATCTTTTTTCCAGAGGCATTCTCAACTAGTGCTTTCAATTCTATGATTTTTTCTAAAACTTCTGACTTTTTCTTAATGAAAAACACCCACGTATATCTAGAAAATTCATCTATGATGTGAGAACATACTGATATCCATTCATGGATGTGATGGGAATTTTTCCACTGATATAAGAATGCAGCAACCCCAAGATACTTGATGCACAACAAGCCTTCCCCTGTTCAAACTTATGTTCAGGGTGTTTTCCTACAACACAACCCTTGCAAATTCCTTTGGTAGTTTTGATTGTTGGGAGGCCTTCAACCATGGAATTTTTCTCTAATTGCTGCAAGTATTTAAAATTAAGGTGACCAAACCTCTCATGCTAGAGTCTACTGACCTCATTTCCATGAGTCAGAAGAGCGACGGGCTTTGCATTCGCTAGAAAATGGGAAAACTCATAGGCTTTCGCATGATGGTTTGCAAAGCCTTTTGCAACAAGTTTCCTGGATGTAATATCATTGATTTCCACATCATCGGGGCTGAAGGTTACTCTCTTGGGCACTCCAGTATGAGTAATTTGATAGAAACTCAGGAGGTTGGAGGCAAGAGAGGGTACATACAGAACATTGAAAAAAGTGCCATGTTCAAGATTTACTGTACCTTGTCCTTTCGATATAATGGTGGAATCATCTCCCATGTGGATGGGAATGCTCTTGTTGGTGTCTAGGGAGGAGAAAGAATCTCTGCTTTCCATCATGTGATTCAAAGCTCCAGAGTCTATGAGCAAATTTGTGGGCTTCGAGGTGCCTTCCATGAGAGCATGACCTCTTTCTTGCTGTGGATCTCAATCTTGATTATCTCTCCTTCGAAGGTTCTCAGGGAGATTGATGTTGTTTCTCTTAAGGAGTGAAGTCATCTCATCAAGTTTCTTCTTCATGTAGGCATGCTTAGGGTGGAATCCCTTCTCGCAGTAAGAACACTTGACTTTTTCCTTGCCTTGATTTCCTTTGTTCTTTTCTTTCTTAGAGCCAGAAGGCTCCTCTTGCTAGTTCTTTTCTTTAGGCTTTGGAGCCTCTACTTTTTCCTTTGGATTCTTCTGCTTTCCTTTTCCTTTTGAATCCTTTGGCCCTGAAGCATACAAAGCTTGATATTTTGAGGATCTGAGGATCCCCATTTGAACAAGCTTATCATGCTCATTTGTAAGGGTCTTGATGAAGGCATCGAGAGAAGAAATTTTCCAGTTTAGGGTAGTGAGCTTCCCCGTGTGGAATGATGAAACAAAGACAAAATAGTTTGGACCCAATTTGGAGAGGATAGCTAAGATGAGCTGGTCATCTTCCTTATCCACCTTGCATTGCTTTAGCTAGAGGACTAGATGCTTTAATTTTGTGAAAAATGCATTCATGGAATCGAAACTTCTTGGATTCAGGGAGATTAACTTATTGTCAATATGATAGATCCGAAGATCATCCTATTTATCAAACAAGGTAGCGAGATGGTCCCAAATATCCATCGGAGTCTTCAATCCCAAGATGTGGAAAAGAATATCCTTGAATATCCATAGGCCTCATCCAGTTTATTCCAATATTTTATCTTCTCTACAGAAGTATTAGGCTCTAATTCCATGTTCATGGTGAGACCCGGTAGATCCCTCTTGAATGGCGCTGGATCTCCATGTCTTCCTTCCATTGATGGTAGTTGATGTTAGGATTATTAATACTCCCTTGGTCAAATGTCTATTAGATTAATTTTTTCTTAACTTAGGAACCTTAAATTAATTAAATGAGTCCACTAGTGCAATTGGGTCCACACGGTCCAATGGGGCCACATGTACTAGTCATTGAAGTGTGGGGGACAATGATAGAGGTTAAATTCCACTTACTGCATGTGCATCCATTAGTGGGGGTGCCTCCTAGACCAATCCCTACATTTTAGGAGCCACTAGGAGTCCCAACACCAACCTACTTCAGTCAGTTGGTGTTAGCACTTGTTAGTCTTAGTTAGCTCTTAGTTAAAATCAGTTACTTCACAGTAAGTTAGTATAGCGCTACTAATGCATGGATAATGCATGGTTGCTTGGGGATGAGCACTTTTCCTACCTACCTCACTTTCAGTTGCACTGAGTTAACTAGTTGTTACTGCATGTTGGATTTTATTGGTCATCGGGGAGTTTTCTATTTGGACTCCGATATTGATTGGGAGACCTTGAGTTAGAGATTCAGTTAGATACAGTCTTATCCACTTGGAGGATTCGAATTCTACCTATTTGTAATCTATTGTACAATGGATATTATTATGATGAATATACTGTAAATTCCTGAGCAATACTTGTCCATTTCCTGTGTGGTTTGTCTTGTTGGATTTGTATTTTCATTCTCCATTCAATTGTTGTAACATAATCAGAACTCTCTGCTTGAAGATATAAATGGAATTCAAATTCTAACATGGTATCCGAGCCTTCTCAGGCATGATTCATTCTTGTTTCTCCTCATCGAACATCATAAGTAGCTGAGTTTCCAAAGAAGTCCCCTATGAAAATTTGCTAACTATGGATTCATTTAGAGCAGCGGAGAGGGCGCGAAGGACCCTGAAAACATGTTCATGTCTGGAGGAAAATCATAATTCTAACAGTTCTTATGTTTTATTGTTATTTGCAGTGAAATTGATAGGTGCTACATAGCTTGAAAGAAGTATTTGTAGTCTCCCTGCCGGAGCAATTATGAGTTCTCAAAATCCTGAGCCACGGATCCTCACAACTTCCAATTACCTTGATTGGAGGATTTATATGCAGCTGGCCTTGCGCAAGCATGGCTACCACATGATCATAAATGGATGGGAGGCTGAACCTCACCAGCTGGTAGAGCGAAACAAGTTCCTAAACCATTGTGATGAAGCATTCGGGTAATTATGTACTTATATTTCCAGAGATCTCCTCTTTCATCTAGAAGGATTGAGGACTCCCAAAGAAGCTTGGGAGAATCTTGATAGCTTGTTTAACAAAAAAATATGAGCTTCAGGGACACATTCTAGAGAATGAGTTGGTATCTTTACATCCCTACAGTTTCGAGACTATTGAGCAATTCTTCTCCAAATTCAAGTCTCTAGTGCTATAATGCAGACAGTGTGGGATAGAGCCGAAGGATGAGAAAAATGTCCTTTCAATACTCAACAAACTAGGTCCTGAGTACTCTGTTTATGTCTCTATGTTTCATTCCAAGTGGGAAATATTTCCTGATTGGAAACTTCCTTCTTTAGATTCATTCTCTGAGTCCTTAATAAAGTAACAAGACAAATTGGTTCGAATGGGAGTCATCCAGACTTCAAAGGATAAATATCTCTTGGTTACTGACTCCTCCAAAGTGTAAACAAAGGGGAAATCAAAGAAGAAGGAGCCCAAGGCAGCTGATTCGAACCCTAAACCAAATCAACAAGATTTCGAAGGGGCCTCCGGCTCTAAGAAGAAGAAATTTGAAAAGAAGTTATGTCTGTATTGTGAAAAGGGATACCATCTTGAAGAACATTGTATGAGGAAGCAACTTGATGAGATGTCTACTCTTCTCAAGCAGCACAACATTGCTCCTCCAAGAGAAAAGAATCTTGATGAAGAAGCACTGATAGAAGATGTCGAAAGGTGTCATGCTTTGAAAACAACTCTCTCTCCATCCTCAGCATACATTATCGATTCTGGAGCCTCCAACCACATGGCTTCCTCCAAAGAATCATTCTCTACTCTTTCACTATCAAAGGGGCCTAATATTCACATGGGAGATGATTCCCATATTTTAGCAGAAGGAAGGGGATCAGTCAGAGCGAAGCATGGTGAGTTCAAGAATGTCTTATATGTGCCCTCCCTTACTGCTCACCTGTTGGCACATACAGGCTCTCCCAAGAGGGTCACATTCGATTCAGACTCAGTTGGGATTACAGAAAAAGCCATCGAAAAGGTAGTGAAAGGTATTGCAAATTACTTTACCAAAGCTTATGAGTTTTCACATTTCTCGCCTGTTTCTCCTCCTACAGCTTTATTGTCTCATGCTAACAACACCAGCAATATTTGGCATGAGATATTTGGCCATCTCAATTTCAAATATCTGAAGCAACTTCACAATGATAACATGGTTGAAAGTTTTCCCTCCATCCAAACTTCTGATGGAGTATGTGTTGGGTGCTTGGTAGGTAAGCATCCAAAAAAGAAGTATGATGTTGGGAAAGATCATAGAGCTGTCTCTACACTTAATTTGATACATAGTGATGTAGTTGTACCTATGCCCACAAACTCCATTAATGGTTGCAGGTATTTTCTAACCTTTATTGATGATTGTTCTAGGTACTATTGGATCTACTTCTTGAAGCTAAAATTAGAAGTTTTTGAGAATTTTAAAAGTTTTAAATCTATGGTTGAGAACAACTTAAATAAGAATATCAAGTCAATAAGATCCAATGGAGGAGGAGAATATGTCAAAAGAGATTTCTAGAATTTCTGTGAATCAGAGGGGATTCGAATGGAACACTCAGTTCCATACACACCACAGCAAAATGGTTTCGCTGAGAGGAAGAACAGATCAATGAAAGAGATGGAAACATGCCTTCTCCATGGGAAGCATCTAACTCCTTCTCTTTGGGCTGAAGCAGTAAACTGTGCTTCTTATTTGCAGAATAGAGTGCCCCACAAGTCAGCGGTTTGGGTGACTCCATTCAAAGCATTGCATGGGTATAAGACCAATGTTTCTCATCTAAGAATTTTTGGTTCCAAAGCTTGGGCCATGATACCACTTGATAAGAGAAAGGCCTTCTAGGCCCAAAGTAGTGAATGCATTATGCTGGGATATGCAGATGATGCAAAATATTACAAACTAATGGAGGTTGCTACCAGAAGATGCTTCATTGAAATAAGTGTCCAGTTTGAAGAAGATATACTACATGATACTCCTCCAGCAGCACAGGAAGGTATAACCATTTCTCCTCCTATTTTTGATGACGATGATGATGTGCTACAGCTTTTAGATTCAGATGAAGAAGATCATATACAGCATGATCCTCTTATTGAGACCGAATCTCAAGATATTCTAGATCCATATCTAGTACCCATTCCAAATTAGAAGTCTAAACCCAGATGGGCTCAAAAGCTTCTTGATGTAGCTGGAAGTGGTGTTGAAGTTCCAGAAGACAAAAGAAGAACTAGGTCCCAGTATCATAATGAGCATGCTGCATTATCTCTCATAGAATGGTGCAACAAAGTTCTAGGTCGGTGCTATTTGATGAAAACGAATGATCAGGTACATGGCCCACAGAAGCAAAGATTTGATCATTCCCTACCTTCACCATCCAGCAGAACCAAATAGAGTCATCAGTTCAGAAGTACATTGAGAGGTCCACTGATGAACCATGCTGCTGCATAGAGCTGCAATTTTTTGCAGCTGTGTTTTTGCTCAAGTTATTTTTCTAAGGCATTAGAGGAAATTTGAGGTCTAAAATGGGCCTCCTAAGGAAAATAATAAAATAATAGTTAAAATAATAAAACAATATTTATTAATTTAGGAGGAAGAAAGAAAAAACTACTTTTTTTGTTCATATGTTCAACATTTCTTCTTGTGTTTTTACCCAAATTTTGAGCGTGATAGCTCGTTGGATGCAAAATTAAATTCCACATCCAACAAGTACACACACTGCATAATTTTGACAGACCTCGCTTTCGTAAAAACAAGAAATACCTGAAAAAATGTGATGATGATGTCATCGTCACGTTTTTTAGGTATTTCTTGTTTTTGGGGAAGCGAGGTCTATCAAAAGTATGCAGTGTGGGTACTCGTTGGATGCGGAATTTAATTTCGCATCCAATGAGATATCACCCTCAAAATTTGGGTAAAAACATAGGGAAGATATGTCGAACATACGAACAAAAAAAGTAGTTTTTTATGACAAATATATCAATTCAACCATTATGGTTGACTCATTTTATTGAAATTCTATTGGTTCTTGAATTCCAACTCACAAGAATTTATTGTTGGTGCGTTTTCTTATAAGGCCCATTTTAGACCCCAAATTTCCTCTAATGGAGGAAGCTTCTTTCTTCTAAAGATAGCTTGCAGATTGCTATTTTCCTACTTATTTTTGAGGGGGAGGTGGTTTCCCATGAGGTTTTCCCCTGTTTCCTTAGTTGTACTAAGCAACATTTTTAATTATCTTCTAGATTGTATTTGGGTGACCTATGGTCTTGTTACCATGGCCCATAGCTGTCCAAGTTAGGATTCAGGGGAGGTGTTAGGATTATTAATCCTCCCTTGGTCAAATGTCTATTAAATTAATTATTGCTTAACTTAGGAACCTTAAATTAATTAAATGATTCCACTATTGCAATTAGGTCCACATGGCCCAATGGGGCCACATGTACTAGTCATTGAAGTGTGGTACTAGTCATTGAAGTGTGGGGGACAATGCTAGAGGTTAAGTTCCACTTACTTCATGTGCATGCATCAGTGGAGGAACCGCCTAGACCAATCCCTACATTTTAGGAGCCACTGGGAGTCCCAACACGAACCTACTTCAATAGTTAGTTGGTGTTAGCACTAGTTATTATTAGTTAGCCCTAGTTACAATCAGTTAATGTTAGCACTAGTTAGTCTTAGTTACTATTGCATGGATAATGGATGGTTGCATGGGGAGGAGCGCTTTTCCTACCTACCTCACTCTCAATTGCATTGAGTTAACTAGTTGTTACTGGATGTTGGAGTTATTGGTCATCATGGAGTTGTCTAGTTGGACTCCAATATTAATTGGGAGACCTTGAGTTAGAGATTCATTTAGATGCAGTCTTATCCACTTGGAGTATTCAAATTCATTACTCATGCATTCAAATTCTACCTATTTGTAATCTATTGTACACTGAATATTATTATGATGAATATACTGTAAATTCCTGAGCAATACTTGTCCATTTCCTGTGTGGTTTGTCTTGTTGGATTTGTATTTTCATTCTCCATTCAATTGCTGCAACATAATCAGAACTCTCTGCCTGAAGGTCTAAATGGCATTCAAATTTTAATAGTTGAAAGAGGTGAGGAGATCTAGAGAATGAGCCATTGAGCTATTGTAGCGAATGAAAAGAACCTGTAAAAACCTGCAATCAACACAATAAAGTCACCGTAAGGTCAAACAACCTGTACATTTTATATTTTCATCAAACCTAGCATAATTGATCAAGCAAGCTTGATCAATAATTCCTTTACTTGGGGTATTAAGTGGTAAACCTTCGGTTTTTGGTGCAGTGTTGGAATTCGAGCTTTTGCTCAATTTTGCATGCAAGATCCGTCAAAAACCATGTTTTTGACGAAAATAGCTTTGTCTCGCCATAAGCTCTGATACCATATTAATTCTGTCACAACAATCTTGGAGAAAGTATAAACTCACAAGTGATTCAATTGACAGATTACACATGAAAATGATGCAACGGTACTGCAATAGGAGGTTGCAGTTATGTATTATCAGTAAAAAATGAATAATTACAATACACTCTCATGCAGAATGCATGAATTCCAAGCTAATTCAAACACTCAAGGAGGTCATTCAAATTACATGGATGAGTGTAGCTTAACTGAATGTTAGACACACTAAGCACACTTAGTTAACCACTAAACTGATCAATAACTAGTTGTCACACCAAGTCCTAACTAAATCGGAGTATAATAGATGACCGATTCTAACTGAATGTGACTCAACACATGTCACTAAATGTCCAAATCAAGGTGGTAGCACATCCCTAACTCCAAGTAGCTCCTATGGAGTTAATTGAAGTGCCACTTGTCATCCGAAGTGGTTGGAGGCACCCTAGTTGTCTCCAGTTGATAAATATTAACCAAAAATAAGAAAATAATAGTTGGAGGCACCTTTACAACTTAGCTTAACTGATTGTTAGGTGAAACACCAATCAATTAGCAATTAGGTGTAGTTATGACACTCATATCAACCCAGAATTGCTCCCTGTTTGAAGGAGGAAGCCCAGATAGCCTCCCCAAATGAAGGAGAATGCTTAGTTGGCCTCCTTGACTGAAGGAGGGCATGGGTGTGCTCATGCTGATGTCATAGTGTGCTCATCTAATGTCAAGTAAGTCAATAAAACTTAGGATAGTGGGTAAATAGGCCAAAATTAACCAAATAAGTGTGCATGTTGGGTAAATAACTCCAACAGTAGGATGTATTTCCTTTATAATTACATGAATACATCAATAGATATAAGTTAATATAGGAAATATTAAAATAACACATACATTTAACAAAGCAAAAAATATTTAAACTTTATAATGCTAAACTTACAAATGGATGATATTGATTCCCCCCCTTAGCGTTTCCATTTTCCCTAAAAAAATTTGTGGTTGTTGTGATCAATATTATTCTCCTCTTAAATCCCCTACATTGACTACATGGACAATAACATTTCCCATCACCCCTTCTTTTCGCTGCATCCCATAGTATAGCAAGCAATTGTCGATTTTGTTCGTTTGGATCAATAATATTTATATTTGACATTTTGTCACAAAAATATTGAATGAAGACTATTGATAACCTTAAAAAATCAAGGTCCACACATCACTATTTCCATAAATGGTGGTTTTTCAAAGTATAAAATAATTTCCGCAAACCATTTGTCGATAAACTGATGTCCGCAACAGTCCGTCGAGAAATGAAATATTTCCGCAAACCGTCCGTCAAAGAATACAACAATTCCTCAAACCGTTCATCAAGGAATACAATAATTTCTGCAAACCGTTTGTCACTTCTATAGAAAACATGTCAGAATGTTTCTATAATTTATATATTTTCAAATTCAACAGTCGTCGAATAACTGACAATATTAACCTAGTTACTGTTGCAAACAGAAATGGTAATTATGTCATGAATCCAATGAATCTTCGTCGCATATCCGATGACAGTATGGTTGGAAAACTGACAGCAATGACGTCGAAAATCTGACCTCCTTCAATTTGAACATTCGACGAGGTGGAGTTGAAAATTCGATAATAGAAATGTAAGTCAGAAATTCGAGAACTAATTCTACAACTTTAAAAAAAATTAATCAAAATTCAGAATTTCAAATTGAAATCCGACAAAAAAATACTTTTCGTCAGATGTCATCGGATTTTGGGTTCAAATATTGTTGTGAAACACTCGTGCTACTCAATTTAAACCTCTTCCTCCACCTCACTATTGAGGAAGGAAGTCTTCACATCCATCTGGTGAAGTGTCCATCCCAATATTAATGCAAAAGAATTAATAGATCTAATGGTGGCATACCTAGCCGCTCGATAAAAAATCTTCTCATAATCATTTCCCTCTTTCTGAGAAAAGCCACAGGATACAAACCTATCTTTTTACGTTTCCACACTACCATTTTCAGCATTATTTATCTTGTAAATCTAGTTGGAAGTTACAACTGACTTCCTCTCAGGTCTGGGAACAATATCCCAAACATCATTCTTCAGAATAGAATGATAGTCCTCTGTCATAGCATATTTCCACTCTTGCTTCTTTGTAGTCTCTTCATATGATGATGGATTTGATTCACTAATGTTTCTCATTAATTCAACATATCTTGAACACCTATCATGATTATTGCACTCTCTAGAAGATCCTATTTGTGTTCCGTGCTTCTCAGCATATCTCAATACATCTCGGCACCAAGATGGCCTCCTATTTGTAGGAGGTTCATTAACCGGTTCAAATGGTTCATCAATGATAGGTATCTCTATATGTCATGTTGGATTCTCCCTCTGAACATCAGAAAGAGAAGAATCATCATCATGATCCTATGATATAGGAGCCTCAACCCCCTTTGTCTCTGGATCACATTCAATCTCTTTTGATTGCTTGAATATTGCCTCCTCATGGAAAGTCACATCCGGACTAACCTCAACATGTTTCTCACCAGGTACATATATTCTAAATTCCTTGGAGGTCTCACTGTAGCCCACAAAAGTTCCCTTCTTTCCAGAAGGTTCCATATTGGTTCTCTTTTCTTTTGGTATGTGAATATACATAGGACATCCAAATATTTGAAGATTTGATATGTCTGGTTTCTCAACAGTGAACACCTCTAAGGTGTTTTCTCATCAAGAATTGCATGTGGACTTCTATTATGTATGTACAATTTTGTACTAATGGATTTTTCCCACAAATAAGAAAATAGATCCTGATCATGTAACATGGATTTTACAGCCTTACAAACAATTATGCTCTATCTCTCTACAATCCTATTCTGTTGCGAGTTGTAAAGAACTGTTAATTGTCTACATATCCATGCATCACTACAAAACTCATTAAAGGAATTTGATTCAAATTCTCAACCTTTGTCAAACATTAGGGCACGCATATGCCTACTTGTCTAATTTTCTACTAAGGCTTTATATTCCTGAAATTTACTGAAAGTTTCACTCTAGGATTTCATGAATTAAATCCATGCCTCATGAGAGAAATCATCAATGAACAATACATAGTAAAGAGTCCACTGAGTGAAGGGGATGACATGGGTCCACATACATCCGAGTGCACTAATTATAAGATTCCTTTAGATCTAGTATGACTTCTAGGAATCTTATTTTTAACATTATTTCCTAAACCACAACCCCAACAAACAATATCATGCACAAAATCAAAACTAGGAATACCTTTCACCATTCACTGCAAACCAGGCAATGATCTGAAGTGGAGGTTCCCAAACCTCTTATGTCAAAGCCCACATGGGCTGATAGTCTGATGTACCATGGCTGAAATATACTTTCCTGGGACCTTGTAAATTCCTCGCTCTCGAACTCCAGTGATAGTAGTAGTATCAATGTTTTCATTTTTCGGCCATAAGTATGCTTGATTCTCCATGAAGATAACTCAAAAGCCCTTATCTTCATATACTGAAACCGTGAGTAAGTTCTTCTTTAAATCGGGGACATAAAGGACTTCCTGCACATGTAGTGTGTCTCTTGAACTCAACTGAAAAGATGTGGATCCAACTCTTTGGATCGAATATGTGGAATTTTCCCCCAATTATACCATGCATGAAAAATTTTTCTCTTTTATGTTGGAGATTGTGCCCTTGAACCCTGACATGTGCTTGGAAGCACCTTTGTCAATCAACCATGTATCTTCTCCTGTGATGAGATATCCCTAAAATAAGAAACAAGGTAATAATCCCTTGTTGTCTCTTTCTTCTTGGGTTCATATTCCTTGGAAGATTCTTCTACAACAGTGGAAGCATGAAATCTTCCTTCCCTTCTTTTCCTTGTATGGTTATTCTGTGAAAAGTGTCGCGACTTTTGAAAATAATAGAAGAGGAGATTTGATTTGTTAAAACCTTTATTAATCTATTTCTTCTTTGCACGGAAGAACTTCTTGGGAGAGAAAGGATTCCTCCCTTTCTTGGTTCTTTTCATGATGGGAAGATTCTCCTCCTTAATGCCCACAACTTTGTTCTGAATGCACCCTTATTCTTGGATGCATTCATGCCAAAGTATTTTGAAGTTGGTATGCTCTTCTCTTCCATTTACCGCACCAAGAAACGTCTTCCATGAGTAGGGGAGTCCTTCGATGATGGTTTGAAGAAGGTCATCCTAATCCAATCAACACCCATACTTACAAGTTGATCCTGCACTTGTGAAATATGTGTGAAGAAGGAAGCTATGGTCTCATCTCTTTCCATCTTCATGTTGCACAATTTTTTATTCAAATCCATCTCTTGAGTAGGATCCTTCTTCTCATAAATATTTGTGAGTGTATCAAAACACTCCTTTGTCGTATTCAATGGTGTGATCACCGACATGAGGTTTTCCTTCATCGAGTCATATATAATCCTCTTTTCCTTTTCTTGATTCTTCTTGTAATTTGTTCTTCCTGCATTTGTAGTGGGATCTTCGATCACGATGGTCACAAAGGAATCGAGATCATGTTATTCAAGAATGTTAATCACCCTTGCCTTCCATGTGTTGACATTTGAGGTGCCTTCAGGTCAATATTTTGATCGGGCGTAGATTGATGCCATTGCTTCAAGATTTTGCTCAATACTTCAAGATCTATGGAGGTTTAGAATGTTTGCATAAAACTAAGCTCTTGCACACCCTTGCTCTGATACCATGTCAATGTTTGAGAAAAAATAGAAGATGCTTAAACTTTACAAATTTTCTTTAATGAATAATAACAACATATGTTAATCTCATAAAAATTGAATCACACAAGACACAAGATGTACCTTGGGAAAACCCTCCAAATCCGAAGCATTAAAAACCTATCAATCCTTTGAGTATGATATATAATTGTAGAGAATGATTTTCAATACATGAGAAGATTTATTGATAAGAGATAGAAACATAGAAGAGATCAATAGGAACATTGTCTCAGCCTTTCCAAGTGCATAACACTTTAATAACAAGCTTATTCAGTCATACAATGAGAGATAGTGAATGGTTGCATGTCTTTGTGCACTATGAGCATAGTATGCACTACTCATACATTAACCTTTTTCACCTTCCTTGACTTGGTGTTATAGCTGATTTTACCACACCTAGTAGATCACACTTTTATGGCCTTCCTTGTCCCTATGCAGACTCTTTAGACCTGATGGACTTATATTATACTTTGATGTTCCAAGATCATCCCCAAAAATCACCTGTTTATACCTATACATGACTTTTAAAGCCATACTCGTGAGTGTTAGCACCTTCTATGTTGAACAATTGAAGAAAGATAAGATCAAGAAATGATAAGGGATAAATACAAATTGGTGAAATATGACCAAAATGCACGCATTAAAAAAGTGGCAAAAGGTTAGTATTCATGAGTTTTTATCAAAATGCGCACTTTGATTATTTTACTGTAGAATTGGAGGGTGTAGATTTGTGATCATGCAGATCTATGATTGTAAAATAGCCCGCTGGGAAAAGTTGCATGAGAAATAAGTTTTGGTGGAGAGAGGAATGGGTTAACGAGTTAATAAGATCGACGGTCAGGAGATAAGGCGGATTAAATTTACAGCCATAACGTAATCCGCGGTATAAAGGTGCAAGGTTAAACAAGGATAAAGGCTGGCGGATTTCATAAAGGGGGTTTGATCCAATAATTCAAACGAGAGATGTAATCTGATCAACGACTATAATCTAATCCGGATCTCAAACTTGTAAGATAGTTAAAACATATGAGTGGTAGCGGAATTCAAACTGATTTCCATGTGGCATTCTTTAGTGAGTTCCGATGAGGAAAATGGTAAAGGAGAAGCAGCTTGTTGGAGGTCCCGAAACCATTATTTGTCGTATAAAAGTGAGTTGAACAAGGTAAAGTTATTTTTTGTTTGCACATTGCTGGTGAAAAGAAGAAGAGATAGTGCGCCATCATTTTCTGAAAGTCAATTCTTACATATCTGACAGTTACAAGGTAAGCCTAAACTCCGAGATTCTTGTTGAAGACTTGTTGTCATTACTTATTATGGAAAAAGAGTAGGGTTCGGGGGTATTATGCAGGGTTCTGGATGAAAGAGAAGAAGTAGTTATTGATAGGGAAAGGAATGTTTTTGACCCTATTCTGTCGGTATGCAGTGTATTTGTCTCAAAGGAACGTTTATGGAAGTATAGGTTATAGGGAAATGATATCCTAAATGTCTGCAATTCTTTCTTGTATCACTTTGCTGTCAAGAAAACCCTATCTTTCTTGGAATTCGTCGAGTGGTGTGCAAGCAATTATTCATCTTCTGAAAGGGTTATTATGAGTTGTACAACTTCAAAAATTCTCTGAAGAATTGACATGAAATCTTTTCGCGAAATGTTAAGTCTACCTGATAATTTTCTTGTAAATCCCGAGTCTTTCAATGAACAAGTCCTTATTGAGCTATACAAAAATTGTGAAACTGAAATTAGATGTCAAATCTTGTCCAGTATTTTAAAAGTTGGTCAGTCATTAGAAGGTTTAATTTTTTCCATACAATGTCAGTATTTTCAAAGATGAAGTCCAGTTGGTCATGTTAATGGCTAGTCAAGTTTTGGGTCTGGATGATGATAAACATGTGAGCGAAGTCATTTTGGGTTTTTTGCTGAGTATAGGGTCGACTGACCATGAATCCAATTTAGTATGTTGTTTCAATATTGATGAGTTTTTAGCTGAAGCAATCCATACCCAGTTATTTGAGTTTCCCAAGGTTAGGTTTTTCAGATACCAGTCATATTTCTTGAACATGTTATTGTGTTCCAATGTGTTAGAGTTATAGTTTTTATCTACCATGTTTTCTTCAGATCTTCCAAAGCATATCAACATGTTCAAATTTCTGAATATGGTCATGGCTAAGGTATATAAAATGATTTTTGATGATGTCTTACCTAGGGTATTGGAAGACATGAGAGTCATGTTGCAATCTTTTTCAGAAGATAGAACATGAGATTGGTTTTTACATAAGGAATTTATTGTTATAAGAGTGTATGGGTTCACTGGAGAACCATACAGGTTACTTGCATTCTTAACGCCAAGGGTATTTGCATTAGAATTCATGAGACAGAGGTTTTGTGCATAAGAGGAACATTTCGGAGCATTCAAGAAATCTTCTGATGTAAAATTCCCTCTAAAGGTTGGTCCTTTCATTTTCAAGAATAAAAGTGCTATGTTGGTGATTGAAAAATTATTGGAAGTTATGGACTTTCAAAAAGAAGAAAAAATGAATTATGATCCGCATTAGATTATTTCTTAGAGAAGGCAATTGAACAAAAACAAACCGTTTAATCATCAAGTTATTGAGGGGTTAGATAAAATGGATAATCTTTTTAGTTTTGAAGAAGATTAAGGGGTTATGAAAGAAGGGATGACAGAAGCTGATGAGGATAAGAGAGATAAATTGGCTTTAACAGTTCAAATGTCTGTTAATTCCGGTGTTATTAATAAAATGACTATTTTTGAAACATATTGCATGGACATGGATGAAGAAACTTCAAATAAAAAAATCAAAATGCAGCATCAGAATGAACTAATCAATTCAGAAGACTTAAAAAAATGGTTTTTTTAAGAAAAAGTCTGTACAAATGCAACACTATTCTTTTGAAGATGAAGGTAAAATAGAATCTATTTCTTGGTGCAAGTCTAAGATAGAGCTGACGTCAAGTTATGCTGATAAGGAAATGCAGTCATTGGATGAGACTAAAAATGTGTTTCCCCGAGTTATAAAATTAATCAATGAAAAAACTTCTTTGATTTCTACTCGGGATGTAGAGAGAAATACCCAGAAAATTGTTGTGGTGAGATGGAGGTGAAGCTGGATAAAATTAGTGTCCCTGATAAAATACAACTCCAGAAACAAACTAGAGATGTCATGTATTCTGATTTGCTACATGTTACTGTGAAAGTTACTAGGTTGCAATCTCTTGTAGATAAAATGGAGGTTCAGTTAAAACATGAAAAAGTTGAAAATAAAGCCAATTTGATTTAAATAAAGAAATTACAAGGAGATATCATAAGCTTAGGGACTAAACCAAACAATCCACAAGCAACAAAGAAGCTTCTGGAAGAGAAATATAATACTATTCAAGTATTGAAAAAGAAGCTCAAGGTCCCTAACACTCAACATGTTCAATCTTCATAATTGATTGCACTACAAGAAGAAAAAGAAAAGGTCTACCAGGAAATGATGGATTACAAAGGGAAATTATTGAAGATGCAGGAGGAGAAGAACAACTGGGAAACAGAAAAAACTGAGTTGATAACTCAGATTACAAGATTGAATAAAGGTCAAAATGAAGAAAAAGAAGTTATGGAGGAATTAATGAATCAACCCTTTGTTGATACAGAAGAACCCCTTGTTAATGTTGAAAAACCATTAAATGAATTTTCTGCATATGCTTTGCTAGTTCCCATGTCTCAGGTAAGTTTGAAGGAAGTGGATATTAAAGGGTTAAAGGACGGGAATGAAAAGATTAAGTTGGAATTGGCTAAAAGTATTGAAGAAAATAATAAAGCTTGGAATGAGAAGATCCAATTACAAAAAAGATTCAATGAACTAAAAGAGAGAAACACAGGAAAAATTCCTCTACAGGGAGCTAAACATTTGATCTGGGATACTTTGTCTGTAGAAATCACCAAATTCAAACGTTATTTAAATTTTATTGGTGATGAAAGTGCATTAGTAACTTTGGCTGCTCAGAGATTGAAATTAGCAAATGAAACCATGGAAAATAAATCTTTGAACACTACTCATAATGCTATTAATTTTTTAAATTCTCTGACATATCAAGATCTGCAGGATATTAGGATCAAAGATAGGGTAGCCATTGTATTGTGGGCAAAGAAGTTTATTGATAAACATCAACTTATGAAAGTTGTGCAAGATAAAGCAAACCAGATGTCTTCTCAAATCAAAGATTTCAGGGTGGCTTTTCAAAATTTATTTGATGATGGTCTCCCTTATTTTTGGGATGACAAAGGATGACTATTTTCTCAAGAACAATATCATAGCCTGTTGGTGCATAATCACATGGAGCATTCTAAGTTTGAGGATTTAGTCAAAGGATTAATGGGAAAGGTTATTGTTGAAAAGTTGACCTAAGATTTTGAAATATTGGACCGACTTTTAGTTGTTAAAAAAAGGATTACCGGCCGTGTCTTATGAATCCTATGTGGATTTAGAAGTGTCGATAAGAGAAATGACAAAGTACGACATTCCAAATGTAGAATAGTGGAAAATTGTGGAGAAATTTGGGAAAACAAAATACATATTACATTCATAAGGACATGTGTTGTAGTTTCAGGAAGTTGTTTGTTCATGGTACCTTGTAGTTGTGTATTTGCTATAATCAAGCAAACTGTTATTTCAAACAAAGAATGTAATTATTATTCCTAGTTATTAGGGAAATAGTTACAAGAACTTATGATTAGCAGTTAGTTGGTTTTAGACGTACTTGGAAGAAACTATTGTGTATATATTTGAATTTTATTGATGCATCAGGGGTTGGAACCCATAATATTGGACTTATGTTTTGTGATAACCTTTTTGAATAAAATTACAGAGTCGAATGCTAGTTTATTTTCAAATATTCATGTATTGTTTATGTTACAGTCTTGTGCTTTATTTCCTTGTGAATTTTTTCTATGTGTTTACCTTCCATTCTATTTTATTTCATGTCTGAACGTAGTATGTAAAAGTTTCATAATTCATACATGTTATGCTCTAGCTATTGTTTCAGATATCCACAAATATTTCTTCTAAAGTTGATATGGAATTCATCCTGTGATGCTCTATATTAATGGAATGTTCATGTTTCTTTCCTATCGCCCGAAAATTAATGAATGACTGTAGCTGAAAAATTATCTTGCCTTTGTTGAGGTGCTTAGCAGACAGTTTTGTATTATCTTTATCCGCTTTGACTCCATATCCCAATGGTTATATTTTTTGTTTCAACCAACTACATAACTTTCAAAACAGTTGATACATATATCTAGCCTTGTTAAATCTGTATTCGAGATATCCCTCTCTGGGAAGAAAAGCCAGTTTCTTTCTAAAAGTGGTTTTGCTGTTACCTTGAGATTACCTTTCACGAAGGAAGGAATTCCAAGAGATAGGGGTAGTTCTATGGGAGAAGGAGGTTACAAAGGAGGTTAGTTCTGTGGTTTACCATATTGGCGAAAAGGAGGTTACAAAGGAGAGGTGGTTATGACTTTAAAAGGAGTTGGAAAATTATAGGAAGTGAAGACAGGACGAAGAATAGGAAATCATGAATAATGAACTTCACCCTGATGATCATGAATAAGGAGTAGGGGATAACCATCACAATGATCAGGATCTACAACATGAGGATACTATTGCCACACTTTAGTTCCCCATTCGACAACCAAATTGACCGTCCCCCATGAAGAACATCTCACCATCAGTATTACCACGCTTTCATGGGAAGGCTACAGAGGATCCAGATGATTTCCTCTTTGAATTTAACATCCTCTGTCACAACTATGATTACACTTCCAGTGAACAAAATATGAAACTTTTCCCGGCTACTTTAAAGGAAAACACTCTGCGTTGGCTTATGAACTTGGGTGGTGAGACTATTACCACCTGGGAACAAATTAAATAGGTGTTCCTTGGAAAATATATAGAGTACTATAGGACTAAAGATAAAAGAAAAGAATTGTTTAAGATGATGCAGAAAGAGGAAGAGAGTCTGGAGGACTTTGTGGAGAGACTTATGTACAATGTACAAAGGGCAGGAAAAACTTATATGGGGAAAGATGTCCTAAAAATTATCTTACTACATGGAATTAGAGAAGATTTCCTGGATATGCTGAATTTGTTGGGGAAATGGGTATATCTCAAAAGAACCCTTTGAGGATATTGTCGACTTATGTCGAATATATTCGAGAGGATCCTCCAAAACCAACAATCGTGACAAAATATTGGACTGAGATGTCTTCACTAGAACACATAAGTCATCTAATGGAGGAGCCACTCGGGCAGAAATAGGAAACCTTCTTGAAAATTTTAAGACAAAAATGATGAGCTCCATCTCCTCTGAAATGGACGTCCTGAGAGAAAAGAAGAGGAAAGAAGTAGAAGATTTGGAACTTCGCGTATTCTTTTCCAGATGAAAGAAGAAGCACCCACTGAGGGAATTTCCACTCCATAAGGTGGAAGTATGCCAAATATGTGAATTGAATCATGATGCTAAGGAATGTCTTTCACTACCCCAAGTTAAGGCATTCCTGTAGACATTTACTTCTGATGTGGAGCAAGCTTACTTCATTGCTCAAACGAAGCCTTGGCAGGCTCAAAATCAAGGTATGAATCCAGTACCATTACCTTTTTGGAATAATATGAAAAATATTAATAACATGAATACACAATTCCCTTCACATTATTATAACAATCAATGGAATCCATCTCAAAATTCTATGCAGAATCCTAAATCTTGGTCACCTTGGGCACAATAATCAAACCAACAATCTTCTTGGTCTCCCAGTTGGAGAAAATCCCATCCAAGAAATCAGTTTCCTCATAACCAACCTGCTCATCAACAGTTTCCTCATCAACAATTTCCTCATCAGTAGTATCCTCCTCAGTAATACCCTCACCAACAGTACCAGCAGTCGCAACTGCAACTCCAAAATAATGTTGCACCAATGAACATGCCACTACGACCACAATTTCCTTCCCATCCTAACCCTAACCCGAATAATAAAGCAGATCATCAATTTGAGACTACCAGCATACCTTCATACTCCATTACATCAGTTCCCTGCAATGACATACACCTTACGATCAGGGAGAGTAGTGGATCCCTTAGTCATTGAATATGTTCCATCTTCTGCAATTGAAACAAGAATGAATCAACAATATCCATATAATACATCAATCCCCATCATCAAGGATGTTGAGAGTCCTACTAAAATACCAACTGAAACACATGAAGAAACACTTATTGAAACACAACCTACACAACCAACAAGAGAACCACCATATCATGAAGGACTGATACTACAAAAGATAGTCGAACAACCTCAGTTTAATCTCTTAGGGGAATTAAAGAATTTATATGTCAAAATTCCACTGTTACAAGACCTTCATGATGTGCCCATGTATGCCAAAGCAGTTAGATATTTGTGTGTAAGAAAATGAAGGAGAAAGACTAGGGATCCTCCCATTGTCCATGTAATAGGAAAACTCTCCGAATTAATAATGGGAAAACTCTGTTGGCTAAGTATGATGATCCTGGAAACCCTACTATTACAGTACACATTGGAAACACTAAGATACCTAATGTTTTGGTAGATATAGGCACAACTATTAATGTTATGACCATCGAAACTGTAAAAAAACTTGGGTTCACTAATCTTCTACCAACCCCTATTAAATTAGAAGTTGCTGACAGGTCCACAATCAAACCCAAGGGGATCCTGGATGACCTCATGGTCTCAGTTGATTTGTGGGAGTACACTGTAGAATTCTTACTTTTGCAACTGAAGTCATAACTAGAGGGACATCCATTGATCCTGGGAAGACCCTGGTTAGCCACAACAGATGCTTGCATCAACTGTCGGTCAGGGTCCATGATTATTTTAGATGGGAATGATACAAAAATCCTGACCTTATACCCTCCAGCTCGACCCATATTAGAATTTGATACTCCATTGTGGATGGATCTGGAGAAAGAAGAAGGAGCTCAGTCGTTATTAACAATAGGGAAAACCTTAACTTTTAAGGATGAAACAGAGGATGAAACTATTAACAGTTTCATCAGTGATCCCACATCTGTCAATAAACATGTTTATCAAATTCTGAATAGTACTTTAGGTGAAGAAGAAAAATAAAATCTAACAAAAGAGACCCTAGTGAGTGATGCCAACATAATTCGAGTACTTAAAACTTGAAAAGCATTCCAGTTGAAATAGAACCAAGAAAAATGTTGAACATTAATCTGACTCTCGCTCCTGATGAGCCAGAATGCCTGATCACTCTGCAGAAACAACACAAGGGATCCTTTGCTTGGGAGTACATAGATATGAATGGTATCCCTTCTAATCTGTGTACCCATCACATTTACATAAAAAGTGACTCCCGACTTGTGTGCCAACCAAAATGAAGGATGAATCCTAACTTGAGGGATGTAGTGAAAGAAGAAATCCAAAAACTCTTGGAAGCAAGGTTTATATACCCAATTTCAGACAACGGGTGGGTTTCTCCACTTGTTATAGTGCCAAAAAATAATGGGAAATGGAGAGTCTATGTAGACTATAGGGATTTGAATAAAGCAACGCAGAAAGACCATTTTCCCCTACCTTTTATTGATCAGGTACTTGATACCTTGTTTGGGAAGAAGTTTTTTTTCTTTCTGGATGGATTCAATGGTTACAATAAAATACAGATTGCTCTCGAGGACCAAGACAAGACCACCTTCACCTGTCCCTGGGTACCTTTACATACAGGGTACTTCCCTTTGGTTTGTGTAATGCACCTACCACCTTTCAGAGAGCTGTGATTGGGATATTTTCTGAGATGGTTAATGACAACATGGAAATTTTTATGGATGACTTTACCCCATATGGTAGTAGATTTGAGGAAGCACTGAAAAATTTACAAAAAAGGTTTTAGTACATTGTGAACAAACCCAACTATCTTTAAGCATTGAAAAGTGCCATATGATGACGAGTGAGGGTGTAGTTCTGGGGCACTTCATCTCTGTTGATGGTATCTAGGTAGACCCATCCAAAATTAGGGTGATTGAAAACATACCCACTCCTGGAACACAAAAAGAGGTACGTAGCTTCTTATGGCATGCTTGTTATTATAGAAGACTTATAGAAATTTTTTCCAAGATAGCCTCTCCTTTATTCACTCTGTTGATGAAGGATGTACAGTTTGATTGGGATGATGCATACCAAACAACATTCAATGAACTTAAGAAAAGGATAGCTACAACACCTATATTATGAGGGACCAATTAGGATTTTCATTTCCACATCTCCTCAGATGATTATGATACTTCCATTGGAGCACTATTGCGACAGCAGGAAGGTCATGCCCCATATGCAATTTATTATATCAGTAAAAACTTGCCCCCTTCTGAAATCAACTACATTGTCATAGAAAAATAATTCCTTGCCATTGTTTACTCCATCAATAAATTTAGGCACTATATTACTAGATACCCACTTTTGTGCACACTAACCATTCATCCATTAAGTACTTAATGAACAAACCTGTCACTAATGCTAGAGAAACTAGATGGTTGTTACTGTTACAGGAATTTGTCATTACAATTATTGACAAACCTGGGAAAGAAAAACGGCGTTGCTGACTTTTTATCTTGACTCATTAACAATGATGACAGTTTACCAGTTGAAGATTCTGTCCCTAATGAACATTTGTTTGCAGTTTCATTTCATTCCCCTTGGTATGTAGATGTTGCTAACTATTTGGCTACAGGAAAGCTTCCAGCACATTTGTCAAAGAGAGAAAAAAGAAAAATTATACAACAGAGTGCCATGTACTGCTGGATAGATGGGAATCTTTTCTACACAGGTCCTGATATTGAAATAATAAGATGTGTAAGGGAGGATGAAATTTTTAGTATCTTAAAGGCTTGCCATGATGAGCCCTGTGGGGGACATTTTGCTGACAAACGAACAGGTCATAAGGTATTATGGATGGGATATTATTGGCCAATGGTTTTTAGGGATGCAAAGAAGTATGTTCAGGCTTGTTATAGATGCCAAAGAATGGGCCAACCAAACATACTAGATGAGATGCCTCTTCAACCACAGCTAGTGGTTGAACCTTTCAACAGATGGGCCATATATTTTGTAGGGCCTATCAACCCTCCCTCGAAGCATAAAGTGTATATTCTAGTTTGCATCGATTATATGACCAAATGGGTGGAGGCTGTAGCTTTGGTCAAGGCCAATGACCAAGCTGTAATGGATTTCTTTTATGGAGAAATATTCACCCTTTTTGGAGTACCCAAGGAGATAGTTACAAATGGAGGACTACATTTTGTGTCCCGCAAATTGGAATCTCTGTTACAGAAATATCACATTTAGCACAGGATAACCTCACCATATCACCCACAGGACAATGGCCAAGTGGAGAGTACCAATAAGGTAATTGAGGCTATCCTCACAAAAATAGTCATAAGCCATCGCAGAGACTAGGATGACAGACTTCCAGAGGCATTATGGGAATATTGCACCACATGGTGCAATACTACGGGATTCTCCCCATACGATTTGGTGTATGGTAAGAACATTGTATTTCCCATTGAGTTTGAAATTAAAACTTTAAAGAAAACCATGAAAACAAACTTAAACTTGACAGAAGATCAGAGGAACAGATTGGATCAGTTAAATGAACTTGATGAGAAGCACACAACTGTTGTGCATCAGACAATGTTAATTCAACAACAACATTCCAAGTGGAATGATCGGTTCATAAAGAAGAAAGTATTATATGAAGGAGACTGGGCCTTATTGTATGATTCAAGATTCAAGAGGTAGTTTAAAGGTAAGTTGCGTACAAGATGGTTGGGACCCTACCAAATAGACAAGGTGTTTGATAATGGCACAATCCGCCTGATTACTATTGATGAAAATCAGACGCCATTATTAATTAATGGTCATAGGTTGTGACTATATCATAAGCTAATTTCAAAGGACGCATTCATTTCACATGTTGCAGGTGATCCTTATTATCAGTTAACGCAAGGGAAGGAATTGTTTTCTGCTTCTGCGAATGTTTGAAGAACACTGCAATTTCCACACAGGAATCTGTACATAAATAAATTGATGTTTTGTTTTATTTTTATTTTATTTTATTTTACGCTTGATCGATTTTCTTTTGAATAATGTTTATAGGAATCTACTTGAGGAGCAATGGTCGCGACTGGGCCGAATGATTGCAAACGCCCTAGCTTATTTTCCTGTTTTGAATAACTCCTTGAAAAAGATGAACAATTCAGCAGCAGCAAACAATCAGCTAAAATTTTGCCTATTTTTTCCATTTTTCGCAGCTGTGACTCCGCTATATTTGTCTTATTTTTTAGCTGCGTCTCCGCCCAATTTTGCCTATTTTCGCAGCTGTGACTCCGCTAGATTTGTCCTATTTTCCAACCACAATTCCACCAAATTTTGCCTATTTTTCCTATTTTTGTAGCTGTGTCTCTACCATATTTGTCCTATTTTCCAGCTGTGATTCCACCAAATTTCGCTTATTTTTCTTATTTTCACAGTTGTGACTCCGCCATATTTTCCCTACTTTCCAGCTGTGATTCCGCCAAATTCTTCCTACTTTTCTTATTTTCGCAGCTGCGATTCTGCTACTCCCCTAGTTTTGTCCATAAACTAGCTATGGCTCATCCCAATTTGTCCATAAACTAGTTGCGACTCTGCTATATTTGGCCTAGTTTTCCTATTTTCGCAACTGCGACTCCCCCAGTTTTGTCCATAACCTAACTGTGTCTCCTCCCGATTTGTCCATAAACCATATGTGACTCTGCTATATTTGGCCAACTTTTCCTATTTTCGCAGCTACAACTCCCCCAGTTTTTTCCATAAACCAACTGCGACTCTGTTGAGCCTCATTTTGTTATCATTTTTGGCATTAAAATAACACATTTAAATGCATATTTTATTATCTTTGGTGTATTTTATGTCATGCAGATCGTTATCTAGCACAAGGTAAGACAACATTTAATGTTTATTCAATTTTGGTTATTAATATCATTTTTATGATTTTATTAACTTAAATCTATATTATTTAAAGCGTATTCGACATATTAACTAAAATGTGTATTTTTTTTGTAGGTTATGTAATCTGTTTGGGAAATCTATAAACAAAACACATTCAACTCACCGTTCAGCCCGATTTTTGCAACCACTGTCCAGTTCATCATGCAGCTCGTCGTCCAGCTCACCTTCAAGTTTCCCGTATAGCATGTTAATCAAATTGTGCGCTGTCCATAACCAATTTCAGGAATTTAATGTGGAACAGTTCTGTAAAAAGCTTGTTGTCCATGCATTCGGTTGATGGAAAAACCTTATGTTCTATAAGATCACCATCATGCTGCTTGTCATCCACGCATTCGGAGGATGGAACGTCTCCAATCTAGAAGGATCAGCCGTGGCCACCTCTGCTTAAACTACGAATTGTTACCAGTCTGCGCGCTTTGAAGAATGGAACGACCTTTGTTCTGGAAGACCACTGCATACTCACTATTCATGCTGATGAAGGACCTGTGTTTTAGAAACTCACCATCGTGTACATTGTCTGAGTCAAACACTACACCGTCAGTTGCGCTAAAGAAGGGCCTGCATGCCACTTTCACAATGAAGAAAACCAGACTTACACCAAAGAAGGGATATGCCTATGTGCTGGCCTGTAAATTGTTATTGCCTTTTATGATTGACTAAATTTAGAAGAGCAGTCGACCACTAAAGGGTCGACTTGCTCAACCTCTTGAAAGAGTGTGTATATAAACACCTCCATACAAAGAGATATGGGATTGATCAATCCATTATATAGATAGTTATTTTGCTTTGAGGGAAGGATATTGTAACTAGGTTCCTTCTATCTAATAAGAACTCTACGCTTTGCTTTTTATGATTGTGTGTGCAAGCATTCGCTAGGAATTATCCATGATTGTTGCGAGGTCCCTTTGACAATCTATGGTTTCTATTTTTGTACTAGTTTTTGTTATCTCATCCTTGCATATAAGTAGTTTTATGTCTAATTTGTTTAGGTAGTTAAGTTCCTGCAATTATTTATTTCTCTGTTTCCTGTAGCATGTATCTGTTGTAGTTAATAAAATTCATACAATGCTATTAATGTAGTTTTTGTTTATAAATGGTCGGTCACGTATAGTTTTCTCAGGTTTGATTTTAATATTTTCATTCTTAGATTATTGTTCAGTCTTATTTACAAGCATATAGAATAGGTTGTTTTTATCAATTTAAATAGAATTCAAATACGCACATAGAATAGGTTGTTTTAATCAATTTAGATAGATTAAGTTTTCTTTATTCCTATTATAAGTTTATGCAATTTAAATTCCAGTTTGTTTATTAATATGCAATGATTTTATTATATTCATGTATTTGTCTTTGTTTATTTCACCGTAAATATGATGATTAATTAGGTTTAAATTTTGTCTTTATGCATCTTGTTTTCATATGCACAAAATCAGCTGATGATTAAATCATTTAGGTCTGTTTTTATTATTTTCTATATATAGCCTCTCATCCGGACTGTGTGATTGGACTGTCATTCGGACCCTCCTTCCTTCCAGACTGCTGTCCAGCCTTCCATCCGACCTTTAGCGTTCTTAGTTTATTTTTAAACTTGTTTTCAGTTCTGTTTCTTTGGATTTTTTATTATGCTCTGATTGTAGTCATTAGATAATGATTATGTTTTTATTTGAACCGTAGATTAGATTGTTTGAAGTATTTTCTAAGTTTTATCTTTAGTTTTCTCTTTCCAACTCATGCTTTGAATTATGCGTTGTGATTTTGTTCCTTTTAATTTCCGATTTTCTTCTTTAATACTGTTGCAATGTTTTGAAATTATGTTTGATTTATTTCTTTGTATATGGATTTGTAGGGTTAGGTGTGTTAATTGCTAGTATACTAGTACCTTGTAAATTGATCATAGTGATAAGACCTATTCCTTTCACTGTGTGATTATTGAAGAGACTTGTAGAAAAGAACTTAAAATTATCTTTATTAAGTTTTCTACTTGCTTTCTATTTAATTATCTTCATTAAGTTTTCTACATGCTTTTTATTTAATTATCTTTATTAAGTTTTTTACTTGCTTTTCTTTATTAAGTTTTCTACTTGCTTTTCTTACTCAGTTTTCCATTCACTTATTAGTCAAGTCTTCTTTGAACCCCAACTTTTCAAGTAGTTGATAATATATTTTTTAGTCATAAATTATTTGTTTATAAACTATCTAGTTGTTGTTACTGTATTTCGAAACATGTACTTTCTGTGAATAGTTAGCTCTTGAAGTTATTTAATATGTTTTGTTATATTCTTGTTTGTTAGTTGAAATAACATAGTCTGATATTATCCTAGTCTGATGTTTTGTTTTAGTTCAACCATATTAATAATTAAATTGTTAGGATTTTGACTTGTTTTTTCATTTTGAAGATTTTTTAATATTTTGTTTATTAAAGTATTTCTACAACGCCCTAGGAACCCCTCTACCTTCGCATATATTTTTTAACAACTCTAATCCTACCAACCCTGCTCAATAATTAAATATTAGGTGTATTTAAGATAGTAGAAAACATCCAAACATCTTGGTATTAATCTAGTCGAGATAACACCCAACATTTTGGCGTCGTTGCTGGGGAGTTGTTATGTAAGGTAGAAAAAATAAAATTTGCTTAGTGAATAGCCATAGTCTAGGTTCTCCTTTAGTTTAGTTTTTCATAAACAGAGTCTAGATAGGTAAGGATAGATAGGTTTTCTTTATGTTACACAACAAGGTGAAGGGGAAATGGTAAGACGCAAAGACGACTTCACTATGGAATTTCCATAGTGTGACAGCCTGACGCATCAATTTTAGTGGGTCTCCCCAAATTCTTGTTGTTCCTTTTTCCCACAAGTGTGTTTACTTTACGCAAAGTTTGATTTATTTCCCTTAAGCGTACTTTTCTTTTCGCGGACATAGATAGTTTACTTTTTCATAAGTTCAATTTAATGCCTGTATGCCTTTAGGTAATTTACTTTCGTACAATTTACTCGAATTCAAGTGAAGGACTTATTTTGCAATTAAAGCACTTAGTGGTGTTGTAAGTACCACCCATCCTGCTAACAAATTGGCAGGAACATTTGAAAGAGGAACCCCAATATAATATATGAATAGTTATTTATGTTGTGGGAAGATATGGTAGGAAAGAAGGATGAAGAATTTGTTACCTTTGAATTATCTATTAGAGATCCAGGAGGAATGGCACAAATACAGTACGTTCCCCATCCATTTTTTCAAATTTTCACAGACTAGAGAATGAAGACCCCGATGAATTTTTATTTCATTTGAAAATGCTTTGTAGAGCATATAATGTTCAAAATCTGAATTTTTCCCTCTTACTTTGAAGGGGGCAGCCCTCCGATGGTTCATGAGCTTAGGTGGGAAGTGCATTCAAACTTGGGAAGACATGAAGCATATGTTCTTGAAAAGATACCAAGAGTATTACAGGGTTAATGAGGACATCTTTGAAATAACACAGGGAGGAGAAGAAACTTTGGAAAAATATGCTGAACGCTTTCAATACAACCTTCAAAGATCAAAACTAAGACAGTCAGGGAAAAATACCTTAAAAAAACTTTTACTCAAAGGCATAAAAAGCGAATATTTAGAAATTATAAACCTGATGGGAATAGGTGATGTATATCAGTTATCATATGATAATGTTTGTGAATTATGCAGAAGGTACTCAAGAGGAAAATTCAATATTAGTAAGAATATACCCTCTTCTTAGCCTTATCTTAACCCCTGTCAACCTCGTTCACAAATCGTTTCTGTCTCATCTGATGATCATAGGGATATTTTCTCTTATGATGTAACACTTCTTGTCCTACAAGATTTTCAACAAAATTTTCAGGCAGGATCAATCACACAAGCTAATCAATTACACCTGCCACAATTACCTTCTCATAAACCTCCTCTATGCCTTACGCATATTCCTGTTTAGTCCAGTACACATTCTAACAACAATAAAGCGGTACAATATGCTTATAGTGTTGAACTGCAACAATTATCCACCTTACCTACCTCACCAACATTATTGCAAGAAATTCATACGATATTTGGAGAGGTTATAGATCAAGGGATTGTAAAGACTACGAACGAAAGCAAAGTTTCTATTTGGCCTTTTCCACAAGAAGATAAGATAAACCTGGAATGCCTCTCATTCGATGAGGAAGGGACATTAGAACCTGAATATTCCCTGTCATTAAACTCAAATTCTGTATGCATTCTAGAGTTCAATGAAATATCTCGTGACATAACAAATGAAAAAGAAAACATAGAATACAAAAGTCACATTGAAATATGGTTCCAAGACGGAACTAAGCCACGGTACCATCCTATTCTTCAATGTTTATTACTGCTAAATCAAATAGCTCGGTTGATTCTTCATATCCCGGTAATTATTATAATATTTTTCTTATATGTGGATAAAGGTATATTTCTAATTTTGTTTCGAACATGGTTACGTTGGAAGAATTCATATACTTGAATTTTTTACTTCCTTTCTTTTAGTAGAATAGGATATCATGTAAATATGTTTTTGTTTTATCAAATAAATAAGAGTCATTTCTAATAAATTGTTTGCAGGAGACTCTTTTTCTTTTTATAAATAAATATGAATCATCTAACAAATAGTTTTGTAGCCTGATTATAAGAATTTTACCTATAAGCAACTCATGGAGTATTATCTGAAAGGTAATTTATGATCGTAAGATATCTTGGACCTTTCTTAAAAATTGCAGCTTTTAGTAATTCTGTGTGTATTGTTCTTAACCATTTTGTTTTATTCATATAGTTTTTGGTATTTTGATTGAGACATGTATTTCTGATTTGTTATTTTAAACAGTTGCATGATAAGACTTACTCTCATTATTTGAATCTCATACCTCTGATTTAATAAGTTTATCCTATACTTGTTATCAAAACTTGTCTCTTAAGATATCTTTGTGTGATAAGTCAACAGTAGGTGGAATTTTTGCCTATGGGGAACATTACTTTACTTTATAAAGAAGAAGGGTTATGAGGTCAAAGAACAACTTTAAGTTATTCTCTTTTGACATGATTTATGATTAAGGTTGTTATGAAAATTACTTATAAGTTTTTACAAAATTGAATTGTGTGTTTTAGTAGGGCTTAACACACTCTAGTACCAATTGGCTTCCATATAATTAATATCATTATACAAGGCAAACCCGTCGGGGTACTAAACAGGCCTACTGGAAGCGGGTCAATTCTAAGTAAAAACTTACAACAAGGAAGCTCGATAAATGCAAGTAATCCCGTTTGGGTACTGAACAGGCTCGCTGGTAGTGGGACTATGCTTGCATGGTACTAAGATAAGCTCGTCGAGGTACTGAACAGGCCTGCTGGCAGTGAGGCAATATTGGGTAAAAGAGATCTGGTTAATGCACTACTATGCACATGATTTGAAGAATAATGATAAATATGAAGAAATTTTTTTAAATTTTATTTTAAGGTCGAATGTTTTTAATGTCATTTGAGAATCACTGTAAGTTGGAATTGGACCTAGCCGTCTAATTCAACACATACCTAGGATGTCATTATCCTAGAAATGGGACCCATAGCTATAAAATCTCACACACTCTAAAGTAAACTCAAAATATCTTATGATGACAAGATATCTTAGGCACGAATGACTAGCTTTTCCTCTGTCACACTTTTTCTTTGTCAATATTTAAGTGGTCTTTCTAAGCATTGTTGTTTTTCATGAATATACATATATGAATCATTTCCATTTACTAGTTAGTTTTTCTTTTTACGAAATAATAAAACAGCATGATAGGACTTTCTTTATATGGAACAATCGAATCTCCTTTCTCATGGCTTGAGGACATGCCATACCTTTGGTTTGGGAGAAGAAGGATTAGGAAAAATTAGACTGTTTTTATTTTTCATTATTTATGACAGATCTGTTTTCTCTAACAAAAATGATAAGTGTTTTTCAGGATAAATTAGCAATGGAACTTGGTTATATCATGAAGTATATTTTTACAAAAGATCAATATGGATGACTATATTAAGATCAAAGGATAATCCAAATGAAATACCACATGACAATCTCAACTTGGTGATATTATAGCACTTATGACTAAAATTTGAAACCAAATTTTGTTTTTGCAAATAGTTTTTACCTCCATAAGAATGCTTTGACCTTAAAAGTTTTTTTTTTAGTTATCATTTCACTGTTAGTAACCCCATCCTTTTACCCAATCATGCATATAAACTATCAAATGATTAATTTTATACCTTTTGTGTCATATGTTCAACTTGTCAAACGTTTTACTTTGGACATGGTTGAACTAATTATAAACTTTATGAACTCACTTATTCATGCATATGCTTGTTGTTGGCTCACATTTTAAAGTCCGCTTTGATAGTATGATCTCTTATCTTTTTCTTTGCTCAGTGGGACCTAGCATTTCTCTGGTTTGGGGGACTGTTGAGCCTCATTTTGTTATCATTTTTGGCGTCAAAATAACACATTTAAATGCATATTTTATTATCCTTGGTGTATTTTATGTCATGCAGATCGTTATTTAGCACAAGGTAAGAACAAATTTAATGTTTATTCAATTTTGGTTATTAATATCATTTTTATGATTTTATTAACTTAAATCTATATTATTTAAAGAATATTTGACATATTAATTAATATGTGTATTTGTTTGCAGGTTATTTAGCGTGTTTGGGAGAATATATAAACAAAATGCATTCATCTCACCGTTCAACCCAATTTGCGCAACCACTGTCCAGTTCATCATGCAGCTCGTCATCCAGCTCACCTTTGAGTTTCTCGTCTAGCTCGTTAATCAGGTTGCGCACTGTCCATAACCCATTTCGGGAATTTAATGTGGAACAGTTCTGTAAATGGCTTGTTTTTCACGCGTTCGGTTGATGGAAAAAAATCATGTTCTAGAAGATCACCATCACGCTGCTTGTCATCCATGCGTTCGGAGGATGGAACGTCTCCAATCTAGAAGGATCAGCCATGGCCTCCTCTGCTTAAACTATGAATTGTTACCAGCCTACGTGCTTTGAAGAATGGAATGACCTACGTTCTAGAATCCCATTGCATGCTCATTTTTCACGTTGATGAAGGACCTGTGTTTTAGAAACTCGCCATCATGTATATTGTCTGCATCAAACACCACATTGTCACTTGCACTAAAGAAGGGCCTGCATGCCACGTTCACAATGAAGAAAACTAGACTTACACCAAAGAAGGGATACGCCTATGTGATGGCCTGTAAATTGTTATTTCCTTTTATGATTGACTAAATTTAGAAGAGCAGTCGAACACTAAAGGGCCGACTTGCTCAACCTCTTGAAAACAGTGTGTATATAAACACCTCCATACAGAGAGATAGGGGATTAATCAATCCATTAGATAGATAGTTAGTTTTCTTTGAAGGAAGGATATTGTAATTAGGTTCCTTCTGTCTAATAAGAACTCTACACTTTGTTGTTTATGATTGCGTGTGCAAGCATTCGCCAAGCATTATCCGTGATTACTAAGAGGGCCCCTTGACAATCTGTGGTTTCTATTTTTGTACGAGTTTTTGATATCTCATCCTTGCAGATAAGTAGTTTTATTTCTAATTTGTTTAGGTAGTTAAGTTTCTGCAATTATTTATTTCTTTGTTTCCTATAGCATGTATATGTTGTAGTTAATAAAATTCATACTATGTTGTTAATGTAGTTTTTGTTTATAAATGGCCGGTCACGTATAGTTTGCTTTCAGGTTTTCTTTTAATCTTTTCATTATTAGGTTATTGTTAAATCTTATTTACAAGCATATAGAGTAGGCTATTTTATCAATTTAAATAGAATTCAACTACGCACATAGAATAGGTTGTTTTTTATCAATTTAGATAGATTAAGTTATGTTTATTTCCGTTATAAGTTTATGCAATTTAAATTCCAGTTTGTTTATTAATATGCAATGATTTTCTTATTTCCATGTATTTGTCTTTGTTTATTTCACTGTTAAATACGATGATTAATTAGGTTTAAATTCTGTCTTTATGCATCTTGTTTTCATATGCACAAAATCAGTTGATGATTAAATCATTTAGGTCTGTTTTTATTATTTTCTGTATACATCCTCTCATTTGGACTGTGTGATTGGACTGTCATTTGGACCGTCCTTCCAGACTGTTGTCTAGCCTTCCATTCGACCTTTAGTGTTCTTAGTTTATTTTTAAACTTGTTTTAAGTTCTGTTTCTTTGGCTTTTTTTATTATGCTCTGATTGTAGTCATTAGATAATGATAATGATTATGTTTTTATTTGAACCATAGATTAGATTGTTTGAAGTATTTACTAAGTTTTGTCTTTAGTTTTCTCTTTCCAACTCATGCTTTGAATTATGCGTTGCGATTTTGTTCCTTTTAATTTTCGATTTTCTTCTTTAATATTGTTGCGATGTTTTGAAATTATGTTTGATTTATTTCTTTGTATATGGATTTGTAGGGTTAGGTGTTTTAATTGCTAGCATACTAGTACCTTGTAAATTGATCATAGTGATAAGACCTATTCCTTTCACTGTGTGATTATTGAAGAGACTTGTAGAAAAGAACTTAAAATTATCTTTATTAAGTTTTCTACTTGCTTTTTATTTAATTATCTTCATTAAGTTTTCTACTTGCTTTTTATTTAATTATCTTTGTTAAGTTTTTTTACTTGCTTATCTTTATTAAGTTTTCTACTTGCTTTTCTTAATCAGTTTTCCATTCACTTATTAGTCAAGTCTTCTTTGAACCCCATCTTTTCAAGTAGTTGTTGATAATATATTTTTCAATCAGAAATTATTTGTTTATAAACTATCTAGTTGTTGTGACTATATTTTCAAATATGTACTTTCTGTGAATAGTTAGCTCTTGAAGTTAATTTAAAAGGTTTTGTTATATTCTCATTTATTAGTTGAAATAACATAGTCTGATATTATCCTAGTCTGATGTTTTGTTTTAGTTCAATCATATTAATAATTAAATTGTTAGGAGTTTGACTCGGTTTTTCATTTTGAATATTTTTTAATCTTTTGTTTATTAAAGTATTTCTACAATGCCATAGGAACCCATCTACCTTCGCATATATTTTGTAGCAACTCTAAGCCTACCAACCCCGGTCGATAATTAAATATTAGGTGTATTTAAGATAGTAGAACACATCCAAACATCTTGGTATTAATCTAGTCGAGATAACACCCAACATACTCCTTCCGATTCGTCCATAAACTAGCTGCGACTCTACTATATTTGGCCTACTTTTCCTATTTTCACAGTTGTGACTCCCTTAGATTTGTCCATAAATCTTGTCGTCAATAACTCCATTGGGTTCCAGCTCATTTCACATCTCCAACCACAGTTTCACCAAGAATGAAAAGACATCTATTGATTTGCGACGGGTGCCAGCCAACATGGATGTACTTGCTGATTCAAGTGGTGGGGGTAAGATCATAATAGCACATGCGCAATTATGTTTTGAATTGATGGCCACGATTACACGCTGAACCATTATGGAAAGTTAAGACTCATTTCATATTGCGAAGGTACGAATTCTGACCATTTACATGATTAGGCATAAAATGGATATGGAAAAATTAATCATGCTTTGTATTTTGTACCCGTCGACAAACCCGTACCCATTTAACTTTTAATCAATATGTCTGAATTGGTACTTGGGATTATTACACGACCACCACCTTTTTCCTATTTTGTGCCAAATCTTGCCAATTATTCCCTTTTC
Source organism: Pseudotsuga menziesii (assembly GCA_001517045.1). Classification (NCBI taxonomy): domain Eukaryota; kingdom Viridiplantae; phylum Streptophyta; class Pinopsida; order Pinales; family Pinaceae; genus Pseudotsuga; species Pseudotsuga menziesii. Next base: position 81,410 of record LPNX010370265.1, on the reverse strand, counting down.
ATAATTGTATTAACTTTCCTAAAATATCCAATCCCAACCTTGGTTGTTCATTGAACGTTCTTGTGCTGCAACTTGCACTTCTGGATCTGTAATTTCCTGATTTGCTATTAGAACTAAGAGGGAAAGGTGATATGTATTAATCTTGCACATTGATCTAGGAACAAAGAATCAATCTCATCAAAGAATAATCAACAAATACTCATGAAATGGTGTTAATCAGAACCAGAATGTTTTCCTCTTTGTATATTCAATAAACAATGAATAGTTACAATAACAATGTCAAGCAATAGCTTTAATCAATGAGAAATTCGAATACCTAAGGAGGCAATTCAAAATCATGAGTGAGTTTGGCTTAACTGACTGTCAGCCATTCAATCACACTTAGTTAACCACTTGACCAAAACCCTAATGGACTCACCAAACTCTAACTGAAGTTAGAGTGCAATAAATGACTGAATCTCAACTAAAGGAGATCAAACACATGTCATAGCAAGCCAACCATCAAGTGCTAGTGCTCCATGACTTCAATGAACCCCGATGAGGTTAACTGAAACTAAACTGATCATCAGAAGTTGGTGGAGGCACCCTGTTGACTCCATATCATTAAATAATAATAAATAATCATTAAATAATATATTTAATGAGAGGAGGCACCTTAACTAACTCGTTGAATTGATTCTAACCACCAGTTAGCAATTAGGTGCATTAATATCACTCAGATCACCCCCGGAGTGTTCCAGTTAGCCTCCTTGACTGTAGGTAGGTGTGGGTGTGACTGGATGATGGCAATTAATGCTCCATTGATGTCAATTAATGTCAATTATACTTAGGATAGTGGTTTAACTAGGCCAATTTGACCAAAAAGAGTGTGTATGGTGGTAAATGTCTCCAACACCCCCCCTTAAGCTATACTCAGGAAGAGTTAGAAAACATAAATGCATAAAAATGATAGGGCCTCAGAAACAAAGGCCATAGGTCACCCTGTACAATAAAGTAACTACTTAATATCACCAAGGAAATGGGGAAAACCTCATGGGAAAAATACCCCCCCTCAAACTAAGCAGTAAATCAAGAATTGGGTATTCTATGCAGCAACATCCTAAGACTGTGCATGTGAACCTATGAATCCAAACTAAATGAATATTTCTAGAGGAATATTCCACTTTGGAAGAAGAACAATGCACTCAACTGAATCAGAAATATAAACAGCTGCACGGTGAAAACTGGACCCATGTAGAGCAGCTGAAATCATCTGAAGAGAGAGCAAAGGTTCTTGAGGATTCGAACCATGTGTGGAACACTCAATAAACTGATATGTTGAATCCTTGAACAGAAAAACATGAGTGGTAAAATCAGCCCCAATTTTTAGGAGCAAGTGTCCAAGCAGATGCATAATGTCTTCCTCTTTACTAGTTCTGTGAGGCGATGAGCATGTGACCAAAGGTAGAGAAGCCTGGGACTCTGGAGAGAGAATGCTTGACCTCCATAATCTGATATAGCTACATAAATAGCTAATGATTCACAAAATAAAATATCAGCAACCTCATAAGAGGAAACTAACACCAAATCCCCAGCAGCAAAATTGAAGAAGACTTGCGGTACTTGATTTTTCACACCGGAATTGGTGAGAGAAGCTACAAGCATGACTAAAAGCTCTTGGATTTTAAAAAATGAAAAAAATAATATCAAATCAAAATGTAAATCAGATATAAATAAGTTCACAATATATCCAAAACTATGAAATCAAATCAAATCCCCAGCAGCAGTTTTGTAGGAGACTTACAGTACTTGTTTCTTCACACCGTTGATGATAACAGCTACAAGCAGTACTGAAGGTTTATGAAATTGAAATTTTGAACCAAGAAATATCATATCAGATCCAATAAGGTTCACATCAGATCCAAAAGTATGGTCAACCGAGACGGTAGATGCACAGTTTTCTTCTTCTTCAAAATTCTGAATTTTGGTGCATGCAATCCTGCAGGATTTTGCTGGAAGATCTAGATCACAGGGAGTGAATGTGTCACTCTTATAATATGATATTTCTTCCAAAATATCCAATTTTTTACATATTTGCACACCAGCAGCAACATTAGAGGGAGAAAAATCAAATTTCTCTTCACTTTCGGAAGCAATTATTGGTAAATTTTGCACAGAATTCAAAGGAAAATCACCGGTGAATGTTTGCATGGAAGTGCAGTAGTATTTTTCTTCAATATAAGAGATTTGAATGTCTTCTTATGTTTCAGCAATATGAGGATATGATATATCAGATATCTCATGAACTTCTGGAGCATCAGGAGAAGGAGTCACTGCATGGAGACTTTCTTCAATTCGAATTGAATGTGTAGAAGATTCTACTTCATCTTCATCTTGAACAACTTCATAAGAGAGAGTAGAGGCTGAGAATTTTGAGTAAAGAACTCTTATGGTGCTGGCTGTGATCTCCAAAGTGCTATTATGATCCTCATTTTTCTTGCCAAAGTTTCTGTCCAATTTTGTCCAGAGATCCTTTGGGTATTCAGCAGAACCAATAAGGTAGTGCAAGCTAGGAGAAAGGGCCAGACATATTGCTCCAAAAGCTCTATCATCGTCATTTAACCAGTCATTATCATTCTCATAAGAATATTTTCCAAGTCCAATAGACACCTCATAGAGATCTCATCTCTTCAGAGATGCAATCATCTTCAACTTCCATTCCGAATAGCTTGTGAATGGGGTGAGAAGAGGGATTGACGAGTCCATTCGAAGTTGTACCTGTTAAAACCTGCAAATCAAAACAAAAGGGGCACCGTAAGGTCGGACAACCTACACATTTTAGGCTTTCATCACACCCAGCATAGTAAATCAAGCAAGCTTGATCAACAAGTTCTTTACTTGGGGTATTAAGTGGTAAGCCTCGGCTTCTGGTGTAGTGCTGGATTTTTGAGCTATTGCTCAAATTTCATGCAGAAATCTATCAAAAATCTTGTTTTTGAGAGATAGATCTTCGTCCCGCTATATGCTCTGATACCATATTAATCGTGCACATTGATCTAGGAACAAAGAATCAATCTCATCAAAGAATAATCAACAAATACTCATGAAATGGTGTTAATCGGAACCAAAATGGTTTCCTCTGTGTATATTCAATAAACAATGAATAGTTACAATAACAATGTCAAGCAATAGCTTGAATCAATGAGAAATTTGAATACCTAAGGAGGAAATTTGAAATCATGAGTGAGTCTGGCTTAACTGACTGTCATCCATTCAATCACACTCAGTTAACCACTTGATCAAAACCCTAATTGACTCACCAAACCCTAACTAAAGTCGGAGTGCAATAAATGACTGAATGTCAACTTAAGGAGATCAAACACATGTCATAGCAAGCCAAACATCAAGTGCTAGTGCTCCATGACTTCAATGAACCCCGATGAGGTTAATTGAAGCTGAACTGATCATCAGAAGTTGGTGGAGGTGCCCTGTTGAATCTAGATCATTAAATAATTGATCTGGTGAATTATTCCTCTTTAAAGATCCAATATGGTACAATGGTTAAATGGTAACACCTGCAACATTTTGTGCACGGTCCAGTCAAAACATCCGGCGGTTATAACGTCCATTGCGCAGTTAGTCTGGCGGTGAGGCATAACCATACTGCGTAGCTTAGCGACATTTCCCTAAACAATTGTGAAAAGGCCGTGCAGTGAATGGTTCAAAGAAGTGGCAAATGGACGGAAAAAATATAAGGATTGGAGGTCGAAAGAGCTTCTTCCTTCCACAACGTCGGAGCTCACAAAGCTTCTTCCTTCCGCAATGTCGGAGCTCACAAAAGCTTCTTCCTTCCGCAACATCGGAGCTCACAAATCTCTTCCTTCCGCAACGTCGGAGCTCACAAATATTCTTCCTTCCGCAACGGCAAAAAATTAAAGGACGGATCGGAAGTCGTAGCGGAACGGGAGCCACAACGGCGGAAAATTAAAGGATGGATCGGAAGTCGAGCAGAATGGGAGCCGCAACGGCGTAAGCCCAAGACTTATGGAGCGACACAAACAACGACGCAAGGTTTGAAAAGTCAAGGTGAAAACCGGAATACTTTTCCATCTGCCGTCCGCAACTGCGGAAACCAAAGTAACAAGACGTCCCTATGGAAAAGTAGATGACCGCCGACAGAGTTCATCGGAGGAAAATATCGGAGCTCGTTGCTTATCACTCTTCCACAATGGCGGAAGCATATATGACTAAAACTTTCGAAATGCGTTCGATGGCACGACCCCAACAGCAAAATGTTCATTGCGCGGTTTGATTGGCGGAACATTTGGTGGGACTCCCTTTATATCCATATTTGGCGGATCACAGAGATAGCAAAGTCTAGTATGGTTCCATATAACATTTGGCTTAGGACTATCCATTTGGCGGAGCTTTCTTTGGCTGTTATAACATTTGATCCATTACTATATTTGATATAACATTTGGTTCTGTCTTGGCATAGGAGTAATGCTCTGGAAGGTATCATATCTGGCACAGTTTTGTTGCCACGTTTGGATAGTATGAACAACATGTTGGTAACGTTACGGGAATATGGAACGGTCGGTGATGATGAACGAGTTGGAATTTGGTAGGAGGATGCAGAACAGACTCTTTGGTAACATTTTGGCGAGTCGAACCGGTGACGATTCCTCCCACTGAACGCTTCAACAGCTTGATTCTAGCCACGATACAGGGGCAGCTTTATATTCCATTTGTTTTCAGCCAGTAAGAGGAAGGAAAAAAAAGTTGGCTGTAAAATTATTCCAGATGCTGTTAGTGTAAAGTCGACCATTCTCTGTAACATGTTGGCTTCTTTGTCTTTTGAAGACCAGATTGTAACTTCCAGAGAGGAGTCTTGAAGACTTTCTGTTCAGCCTTCTGTTTTACAGTTTTCTGTAGTTAACTTTGACAGAGACAGAGGATAGAAGGAGATTTTTTGCTGCAATTTATCCAGAGTGCTGTTTGTATTTAGAAGTCGACCATTTCTCTGTTATAGTTTGGCTTCTTTATCTTTTGAAGTCCAAGTTGTAAGTTCCAGAGAGGAGGTCTTGAAGACTTCCTGTCCAGCATTCTGTTTCTGCAAATGCTGAAGTTGATGCCAGAACCATTTTGTACCATTTAAAGCCATTAATTGGATCGGTACCCATTGGAGAGGGACCCAGAGACGAATCCCAGTGGAGGGGGTGAACTCCGTTATCAACTTCTGTTTGTGACTATGTTTCTGTGTTTTCTTCCTTGTATTTGTCTATCAGTGTTGTGGTTTTTCATCCCTGTTCTGAGCATTTAATTTCTATTAATGTTGTTCCCTTAATTAACCTGTTGCACTCATTCTTTCAAACAAACTTTTAATGAACTCAAGTTAAGGTCCTACGGATCATATTTTGGTATCAGAGCTGGTTGACTATTTGTGCAAGTTGTGAATGCTTACCAGGTTCAGGTTAAAGCGTGGTGAAGGAGAATTAGTTGAAGGAGACCCTGAGGTTGGCTCAAGAAGAACATTCTCAAGAACCATGTCTTCTCCCTAAGGGGAAGAAGAAGGACATACCAAATGGGAAAAACCTGTTATGTCAGAAACTGAGTTTCTAGAGGCTTTTATGAGTATGAAAGCCATGATGGAAATTCTACTCGATGAGCGAGCAAAAAGGAAGAAGAAAGAAGAGGGATCTTCATCCAAATATGTAGAAGTGAAGAAGGAAGAAAAGGGTAAAGGAGTAGGAGGTGATGGTGATCCTCCTGACACTAATCAGACTTTCTCTTCTCCTTGTACTTCTCATTCAAATAATGCTAATATGCCTTATTTCAAATTGGATGTCAAATTTGAATTGCCAATTTATAATGGAGATTTAGATGCTGACAAGTTAGACAATTGGATCAAGCAGCTTGAAGTATATTGCAGGGTGCAGGGCATTAATGATGACCCTTCCAGGATTCAATTGGCCACTTTGAGAATGAGTGGAATGGCTCTTACTTGGTGGGAGAGCAAGATTCAGCAGGATCTTCGAAAGAATGGTAAAATTATTTCAATTTGGAATGAATTCATTGAAGTATTAAGGAAGCAATTTTATCCTTTAGGTCATATGCAGCAATTAATAATGAGCTTGCAAACTTTTAGACAAGCTAAAGGAAAAAGCGTTCAGGAATATACTCATGAATTTAGAAAGAGGGCTATTGCATTGAATGTTGCATTGGATACACAAGAAACTCTTCTTAAATATATTGGTGGCATGCATTCTTATTTGCGACATACTTTGTTGATGTTTAACCCCAGTAATTTGGATGATGTATGTGTTCAAGCTACACATTTAGAAGCTAGGGGTAAGCATGATGATGGTTCGTTTATGAAGAAGTCATCTAAATTTGACAACAAAGATAAAAGCAAAGATAAGGGAAAGGAAACAACTACCATCACGAAAGAGGGTAAGAGACCCACATGCTCACATTGTCAAAAAGGGCATGATGTTTCAAAGTGCTGGAAACTTCATCCAGAATTAAAGCCAAAGTGGATGGGAAGAAATAAAAACAAAGATAAGGATAATCAAGAAGCTACTGCAGCAATAATTCAAGACTTGGGATCTGATTCAGGTGATGAGACTAAGATCACAGCAATATGGATCCGAGGTAAAGATGAAGTTATATCTCTTTCCATTGATGCAAGTTCAAGTTCTAATTCATGTGCAAGTACAAGTACAAATCTGCTATCTACTTCTAAGCATGGTGATAAAAGAAGAAGTGAACTGTTTCATGTTCGTGTCATTACAAATCACACAAAGATTGATACATTGTTTGATAGTGGTTCACAAGTAAATCTGATATCAGAAGAAGTGGTTAAGAAATTTCATTTAGTTACTATTCCTCATGAAAAACCCTATCCTCTTGGTTGGGTTACTAATGATACACAATTGCAAGTTACAAAGAAATGTGTTTTGAAATTTGCAATCACTGAAAAGTTTATGGATGAGGTAGAACTAGATGTAGTACCACTTGGCATTTGTGGAATTGTACTTGGGAGTCCATATTTGTATGACCAGAAAGCAGTCTTTTATAGAGAGCAGAACAAATATCATCTCTTTAAAGGTGGTGTGGAATACATTGTTTGTGCACATCGTATGAAAACAAATCTAGCATTTGTCACTACAAGTCAAATGAAAATGATAGTGAATGCTAGTAGGAAGTTTGCATTAATGGCTGTTAAATGTGAATCATTGGAAAGTGGTCATTTGGAACATGGAATTAAATTAATTAGAAGTGTTCCCAAGTATGGTGCCTTGTTATAGGAACCTGAAAGACTATCACTTAATAGAGATGTACAACATGAAGTGCAGTTGCAGCAAAGCATGCCTCTTCCAAATCTTGGCATGAATCGGATGGTTATTCAAAATACTGTTCATGATTATTGTAAGGCTTGGGGTGAACAGTTGCAGCACATGCAGTGCATTAAATCTCCTTTTGAGACTTGCTTTTGTTATCTGTTGAAGTCACATGTGGACTTTTCTTTCGACACAAAAGATGTGAGAGGTGGACATCATGATGCAAAGGAAACCGTGCAACAGATAGTGCAAGAACAGCAGGAGATGAGTCAGGAAATTTGCAAATCCAGACATGAAAACCATCATCCTTTTGAAGTTGAAAAACAAATTTGGTTGCAGATTACCAAGGGAAGATTGAAAGGTAAAAAGCTCAATTTTTTTTATGATCATTTTGAGATTTTTAAAAAGAAGTGTAAATAGTCTTTCTGTTTGAGCTTATCTCCAATGAATGCAGCTGTATATGTGAAGAATTTTAAATGGTATGAATCTCCTTTGGTCATGGACAAGGAGACTAGTATGCAGATTCTAAGTAAGGCAGGATGTATGGAGATTGGAATGGTGAGGAAGTGGTAACCTCACCTTCCTGCAGGATGATCTAGGCTTTTGGAGGTCCAAAAGCTCTTCAATGGGGAGGATTGATCCGATGGATTATTCCTCTTTAAAGATCCAATATGGTACAATGGTTAAATGGTAACACCTGCGACGTTTTGTGCACGGTCCAATCAAAACATCCAACAATTATAACGTCCATTGCGCAGTTAGTCTGGCGGTGAGGCATAACCATACTGCGTAGCTCGGCGACATTTCCCTTAACAGTTGTGAAAATTCCGCGCAGTGAATGGTTCAAAGAAGCGACAAACAGGCGGCAAAAATATAAGGATCAGAGGTCGAAAGAGCTTCTTCCTTCCGCAATGTCGGAGCTCACAAAGCTTCTTCCTTCCGCAATGTTGGAGCTCACAAAAGCTTCTTCCTTCCACAATGTTGGAGCTCACAAATCTCTTCCTTCCGCAACGTCGGAGTTCACAAAGCTTCTTCCTTCCACAACTGCAGAAACTTAAAGGACGGATCGAAAGTCGTAGCGAAATGGGAGCCGCAAAGGCGGAAACTTAAAGGACGGATCAGAAGTCGAGTGGAACAGGAGCCGGAACAGCGGAAGCCCAAGACTTACGGAGCAGCGCAAACAATGACGCAAGGTTTGAAAAGTCAAGGCAAAAATCGGAAGACTTTGCCATCTGCCATCCGCAACTACGGAAACCAAAGTAACAAGACGTCCCGATGGAAAACCAGATGATCGTCGACAGATTTCATCGGAGGAAAATATCGGAGCTCGTTGCTTATCACTCTTCTGCAACGGCAGAAGCATAGATGACTAAAACTTCTGAAATGCGTTCGATGGCACGGCCCCAACAGAAAAATATTCATTGCGTGGTTTGATTGGTGGAACATTTGGCGGGACTCCCTTTATATCCATATTTGGCGGATCACAGAGATAGCAGAGTCTAGTATGGTTCCATATAACATTTGGCTTAGGACTATCCATTTGGTGGAGCTTTCTTTGGTTGTTATAACATTTTATCCATTGCTATATTTGATATAACATTTGGTTCCGTCTTGGCATAAGAGTAATGCTCTGGCAGGTATCATATCTGGCACAGTTTTTTTGCCACGTTTGGATAGTATGAGCAGCCTATTGGTAACGTTACGGGAATATGGAACGGTCGGTGATGATGCAGAACAGACTCTTTGGTAACGTTTTGGCGAGTCGAACTGGTGACGATTCCTCCCACTGAACGCTTCAATAGCTCGATTCTAGACACGATACAGGGGTAGCTTTATATTCCAGTTGTTTTCAGCCAGTAAGAGGAAGGAAAAAAAAGTTGGCTATAAAATTATTCCAGATGCTGTTAGTGTAAATTCGACCATTCTCTGTTACATGTTGGCTTCTTTGTCTTTTGAAGACCAGATTGTAACTTCCAGAGAGGAGTCTTGAAGACTTTCTATTCAGTCTTCTATTTTACAGTTTTCTGTAGTTAATTTTGACAGAGACAGAGGATAGCAGGAGAGTTTTTGCTGCAATTTATCCAGAGTGTTGTTTGTATTTATAAGTCGACCATTTCTCTGTTATAGTTTGGCTTCTTTATCTTTTGAAGTCCAAGTTGTAAGTTACAGAGAGGAGGTCTTGAAGAATTTCCTGTCTAGCATTCTGTTTCTGCAAATGTTGAAGTTGATGCCAGAACCATTTTGTACCATTTAAAGCCATTAATTGGATCGGTACCCATTGGAGAGGGACTCGGAGACGTAACCCAGTGGAGGGAGTGAAATCCGTTATCAACTTCTGTTTGTGACTCTGTTTCTGTGTTTTCTTCCTTGTATCTGTCTATCAGTGTTGTGGTTTTTCATCCCTGTTCTGAGCATTTAATTTCTGTTAATGCTATTCCCTTAATTAACATGTTGCATTCATTCTTTCAAACAAACTTTTAATGCACTCAAGTTGAGGTCCTACGGATCAATAATAATAAATAATCATTAAATAATATATTTAATGAGAGGAGGTGCCTTAACTGACTGGTTGAACTGATTGTAACCACCAGTTAGCAATTAGGTGCATTAATATCACTCAGATCACCCCCGGAGTGCTCCAGTTATCCTCCTTGACTGTAGGTAGGCGTGGGTGTGACTGGATGATAGCAATTAATTCTCCAATGATGTAAATTAATGTCAATTATACTTAGGATAGTGGTTTAACTAGGCCAATTTGACCAAAAAGAGTGTGTATGGTGGTAAATGTCTCCAACAATATGGGTAAACTAGTCCGACATGAACCCGTGAACATAGGGGCCTTGGGTAGTAACGTAGAGGTTTTTTCTATTTTTGAAGTAGCCAGATGGACTGAGTATTTTCAACAACTAAATGGTTTCCGCACAGAAATAACTTTACAGTTCATCCTTAATTTGACTGAAACGCATTCGTTGGTCAGGGGTATGCGCAAAGATGTCATAGAAGCAATTGTGGCGGAGGTTACTAGTTTTCCTCAAGTAGTAATGAATCTGTTTGGACAAAAAACCCAGAATGGGACTGCAGTGCAGGATTTTCTCATAGCCGGTGAACATGTTCTGCGAGGAGGTCGTGGGATAGCACTAGAATCATTACCTTGTCCTTGGAATCAAGTGGAAATATTCCTGAAGAAATATAGCATCTGTGAAGGTAGGTACCAAATTTTCTACTTCTCTGAATTTCCCTTATTGTCTCATCTACGCCATTGTAATCTACTCAATATGCCATTTTACTTGTTGAAAAACCTACATTACATGGAAGGCTATGTGAGAAAAACCCAACATCCAGTTTCTTCTCTACCAACCATGGCCTAATTAAATTACTCATCTTAAGAGAATTAGCACCGCAGAACCGAAATTGGGCACAATTTCTTGCTCATCCTGGGATAATTCGGGAACCTGCACAGTTGGGGGGTGTTGAAATAGAAGAGGAGTACAGTGAACCTGCATAGTTGGGGGGTGTTGAAGTAGAAGAGGAGGACTGGAGTCCCTCAAATTTAGTTGGGGGGGAGGATGAGACAGTGGCAGACTAGAATCAGAATGATCATGAGGAATATTTAGAGGAGGTTGCAACAACAGAAAATCCTATAGAGGGAATAGTTATTATGGAAGCTTCAGCAATAGAAGTTGAGAATGGAGCCGTATTAGATGTTACGACAGTGGAAGCTGCGGCTGTGAAAGCTACAATGGTAGAAGAGGTTGTGGAGATTTTTAACATTGAATCTTCCCCTGAGTTGGGGGGACTATAATTGAAGAAGAAATTTTGGTGGCTAAAACAAGGGAAGATGATGGATTGGGGAATAATCCTTCTATACCAGTCTCAGAATTGGAAACCCCTATGCCACACCGAAGAAGGAGAAGATCAGAAGAAGAAGGTTAGTCATCATGGAATATTAAAAGAATAAGAACTAGGTTTGTTACAGTGGTAGAAGCAGCGTGGGTAATGTGGGAAAACATTGAAGAAAATATAGAATTCCCCATTCTGACACCCCGATCAACCGTCGCTCCATAAGAACCTTATGTAGAAGAACCTCAAATTGAGATTCTTTTATATGAGAATGGCCTGCTAAAAGATGAGGTGCAAATTCTTTGGAGTGAATTGGAAAATTGGAAAGAATCATGTAAGAAGTAGGTAGAGAAAATATTGAATACATTGGTGGAGGCTACAAATCATTTGGAGGGTTCACCCCTTGTTGAGGACGGTGAAGAACATGAAAAGTTGGTATGTCCAGAATGTGGAGAGATATTCAATGAGGAAGGATATAAAGTCACAGTGCGAGCATTTTCTGCACATGAACTTGCACAGGAAAATGAGGAAGGAAAAGAAGTACCTGCAGTGGAGCCAAATGATGAAAATGAGCCAGAATTTGACATAATCCATGACCTGGATTTACGAGAATATGAACAAATGCAATCCTAGCCATTAGGGGATACTAAAGTATTCTTGGATCAATGTCATTTTTTAGGAGAGATTGAATAAGATATTGAAGTAACTCAATAGAAACCTCAACAGTCGAAAGAAATTGAAAAATAGGAAGTTGTCACACAAGAACCAACATCCTTAAAGCTTCTTGTTGAAACTGCAACTCAGATAAAAGATGTTGAGATTGAGACACAAGAAAATGATGTTGTATACTAGAACCAACATATTGAAAAATGTTTGTTGAATATGCAACTCAAATTGAAGTTGACATGGTTGAATTACAGAAGGAGGATGTTGTTACACATGAACCAGTATCCCCAAAATTATATGTTGAGAGTGCAAAACAGATTGAAGTTTCTTGGGAGGAGATTCAGAAGAGGGATGTTGTCACACAAGAACCAAAATTCCCAAAATTGTTTATTGAAGAAGCCACATAGACAGAGGCTACTGCAACACTGTTGGAAGAGCAAGTTGTTACACTTTCAATACAAGGTGAGAAGGCTGAGACATCTGGTGACAAGGTAGGGACACAAATTTCTCAAGAAATTGTTAATTCAAATTCTGATGATGAGAAATATGCAGAGCTCTCACTATTGAAGATGGAAATGAAGAAGTGGAAAAATCTTGTTGAGCGATGTCAGGAAGGGATGGTTCCCCATTTTTAATACATAAAGACTATCAAAGTATTAAGGGATAAATGGGCAGAGGAGTTAACTTTTCAAACATTTCGGTGGGAGGAGGTGCAAAAAGAATTGAAGGAATTGAAGAAATTCAAATCCATGCAGAAAGAAAAATATTGAATGTACGCTCTCTCTCTCTCTCGAGAATTGATGAGCTTTAGAACCCAATCTCCCTCCTATCCGGTGTTCTTGTATGAAAAAATGACCCTGTTTAAATTAAAATCCATGAAGGAGGGAATACCTTATCAGTTGACACCCTCTGCTTAATTCCTGGAGACTTTTGTGGAGAGAAGTTTCACTAAACAGAATATGTTGTGTGAACTCTATTTGCATGAGATGGCTTGTCCTATGGACCTTTGCTCTAACCCTGTTCCTTATTTGGGATATGTTCAGTTGAGGGCCTTTACCTCTTTTGTTAATAATCATGTAGAGTGGGAAAATGATTTTCATAAAATCTCTCAGAATGAAGCCAAATCCAATCTGTGGATTAGGAGTGAACCTCAATCTCCTTGGGCTCTCCTTACGCTCCATGGAAGGAGGATCACATCTCCTATGAAGACCCAGCAGTTAAGGGAAATTCAAGAAAAAGGTTATTTCCACATGTGTTGATTAGATATCCAAACGACATTATATTTCCCTGGAAGGCAGCAATCATAGGTGGAAAACTTCTTCCTCAACTTTGAAAAAATGGGACCCTTATTGTTTCAATATTTTTAAACAGGATCTCCCTAAGGTGGAAGGATATGTTGATTACATGAAGAAGTGTGGACCTCACTGGATAGGACTTAGAAATTAAGTTTCCACTTATATGGTGGCCAACAAAGCCATACAGGGATGATTATACACTGACAAAGGAAAATGAGAGGAAGTGTTGGAGATATTGGGCTACTTGTAATGGATATCTGGATGGGGGTGAACTACCAGAAAGTTCCTAAAAATTTTCCTCTCTCCACGAACAGGGTCCAGAGTCAGACTCAAAATAGTGGAAGTTGTTGCATGAGGAAATGAAACTAGATAGTTGGGGGAGATGTTAGGTCTTGGAATAACCCCTTTTTTACCACACCAATTATATCTTTTTTCCCTCTCCTACTTTATTTCCATACACTAGATAGATGTTTTTCCTCAATTTGAGCATAAATCCTTACAGGTATGATTTATTATTGTCTTATTCTATTAATTCCTAAGATTGTTATGGTTAGAAATCTATCTTTTGAATTGCACTAATATGCATTGATTTGATAAAGATAGTTCCAAGCCTTGAGGAACACAGGTGTAGCATCCTGCTTAGTCTAGTGAAGAAAAGGATATTTGGTACTAGTTGTTACTCCTCAGTCCCAGTTCCGTACATTGAATGAAAATAGTGTGATCATCTCTCCATGTGGCAGTTGCAACAGTGCTCTGCTACTCAGGGAGTCACTGCAATAGACATAACATTTCCCGTCCAATTGATTCCATTGATCCATTAACAACCATAGTAACAATACACCTTGTATTCCATATCTTCATTCAATTCTATTGATGGTTGTAACTACCTTGTTGTAACAAGGCAGCCTGAAGATCATAGATCTTCATGGCTGCCCGATATTAGTGGATCTGAATTTCATTATTCATGTATATATGTGGGAAGGCGATTTGAGCATGGGGTTGGTCAATTGATATTAGACTGTGTAAGTTGTAACAGAGATATGTAACTTTGAATCAACATTTTTAATACAAGGAGAATAATTCTTCATATCCTGGTGTTTTAATTCGGTTTATTTCACGGTGTCTCTATTCGAAGGCTGGGCCAGCCTTCCCACAGAAATTGCTGAGTTAATTAAATGTTTAGTTTATTTCTATTGTGTGGTGTGAAATTACAATATATGTATTTTACAGTGAGTTGCAACAGTGATAATTGATGATGATGTTTTCCTTTGATAGTTAATGATTGCATTCTGATTAGATGCAACTGTGTGGTGTGACAGTTGATTGTGTAGGATAGTTTCTCTTTATGATAGGTGTTGCAATTAGCTTTTACAGTCAAGCTCAACTCTAGTTTATTTCTGTTATTTATCTTTCTTGGAGTTCATTGAATTAGTCAGATTATGCTTGAAATTGGTGTGATTCTTTAATGTCATTTATGATTTGCATATTAGATAAATTAGACATCTCTTAGCTAATTCCTGGTAGTCTAATATCTTTAGAATTTACTTTATGCAAAAGTAAGTCTAGCTTAATTATTTCTAGATCAGTAATTCTTAGAGTAATAATTGTAGGAAGATAAATGCATTTATGAATTCTTAGATGGATAAGTTAGGTTAGGTTTATCCATGAGAAGAGTTTGATTGAGCAGATAGGTAGGACAATAAAGCTTTCATTCATTCAATCGGCTACTTAAGTGTTTATGCATAGATTGTGCTAATTATATTTGAAACAAAAAAGACTTCCCTGGGTTGGCAATTCATATTTATCATTATGTGTGTTAGTCGTAATTGATGAGAATATAGGGTGACCAACAGTGCGGTAAAGATTTCAGGGAAAATGGGGAGTTTGTATCAATCAAAATCCCTTGTGAACAAGTTGTTTCTGTAAAAGAAACTCTATCATCTCAGAATGGATGAAAATGACACTGTAAAAAAACATCCGAATTTCTAAAATAATCTTGTAAGTTAGATAACCTTTGTTGGTATTAAAATGGACGAAGAAGATAAATGTATTACATTATTATTTTCTTTGTCAGATTCCTGGGACAACCTAATTATTGCAATAGGTAGTGCTAGCCAAGCGACCTTAAAATTTGATGAAATAGTATCATCCCTACGATAAGAAGAGATGAGGAGGAAAACCATGGATAATCATAGCATGAATTCCTTATCTGTGAGAGCTCTCCCCCAGAAGAGAAACAAAAATAAAGGATTTGGGGGGAGATCTAAATTCCCGAGAAAATGAATAAGGAATTTTTGGAAATGTGGTAAAGTTGGGCACTATAAAAATTGGTGCAGGGTTGGATCAACCACAACCAACCCAACCAACACCTACATGATCTGGTGGCTCCTACACGTAGTAGCACTACCAAATTTGGCCTCGGACAAATTCTACGCTAAAATTTCCTCCCCGCAATTTTTCTTCCGTAACAGCGTTTCCGCAACTCTACTTCTGCAATGAGCTTTTTGCAAGTGCGTTACGGGATGCGCGATGCGCGATCAACGTCTCGAAGCTGCTCCCCCACAAATTTCCTTCTGCAACGGCTTTTCTACAAGTGGGTTGCAGGATGTGGGATGCACGACCAATATTTCTGACGATGGCCCCTTGCAATTCTCCTCCACAACTCTTTCCTCCGCAACTTTTCTAGCCGTCAGATCTTTGCCTGTGGACTTCATCTCCATCGTTCATTTTCTGCAAAAACTGGTTAAGGAAAAATTCTGCGCACTGCGCCGATTGATCAATCCAACATGCAATCTCTAAGGATAATTAGCCTAACACTTCAACACATGAATCTACAACATATTTCATTCATTCAACCAACAATTTAGCACATGAATCCATAACCTCACTGGAACAAACAAATGTTTAGGAAAATGACGAAGTCGGCCCTTCACACATTCACAATTGAAACTAGTAAATGCATCTAGGATAAATACTCTGCAAACACACAGTTAATATTCTATTAAGCAAACACACTAACACACAGTCGGTTCTCTTCTTGAAAATATTTACAATCAGAATCAGACACAGGTCTCTCCATCCCTCTGCAACTCGAGATTCTAATCCTGAAGAGAAGAACCCTTCTCCCCTCTCTAAGCTGTCCATTTAACCTAAACTGTAACCTCCTACAACCCGAGTGGTCCTATAACTGAAAACAAATAGAAACAGAGCATGATGAAAATGTCCTTGTCCAAAAACAAACAGATAGCAGTTTGATCTCCACGCAGGGAGTCATGATGCACGATCACTCCTACATGTGCTAACAAACTATGACTCAGTAAAACTGTTAAAAATATGCCACAGCATGTGACCAACTCATCACATTGCTAGCATGCCACAATGCTCCTGTAACAGACTCGCAACGGTGAAAAATTATGAAAACTGTTCATTAGATCAAGTACAGTGAAACCCTTGGCTTCCAACTCTGCAGTGCTCATCCAAGTAGAATCCTCTGTTGGTCGCTTCTTCCATTTGACCAAATACTCCAGATAGTCCTTTTTCCTTGTACTCTTTACCACTTTAGTGTCCATAATGGCCTCAACTTCCAATGGATGTGCCATAGGTATCTTCCCCACCCATTGTAAGTCTTCAATAGGATCTTCACCTTTTGCAAAGGTTCTTCTGTCACCTTCTACATAAGGATATAGATTTGCAACATTAAATATTGGTGAAATACCCACTCCAATAGGTAGCTCTAATTCATAAGCATTTGCTGAGAATTTTTTGAGTATCCTGCAAGGTCCAATCTTCTTCATCTTCATCTTGTTATACTCTCCTTTTGGAAATATGTCTCTCTTTAGATATGCTAAGACCAAATATCCTACTTCATAGTTCTTTTCTCTCCTTTTGGAATCTGCTCTGGCCTTGTAATTCGTGGTACTATGTTGTAACCTTGCTTTAACTTTCTCCTGCAGTTCACTGATTCTCTTTACAAACTCTTCTCCATCATCACTCCTCTTCTCCAGTTGACCTAAGTCACGAAGTTCACAAACTTCTCTTGGATGCATTCCATAAATAATTTGAAATGGACTCATCCCTGTGCTTCTTTTTGGTGAATCACTATAAGAAAACTCAGCTTGAGCTAATACTTTGTCCCAGTGCTGAGGACTTTCTCCAATTAGACTTCTCAAAATGTTCCCCAGACTCCTATTAACTACTTATGTCTGTCCATCAAACTGTGGGTGATATGTTGAAATGAGGTTCAATCTGGTACCCAACTTCTTCCACAAGGTCCTCTAGAAATGATCTGTGAACTTCACATCTCTGTCTGATACAATGATTCTAGGTAAACCATGTAGTTTCACAACTTCATTGAAAAACAAGTTAGCAATGTGTGTGTGGCAGCACTAGTCTTGTATAATGGAATGAAATGTTCCATCTTAGTGAATCTATCAACAACTACAAAGATAGAATCATGTCCCTTCTAATTTTTTGGCAAACCTAGAATGAAATCCATACTCATAGAATCCCAAGGCCTAGTTGGAATAGGAAATGGTGTATACAACCCTGTGTTCTGGATTCTTCCTTTAGCATGCTAGCATACTCTGCATATGCTTACAAACTTCTCAACTTCAGACCTCATCCTTGGAAAAAAATAGAAATGACCCAACTGTCCAAAGGTTTTATCACTTCCAAATTGACCCGCCATACCGCTATTGTGTTTTTCTTGTATCAAGTTCTCCATCATGGAACACTTTGGTATACACAGTTTACTATTTTTAAAGAGTAAACCATCTTGTAGCGCATACTCCATCCATGGCTCTCTTTCCACCTCCACTGGATTCTTACAGGCCTTGTAAGCTTCCTGGAAATCAATTTCAGTCTCATACAAATCCCTTAAATGCTCAAATCCCAAGACTTGGATCTAATTCTCTTGCATAATCAACAATATTCTACTAAAGGCATCAACTACTTTGTTTAACTGTCCACTTATGTGCTTCAACACAAATGTAAAGCTCTGTAAGAACTCAACCCACTTGACATGTTTCAGGTTCAACTTAGGTTGCGACATAATGTACTTTAATGCATGGTTATCAGAATATAACACAAATTCTCTAGGAATTAAATAATGTCTCCAATGCTTCATTGCTTTAACAATAACATAAAACTCCTTGTCATAATATGAATACTTATGCTTTGCATCATTCAGCTTCTCACTGAAATACGCTATAGGCTTGTCCTCCTGACTGAGTACAGCTCTGATTACTACCCCACTAGGATCACACTTTACTTGGAAATGGTGTTTGAAGTATGGAAACTTCAATACCGGTTGTTCAGTGATCTTCTTCTTCAAGAACTGATAAAATCCTTTCATCCTCTGTTGTCCATTGAAATGGATGTCTATCCTTCTTGATTGTCTCGACAATAGATGAACAAATACCATTGAAATTCTTCATAAATTTCCTATAAAAACTTTCCAAAGCTTCTTACCTCAAATATGTTCCTAGGTGAAGGTCAATCAATGATTGCTTGCATCTTTTATGGATCCATCTTCAACCCATCTCTTGAGATAACAAAACCTAAATATACTATCTTTGGCTTCATGAATGCACACTTCTTCACATTTATCAACAAATTTTTCTGTTGTAGCCTCTCTAAAACATATCTCAGATGTTTCAGATGCTCTTCATCTGTTTGGATGAAAACCAAAATTTCATCAAGGTAAACTATCACAAACTTACCTATGAAATCTCTCAAGACTTCATTCATCAATCTCATAAAAGTGCTTGTTGCGTTGGAC
Organism: Pseudotsuga menziesii; assembly: GCA_001517045.1. Classification (NCBI taxonomy): domain Eukaryota; kingdom Viridiplantae; phylum Streptophyta; class Pinopsida; order Pinales; family Pinaceae; genus Pseudotsuga; species Pseudotsuga menziesii. The sequence goes on along the minus strand of LPNX010370265.1, from coordinate 62,508 downwards.
AATCTAAATGGCATGACCATCCACTCATACAACCCCTCATTTTTCTTAAAGTTTGTCCTCCACTCATCTCCTTCTTTGATCCTAATATGATGATACCCTCTCTTCAAATCCAGTTTTGAGAAGCACGTTGCCGCACTTAGGCAATCCATCATGTCATTCACCCTTGGTAATGGAAATTTATATCTAATGTTAATCTTGTTAATTGCTCTAGAGACAGTACACATCCTCCACTCACCATCTTTCTTTGGTGTCAGTACTGTTGGTACTGCACATGGAATCTAACTCTTCTGGACCAATCCTTTGTCCAACAATCCTTGGACGTGTTTCCTAAATTCTTCATTCTCTTGAGGTGTCAACCTATATGCTTCCTTGTTTGGTAAACTACCTCCTGGAATAAAATCAATTTGATGACTTATATCCCTCCTTAGTGGTAACTCATTGGGTAAATCATCCACCACAATGTCACTAAACTCACTCAACATCTCCTGAATCTCCTCAAGTAGATCGGTCACGTTAGTCTTCATTGTCACCACTCTCGGCTTGCATGCCATAGCATAGCTTAACTCTTCCTTCTCAACCTGTTGCAAATATTCTTTTCTTGACAACATCAGAACTTTGGGTGCTGACTGTCATGCTGTACCACCTTCTTGCAAAGGGTGAAGTACATGTCTTATCCCATTATTCTCAAAACTATGACAGTTACTCCTACCATCATGAGTCACTCTCTTATCAAATTTCCACGGTCTTCCTAACAGTATTTGACAAACATCCATAGGCATAACATCACACTGAATATTGTCCTTATATGGACCTATTTGGAAATCAACTTCACACTGCTCACTTACCAGGATTTGATGCCCTTTATGTAACCAAGATACTTTGTATGGAACAGGATGCTTGGTCCTCTTCAAACTTAGCTTCTCCACCATCTCTGTGGAAACAAGATTGTCAGTACTCCCATTGTCAACCACCATCTTACAACACTTCCCTTGGACATTACACATGGTCATGAATAAATATTTTCTTTGAGTAGGATCTGCTTGCTCCTTCTCAAGTTTCAACAGGACTTTATTCATCATCAATGAATCTCCTGTCTCTGGAAAAACTTCAGCCACTGTCAAGTGTTCTTGCTGCTGCTCATTCTGAGCTACATAGGCTCCTCTATGTCCTATGTCTTCCTTCTCTAGATATTCAAATGATTTATGCCCCAACTGGTTGCATTTGTAACACCTATAGACATTTCATCTGCCTCTTCCTATGCCTCTACCTCCTTGGTAAGGTCCTCTTATGTTAGAGTCAGTCCTCTTATGTTAGATTCACCTCCTCTACCATGCTTCTCTTGATGGTTAGAGTTACTGAAATCTCCCCTCTGGACTCCAAATATTCCTCTTCCAGTTGCTTGTCCTCATCCTCTGGTCGAACCTCGACCTCTGTTGAAGCTCTGCTTCCTCGCTATATTTTATTCTACCCTTAAGGCACCTTGATATGCCTCCTCCATTGTTCTAGGTGATATCATGCTGATATCTTCTTGGATATCCATCCTTAGACCATTGACATACCTAGCAGCCTTCTCTGCTGACTCTTCCACATATCCTGCCCTTAGGTTTACTTTGTAGAACTCTTCAGTGTACTCTCTCACTGTTAACAATCTTTTCCTAAGGTTTTGTACCTGTCTATACAAAAGTAATTGGTAATATTTGGGCAAGAAATTATCCCCCATCTTTGCTACCATCCTATCCTATCTATTTATCAATGGCTTATTCTTTCTCCTTCTTTCAACTTGCACACTATCCCACCACAAGGATGCATGCCCTTTCAACCTTGTCATAGCCAATATGACTCTCTTGTCTTCTTCAATCTCGTCGTACTCAAAGTACTTATCCATCTCACTGATCTAGTCAATGAGATTCTCACCAATGAGACTTCCATTATAGGTCGACAACTCAAGTTTCGTCCTTGACGTCACTCCTAGAATCGATCTGAAATACCTTAACTCGGGAGTTTCCTGCATAGGTGAGGCTTCTTCTCTTTGCACTTCATTCTCAGGTTCACTTACATCCCTTTCTTCTGGATCCCTTTGTATGTCTATCTCCATGGATTCCAGGCGTGTTCTTTGCTCCCTCACTTCCTCCATAAACTATGTGTTCACCATCGGTCAACCTCTATCACGACCTCGCGTTCTACCTATGCATGCATCCATCCTCTTTCACTAAGCTTCTGGATCCCTTCGTATGTCTGTCTCCATGGATTCCAGGCGTGTTCATCGCTCCCTCACTTCCTCCATAAACTATGTGTTCACCATCGATCGACCTCTGTCATGACCTCGCGCTCTACCTATGCATGCATCCATCCTCTTTCACTAAGCCTCTGCAATAGAATTTATCTTTCACATTGTTACATTCTTACCTCACCAATCCCCTTCTCTGTACTTGGTCTTTTGGAAATGTAGTTCTCGATCTAGAACCTCTTGAGCACTCTTCTTTGCTCCTTCCAGGCTTCTACTGCTATGCTTCTCTCTCACACGAGCTTCTCCTTGCTCTGATACCAAAATTGGTGTAGGATCAGATCAACCATAACCAACCCAACCAACACCTTCAGGATCTGGTGGCTCCTACACTTAGCAAGACTGTCAAATTTGGCCCTCGTCCAAATTCTACCCTAAAATTGCCTCCCCACAATTTTGCTTCCGCAACAGCGCTTATGCAACTCTGCTTCTGCAACGGGCTTTCCACAAGCGGGTTGCAGGATGCGGGATGCGCGATCAACATCTCAAAGTTTCTCCCTTGCAACTTTCCTTCTGCAATGGCTTTTCTGCAAGCGGGTTGCGGGATGCGCAACCAATCTTTCCAACGATGGCCCTCCGTAATTATCCTCCGCAACTTTTCTGGTCGTCATATCTTTTCCTGCTGAATTAATTTCCACCGTTCATTTTCTGCAAAAAAACGGTTAAGGAAAAAGTCTGCGTGCTGCGCCGATTGATCATGGGATCGATCAATCCAGCCTATTTTATAAAAATAATTGTAAACATGTGAGATAGTTATATGTCTAAGAAAAATGATAAAGTGAAAGAAAATATGGATAACAAGTTGAAGCATCCTTATTAAAAATATAACTATTGATTTATAATAAAGAGTTAATAAGTTTTAGATTTTTATTAATTAATTATTTAATATTTTTACACAGTTCAAAACTCAAAACTAGTGTATATTATGTGTTGTAAAAGAGTAAAAATATCACTCAATATATTCTCATATAAATTTTATTGTAATAATTTTTCATTAATTGAACTCATTTTAAATGGGTTGATGATTAGATATTAATTTGATTCTCATTATAATAAATCAAAATATATAATGTAAGTGTAATATTTCATTGCTTGAACAAAATGTTTTTATATAAAAAAATATAAGAATATAAAAGAAAATGTTAATCTAAATATTTTATTTAATCATTAAAAATATAAATATTTTTTAACAAATTAATTTGTTCATAAGTATTACTATATTATACTTTATGAAATGCCAATAGAGAAAAGGGTAATAATTCCACACTCCTTTTGTTTTTCCCTATTCTAGGAAGATTACAGTAATCATTTTATAGCAAACTAAAGTTTTGCTTATCCGTAAATTTGGTGCGATCTTCCGTGACAACATTGAAATTGATAGGATAGTAGTCATTTGATCATTAAATGATTCTTTATGCGCTCCCTAGGAGAATTATTTCAATCCTACAAAATAAATAAGAGAGGAGAAAAAATGAGTGAAAATAGGTCCGATACCATGTGGAAATTAATCCCAAGCTTAGATCAATTGAACTCACAAAATTGCTTGAAAAACATGCACATTCCACTCAAATTGGAGATTGAAATTGGTGCATAAAAAAAACTTGCATTGAATAAGTTTACATCATCCAAACTTATAAATTAATAGGATGTCCAAATATATAATTACATCATAGATTCAAATTCCTAACGAGGCAAGTTGAATGCTCACAAAAGCAGGCTTACTAAAAGTAAAAAACATCCCCCCTAAGTGCATAAAACGCTTTCCAAATCAGTCAAGGAGGTCACAAATTGGTTGAATGATGTGTATCAGCTGATAAGTGATGGAAATTAAATATACTCATTCTTTGATGAGAGAAAAATATGGAGGATGAGTTATGCAAAAAACAAGGCAGATACCATGTGACTAGCTTTCTCCTTTTGCCTTAAAAGTTGCTAAAAAGAAGTCAAAGTCAAGATAAGGAAGGAATGTGCACTTACTAAACTGGGAAGTCTGCTGAGTTTTCAGAATCTTATCCAGAATCTTGTGAAGGATCTCCTATAGGAATTTTAGGCAAGTCTTGACCAAATGGTGCAAGTGGATGCCAACTAGCTAGTGTAGGACCTAAGAAACTAATAAAAAAGATTAACTATTGTATCCTAAGTATGGGAATGGGTTTTTGGTTATTCTAAAATTAATTAATTTCCTACATGTTAAATATCTGTAGTATTGTCTCAACATATTTTCGTTGATTTGAACAGATCATCATGTTTTCACAATCTCTTCTTATCTCCATTCCCAGAATTAAGTTTGCAACACCAATATCTTTCATAACAAATTTGGAGGACGACTAAGACTTCACCTCCTTTATAAAATATTTGTTGTTTCCAATAAGAAACATGCCATAAATATATAGTACTATGTTAATGAAGTGATCACCAACCTGTTTGGAGTATACACAGTGATCAACTTTGCTTCTCACAAACCCCAATCCAAGTATGTATAATGTGTCAAACGTTTGGTAACACATTCTTGGAGATTGCTTTGGACCATAAAGGGACTTCTTTAGTTTACATACCAACTCTTGCTTTCCCTTTAATGTGAACCCTTCTGGTTGTTTCATGTATATTTCTTCTTCCATATGCCCATGTAAGAACGTTGTATTCACATCCATCTACTCTACTTCAAGATTAAAAGAAGAAACAATATAAAGAAGAAATCTATAGAAGTTAATTTTCCAACTGGAGAAAATATTTCACCAAAATCAATTCCCTCTACTTGATAATATCCCTTTTCTACCAAGTAGGATTTGTACTTCTCCACTTTACCTTCTGCATTCAACGTCTTTTTAAACAACCATTTTGTCCCAATGAATTTTCTTCCAGTTGTAATTGGACTAGATTCCAAGCTTCATTTTTGTCCAAGGAATACATTTCTTCAACCATGGCCTTCTTCCACAGATCACTATCTTCTCAATCAACAAGTTACTTCACATTTCTAGGATCATCATCAGTAATAGACAAAAAGAAAATGAGAGCGAAAATCAGAACGGGAATACTTTTCTGGTTCCATTATTTCTCAAGATGATCTCCTCAAAACTAGGGTATGAGGTTCTTCTTCTTTTGATTCAGCTTCCTCTGTTGAGTCAGATTTTTCACCTTCTAACTCAAAAACTTTTTTCTCTATTTCCTTTTCCATTGGAGTCACTTCCTGTAAAGGGACTTCTTTGACCTCTCTAAACACAACATCTCGAATGTAAACAATATTCTTAGTTATATGATTCCAAAGATTATAACCTTTCATACCATTTGTATAGCCAATAAAGATACACTTCTCAACTTTGTTATCTAACTTGCTCCTTTTCTCCTTTGGAACATGTATATACGCATCTCAACCAAAAAATTCCAAATTATTAATAGAGGGTTTCTTACCATTACATACCTCTTGTGGATATTTTTCAACTAGTGTTGTCGTGGGCGATCGATTTACCAAGTAACATGTTGTCTCCACCCGCATATGCCCATAATTATTGTCCTATCCTAGCACTGCTTAGCATGCTTCTTTCCTTTTCCATTAGCGTGCTATTCATCCTCTCAGAAACTCCATTCTGTTGAGGTGTGTATGGATTATGTTTTTTCCTTTCTATATCACACTTCTTACATAATTCCTCATATTATTTCCCATAGAACTCTCCACCATTATCTGTCCTCAACACCTTTATTTTCTTTTCTGATTGATTTTCTACAAGACACTTAAATTATTTAAACTTAGCAAATACTTTAGATTTCTTTCGAAGGAAATAAATCCATGTGTTCCTTGACAAATCATCGATAAATAAAACATAGTACACAGATCTACCTAATGATGGAACATACACAAGTCAAAATACATCACTGTGTACTAACTCTAGAATTCCCTTTGCTCTTGTAGCACCATATGCAAATCTTACTTGATTTTATTTTCCATATATGAAATGTTCATAGAAATCAAAATCCAAAGTGCAATCAGTCATACCTTCAACCATACATTTACCTTGTAATTCTCAAAGGCCCTTTTCTCTTATATGCCCCATTGTTTTATGCCATAAAATTATCTTTCCTCCTGATGCAGTCGAGGATTTGTCATCTTTACCTCCTTCCTCAAGCACAACAAAACTGTTACATTAATCAATGATGGTTCTTCCCAATAGTTTGTATAGAGATCCATACGAAACTACCCTCATCAATACCATTAATCCTTGAACCATTTTTCAACCACCATATCCACACACAGTCTTTACACCTCCAACATCCATCTTTTTGACAGATATCAAGTTTCTTACTAGATTTGGAATGTGTAGCACTCTAGGTAGAGTTCAAATCCTTCCATAATTTAGTTTTAGCTTGACTCTACCACACCCAATGATATTGGTTGGTGAATCATCTCCCAAGTACACATCTCGTCCATTGTACTTTTCATATTCAAAGAACCACTCCATATGAGGAGTCATATGACATGACGCACCTGATTCAATCAACCATATATCACGTTCTGAATTATTACCCATGGAAGGAGGTATTCACCTCTGTGGAAGGAATATCCTCAGATCCATTTTCTTTCTCAGCATTCTTAGATATGTAATCCTTTCTTATGCAAGAGCATTGTGGCATGCCAACAATGTGATGAGTTGCTCACATGCTATGGCATATTTTTAATGGTTTTGCTAATTCATAGTTTGTTAGCACTTGTAGGAGTGATCGTGCATCATGACTCCCTGCATGGAGATCAAACCACAATCTGTTTTTTTTTGGACAGGGACATTTTCATCATGCTCTTTTTCTGTTTGTTTTCAGTTGCAAGACCACTCGGGTTGTAGGAGGTTACAATTTAGGTTAAATAGACAGCTTAGAGAGGGGAGAAGGGTTCTTCTCTTCAGGATTAGAATCTCGAGTTGCAGAGGGACGGAGAGACCTGTGTCTGATTCCAATTGTAAATATTTTAAAGAAGAGAGTGGACTGTGTGTTAGTGTGTTTGCTTGATAGAAGATTAACTATGTGTTTGTAGAGTATTTAGCCTAGATGCATTTACTAGTTTGAATTGTGAATTCGTGAAGGGCCGACTTCGGCGTTTTCCTAAACATCTATGTGTTCATGTGAGGTTATGGATTCATGTGCTAAATTGTTGATTGAATGAATGAAATAGGTCATTGTCACATCCCCAAAATCCCCATAGTAAATTCGAAGGAAATTGGGTAATTTTTTTTTTTGCTTTTACTATATGCAACAAGTCAATTGTGTTAGTCCTATAATTGTAAACATTGTTGTCATTTTCATTGTTACCCAAAAATTATACCTTTAATCAGATACATTTGAATCATTGAATCATTCATTTAGTAGGGTTACATTATATACATTTGAACATACTAAAAAAGAACTGTTTACTATCAAACTATATCATTCTTTTATATTAAGGGTTTATCAAATCACTTTAATACATAAATATCTTATAATGGAGCACAACCTTTATACGAGACGGTAGGAAATCCCTCAAATGGGATAGCCATTTCACATTAAACCTTTTCTTTTAATCGACTCCGACCTCCATCATAACAAGGTGCTATGCATGAGTCTCGGTGTCCCTCAAGAGATGTCTCAATGTCATTCAGCACCTCAAGACATAGTTTATGCACCCACCTTTCTTTCTAGAGTCTTCCAATAACCTGCCATCAACTAGCCACAGTTCTGCAACCAACACTCAATTTACGTATTAGTGCTATAAAACATGTAAACTACATGATAATTTTCTATAATCAATTTTAACACCACCGGTACTTATTTAATGTTACTTCAGCCTAGGCGACTGAAAACGTGTCCACGACTTTCCACCCAATCGTAGACTTCATTTGGCGTATGTTTTCCCGTCTAAAGCCACCCTCGAGCCGAGCGACGGATCCACTAAGGTTCAGTAGACAGTTTAAGTCCTTTACCTGGCTTATTCTGACTAGTTATAGAATTGAACTGAGGCATTACCAATTATTGCAGGCATAAATCCTTTTACTCCATGCCTTACACCACATAATCATATTTATATTTGGTCAATATCATATTATTTGTTTAAGGCACGATTTCATACATTTATTTAATCATGGAGAGGTTTTCCATATATAATCACCTAGTGATGGTAATGTCTTATAAATATAACTTAAATCCCAGAACAATGTTTGCGCTATCCTTAAGTTTATATTTATACCCCAAACTGCTAATTTCACTCTAATTTAAGAATGAAGCATTTTCCCACCATACATATATATATGTTCTACTAAAGAAATTTCAATAGGAATGTTTTCCACTTTACATATAAATAGAATTATAAATAGAATTTCTATCTGTATCTACTTTTATAGTAAAGTTTACCAATATGTCTATGTGTATAAAGTGCTATCTTTTATTAACAAATTCATAGTCTATAATAAGATCATAAACATATATGTATAGGTGAATTACTATTTTAGTTTATTAATTCCATGGGCATTAACCATAAAGTTATTAAAATCACTTTATGAGACTTTGCATTAAGTCAAAATATCCATTGTCCATGAGTTCTAGCTTCACAACAAATCCATAGTTCATAATAGTATTATGAACATAGCTTCACACTAAAAAAATATATACTTCATAATAGTATTATGAACATGTAACGTAAATATTTTATGAGGTGAAGATATAATAGAATAGAAATAATATAATCGCATGCATATGTTTTAAAACATTTATGAACATGTATGTAATATTTTTATGACAGCACAGATATGATATAATAAATTGCATGTACATGTTTTAAAAAGCATGCTTAGTCCATAAAAAAATAGAAATCGCAACATCTTCAGTTCATTAAAAAAGTGCCGAAGAATAATCAGATATTTTAAAACAAACATCCATTAAAATTGGATATGTATTATGCACAATTGCCGGAGGTGGAAAAATAGTTTTAAACCAAAAGCCGAATGGTGGTAAAAGATTCCAATTCTCCACCATGTGGGAAATGCTATCAAAACGAGGCGTTCGCTTCAGATCTTAAACGCATATTAAAACTGTGAGCAAAGGGTCAAATCTTCATATCTTAAACTTAACTTAGAGCTGGAAACAAAGGCCGTAGTCTTCAGAGTTTGCACATATGGTAATGCTGGCAAGGAGAGGGCATTACTTCAGGGCATTAGCGTTACTTCAAGTCATTAAACATAAGGTACTGCTGAAAAAGAGAGCGATGATCTCCATACCATTACTATACACTGATACATCTCACAGTCCGGTATCCATCCTAAAACCCTGGATGGTATTTGTGACTTAACTGCAAATTAATGTGTTTTTATAGCAATACCGTATTCTAAAAAATGCAAGATCGAGCAACACAAGATTAAAAGGTGTTTCTTTGCTTGAACTTATAGATTACAGGAAGATGATATATATGAAATTGCAATCAGATCCTAGGCACAATCAATAACATATCAAGCACATGCTAGAGATTTTAAACAAATATGGGTCTAATTCTAACCCAACCCAAGGATCATTACACAAATCAAAGTTGGTCCAAGTCCAATCGTAGATCCAAAATCCAAACACGCAAAGGTTACAGGAGGATCGTATGGTACGAAGCTGGATCTAAATCAAAAGTATAGAAAAATGCAGTTATTCCCAATAATTCCTGGAAGATAAGAAATGTATCTGGTGTTTAAAACCTGGTAAACAATTATTCCATGCCAAAATCATGGAGTTACAAACAACAATATTGTTTATACTCAAAGGAAGATCCAATTAGAAATGGATCTGTAAATCCATACCAACAACAAACAATGATTCCAACAACAAAGACTATCAACTAATGTATATATCGCAATCTACAACGATTTCAGTATGCAGAGGAAAGAAAATCGTAGGCAAGAGAGAAGATCCAAGATTGAAATCAGAAATTGTAGGCTTTCTAATCCAACCAAATATTTATATAAAAAAAAGGCAAGTCTCAAGAATTTTATAGATCGCATGCATGAATCCAAAGCATTGATAACGTTTTCTCAGATCTAGATCGCAACTAATCAAATATCCAATGCATATAATAGTGCATACCTGGAAACTCCCAAGTCTCCTGCAACGAGTACAACGTATCCGAAGATCTTCTCTGAGGTTGGGTCAGGGCTACAGGTAACACCGATCCTATTCTCCTTTTGAAAAGTATAAAACTTCTCAAAGGCGGATGCCCTTCTCCATTAGCTATGTTCTCCCTTCGCTGCCATTCTTGGTTAGATCCCCCTCTCCTTCAGAAATCGTAGCCTTAAATAATAAAACCCTTCCTTTTTTTTCAGAAGACAAATGGCAAAAGTATTGCCACATTTCTTTTCCATTCGAATCCAGGGAACACAATTCCTTCTTTCTCGAGAAGATACTCCTCTCCATCGAAAATGGTGGCAACTAACTAACCAATTCCCCATAAGATCCGATGATTACTTGGAGTTCGTTCTCTCTTAGCCTCTCTATTGAGGCCCAGTAATAATTCTTGCCACATGTCTTAATCGACACTACTACATCACCCTAACAAAATTCTTTTATTTTAATTCTTCTTCCTTGTATTTAGTGTCATTCGTATATATACCATTTGAAGCTCATCTTTTAAGGGTTCTTTAAAGTTTCTTATCCTTTTTAATGAAAAAGGGTTTGTAGTTCACAAAATAATTAAATCCTTCACACACACACATATATATATATATATATATTTAAAATATTTTAAATTCATTCTAAATTGCATTATGGTAAGGTTTTCTCATTTTTTAAAATTCAATATCCTTATATATAAAGATTATTTTGAGAGAGGCATATATATTATGTATTTGCTTAAGTTTAAAAGGGTTTGTTTTCATAAAGCATGAACCCTTTTCCTATATATATATATATATATATATATATATATATATATAGCTTTCTACTTATAATGGATATATGCATGTGTTACTATCCATTAACTTGTTTCCTCCCTTGAACATCCAAATTTAAGAGTTAACTAACTTTTTTTGAGACTCATAAGTACCAGGATGACACCCAAAAATCCTAAACCAAGTTTCCAAGGGTTTCATTGGCTATTTTCCTCTCCCCCTAGTGGATTCGTCCCCAATCATCGCTTTAGTCAAACACGCTTTCAGTCTCCTAGCATAATTAAATTTCATCTATAATTTGGATGAGGCTAGGGTATTCACTTACAGTTCCTTTTTACTTACGCTTCACATTTTCTGGTCATGTTCTGAGGGGATGTTACAGTCGTAAATGCATGTGTTGAAGTGTTCGGCTAATTATCTTTAGAGATTGCTAAACAATAAAATCAAAGCAGCTAACCAGCGACTAACTAGGAAGACAATAAAGATAGCATTTAAACACAAAAATGATGGCATTTATAGGGGTCGACCTCCCTTTGATATGTAAGAGAAGATCAATCAAGAAAAGAATGAACACCAAAAAGTAGGGCTCGAAACTCTCTTAACTTCACCATGCACCTGAACCCCATGTAGGAAAATAATATATATATATAACTATATTTTTAAAGTGAGCATAACTAAACTAAGAGAGGGTTGCACCCTTCTCCACCCAGTTTTAACCAATAAATAATAATACATAGAAAAAGGGCAGATCTATATAGATCTCTCTCCATGTTTGACTATAAACAAATTGGCAAGGAATCGATTCCACATATTTAAAGCAAGTGTTCATTACGCATTCAAGAATCAAACCATTTAAAAGAAAACACAATGCATACAAACCAATCACACATCTATAATATTGGAGGTCTATCGATCCACATATTTCCAATCGGTTTGTAGTTCAAAATGCAGGCATCACGATCTATAGATCCATTTATAAAATCAAACGCTTGCAATGCTTAAACATTCATATCCATTTATCATTCCAAATGCAGGAAACACAGTCTATAGATTCATTTATAAAATCAAACGCTGAAAATGTTTAACATTCAGATCTGTTTATCATTCGAAACGCAGGCATCACGATCTACATATTCATTTATCAAATCAATCACTGGCAATTTTTAAACATTCAGATCCGTTTATCATTCAAATGCAGGCATCACGATCTACATATCGATTTATAAAATCAAACTCTGGCAATGTTTAAACATTTAGATTTGTTTATCATTCAAACATAGGAATCACGATCTACAGGTTCATTTATAAAATTATCAAACGATGGCAATGTTTAACATGCAAATCCGTTTATCATTCCAAACACATGCATCATGATCTACAGATTCATTTGTAAAATCAAACACTGGAAATGTTTAACATTCAGATCCGTTTATCATTCCATACGTAGGCATCACGATCTACATATTCATTTATAAAATCAAATGCTGTCAATATTTAACATTCAGATACGATCTATAGATTCATTTATAAAATAAAACTCAGGAAATGTTTAACATTCGGATCGTGATCGTGGTCTAGTGCTTAACCATTATAACTAGATGTAATGTTGTTTATCATAACTCAGTTTTGAGGGTTTTGACCATCATAATTTAATGTTGTTTATCATAACTCAGTTTTGAGGGTTTTGACCATCATAATTATCAAAAGGCATTTTCCACATTTTTGCCAATCAGAGAATACCAACAATCCTTCAACTTAACTGAAGTCGACGATGGTTCCATTCATATGTATAATGTCTACTCCACATAGATAATATCTATATTTATTAACTTTATTTCACGTTAACGTCTCTCATAATTTAAGCATCTACGAAGTTTATGAGTGGGTAATTTACCATTACTGATTTTAAGTCTAAGGTGAGGATTTTTAATCGACTTTCTTTTGGTATGCCATTGAACCCATGATGACACTTGGGAAATATTTACTAGGTCCGCAAGGCTTCAATCATCTTTTACTTTTCACCCTAGTGGATTCGTCCCCAATCGTTATTTGGTCGTGTCAAGATTTCAACCTTTTAACCCTATCAATTGCATCCACAACTTTTATGAAATTAGAATCAATTCTTACCTTGTTTTTTACTTACACTTTGTATTTCAGGTCGAGGTAGTAAGGGGCTGTTACATCCTCTCCCCCTTATAATTAACATTGTCCTCGACGTTTCATGTTTGTCGACATTTTTTCTTCATTCCTTCTTCCGGTTCTCATTGCTTTCTCTCGTATCCTTTGTGAAATCCTCCAACTTTGTTGTCTTTTAGCCTATTCTATGCACAATATCACGAGTTCTACCTAGAATATCATCATAATCGTAGATATCTCTACCTTAAACAAAAAAATGCATAAGTAAAAATTATTTTACTTAACCTTTTGAAGTGTCATTCTTCATTATACTACTTCAGGAGACAATATTCTTAGTCGATTCTCGACTTGCTATACATAACTTCCTCCTTAGTAATAAACCTCAAGTATAAACATACATGTGTATGTAAACCTCAAGTATAAACATACATGTGTATGTCTAATAGAATATGTATAAATCAAGTTTCCATACTATTTAATTTCATGACCCATAACAGTTGGTAATCCTATTTATTATGTTCACCAAACAATATAGTCTAACAAAGAAGATCCCCTAGGGAAATACATTTGACTAAATATAACAATAGTCTATGGAAAAACTAAACTATAGTTAGTGTTAGTACATAAAGGAGAATAAAATAACAAAAAATATAACATGTCCCTGAAGGAACCGGTCTCTAAGTCTAATCTAAAAGACTATTAATCAAAACTTCATCATATTCAATAACTTATCGAATATCCAAAAAGAGTCTTCATGGAAAACCAGTAAAGAGGAAAGTCGTCCAAAAAACAATTGTCAAAAAGTATGAGGGAGCTTATTCTCTCATTAACCTACTAATATCAAATATGATCCATAAAACTTGTCTCCAATAGTTGAGAAGAGAATATCTTGGGCATAGTTATGCTAGGATATATCTACCATTTGTTGTCTGATCTGATCTTGTTCAACTAAGGAGGAGTTTTGAAAACATTGGTACTTAATAATCCCATCCTAATCATATAGTGCCTCCTTTGAAAAACTAGCTGCCTCTTTGTTATACTCTGCATAAATATGTTCAAAATTGATATGAGAGATGGGTAGTATTAGCTCTTGAATTTTGTGCATCTAACTGCTAAGATGCATAAGATGCATAACATTGAGTATGCAACTTCCCTTTATCCAATCTATTACTATTTTTTAGTCTCCCAATATCCTCATATCTGTAATACCAAAATGCTTTGCACAAAATAGTAACATCCATAGAGATAACAACTATGATCTAGTGTTTGTACTGGATCCAAAATCCATTCTGAGTTTATAAAATATATGTTCATTGAGGTAAATTATGACCTTAACTCCCCCAAGTGTTTCCTCCACTAATTGATCAGATTCATTTAATTCGATGTTATTTAGAGTTGCCTTTAGAAATTACATATTATGGGTATTATGTCCAAACATCGACGGTTCTTGAAAAATATAGAAGATTGAACATTGTTAACACATTAAATAAAACGTTCCCATCGCTCTAATCCTACGAATGAGCTCAAATTATTATCAGTTGTTATGATATTAAGAACTCCATCTACATCGGCGAGCAAAATCATCAATACATAGACATAATTATTTATGTAATTAGAGTGACCGATAATGTAAATGAATCTGCTAACCAAGTTTACCCAAATGTATGGTGAAATTAAACAGGCCTCATCTGCATTGTGAAAAGAGTTATTTGATTGTATAAAGTACATAAATCAGCTTCATAATTTGAAATCCAATAAATTTAACGATGGTCGTTAAAAATAGTACAGTGTAATAATTGATGATGTGAATCTTTAATATTAAAAAAAAAAAATTATTATGAAGACTCATAAGTGAAGTGTAGTACAAATTAGATGGCTATTTATGAAAAAAATAACTTTTTTAGTTTTTAAATTTTATTTTATTTCTAACAATTATATTTAAAACAAGGTAAAAATAATCATTTCACAAAACTTCCCAATCAAAAAAAAATTTATATTTTTAAAATTTTGAAAATTAAATTTTAATATTTACAAAATTACATTAGTACTTATTTTTTACACAACTTTATAAAACTTTGTATAAATTTTAAAATAATTTGCAAACTAATTAACTTTGACTACAAACCAATTGCAATATACCTGCATGAGGCACGTATAAAAGTCAACTTAAGTTGACTGCAAAGCAATTGCAATATCCCTACCTGAGGTAGGTATAATAATTGATTGGTGTGTTAAGTAGGCTCGACCATGGGGGAGAGGAATTGGCTTTCTTTCTTTCATTTACTTAATAATATTTCCTCATTTGAGGCTTTCTTAAAGTATGGAGGAGGTTTTAAACTATTTTACTCTATTTTTTTAATCTTTCTTCTATAAGAAAGGAAAGAAGGAGGTGTATGTTTCATGCTCAATAGATCAAATTGAGACCAGACCTTCCTAGACCAAATCTATCAAGCCAAACCCCGATAGCTTATAGCTAGTTTTATTTGGGAAATACCATTTGTATAAATCTACTTAGGTTGGTCTAAATGGAGGAAATTACTTTAGAAAATACCTTCTCATTGACCATATGGGGGAGGAAGGATCTCGTGATCGGATGAAATGAAAGATTATATGGAGGAAAGACCTTTAGTGTGGTTGATTGATCCAAATATACGGTAAAGGAAATAATTAGAGATAGTTCGTAAAGGGACGAAAGAGGAAGGGAATATAATAAAAATAACAATATTCTTTCTATACAATAGTTTTACCCACCTCAGAAAATAGTTTCAACCACCCAAGCCTGCCAATACCAATAAAAATTATCTTATACAATACTTTCACCTGTTAGCAGGGATGAATAATAACTCTAGCTATGAAAGGACTTTTACAAACCTAAAAATGAGGAAAGACTACATCGTAAGAACTCTTTCCTTTCCCAAATAATAACTCCCCAACCAACCCACTAAGTTATCACTCATGGGGCGTTATAGGAAATATCTTATTATGAAATCTAGTTATGGAATGATTTACTATATGGATAAAAACACTTTAGGACATATTTTTTAAGTTATGTTTCTTAAATGAGATTCTCCCATCTATACCTAGGTAGGAAACATAGAGAAAATAATACGACTTTGTTTTCCTATAGAAAGTAATGAGCCAAGGTGATTGTGTTGCACCTAGAAATTCCACATTGCATGTTAGCCTTTCAGAGATCCTGACCTGAGACACCTTGGTTAGCTTTTTTCCATATTTTGGAAGGACGGTGCCTTTCTCTTGTTTGCATGGAGCATCGACGGTGCTTTCCACCGTGGAGCAAGGAGCGTCGGTCCACATTTTCTTTGGAAACAAATTAGGTCGTCGCCTTTGACCCCTTTAGCTCAGTGCGTCGATAGACCAAAAAGAGGAAAAAAGAAGGCTTTGGAAGCTTCCTTGTGGGAGCCTCCGTGGAGTCAGTTCCTATCTGCTTGGGAGAGGTGGCATTCACCTCCCTCACTTGTTGGGATCACCTCCTATCCATTCTCCAAGTAAATCTCATGTGTTTTGGGCCTATAAATGAAGCCTTCATGATGTGAGTGAAGGAGGCCAAAATAAAGTACCCTTATGTTGCTGGATTGAATTTTGATTTAGAGATAAGATAGGGTTGGCTTGTATGAGAAGAGATGATCATAGTTGTGAAGGATTATAGATTTCTTGTAGAGGTTGAAGCCATCAACATCAAGGCTTCGTTGTAACTTTACTCTCTCATTATTTAATACAAAAGTGTTCCCCTTTCCTATATTTGATGTGTTGTTAATTTCAGTTGAATATTATCAGATTCCTTAATCACTGGTATAGGTAATTAGTTTATCATGATACTCTCACTCTATGTTTTTGTCTCTTGATTTGTTTTGCAGGTGTTAAACATTGTGAGGACTTTTTGGAACAAGGACAAAGAGACTTAGGTCTAAGGTATGGTTTATTTTATGTTGTTTAACTGATTACTTAAGGAAAGTATATATTGGTGTGCTCTTTTGTTCTATGCTTGTGATTTACAGGGTAGAGGAACAAATGGTGTCCACACTGATTGCATAATTCCTGATAACAGATTGATACGTTGAAAAGTCATGGGGAAAGTTGACCAATACATTTACAAGTATTAAAGAAAGATGCTTGTCATTTGAGGAAGGAAAATCATATCATTTGGGAATGAACACGAAGCTAGACTAGGAAAATGTAAGGAATACTTTTGCTAAAAACATAGAGCTTCCGGAGTCAGGCCAAAGATAAGTAAGATAGATCATGTGTCTAAAATCCATATGTTTCCCCTAGAGTCTACACCGTTGAATATGTTCAAGGTCACCTAAGGGTAATAAAATCTCAAATTTTTTGAGAACATATGGCACAATAAGGTCTTATTACCCCAGGGACGCCAACAATATAGTATTTGGAACGACCCAATCCATCGAGGTAGAATCAAGTTATGTCTATCTATTGGGATGGGTTGGCCTTCCACCACCTTCATACACCAGATTTTTTGCCTTACCTATAACTGTGACATTTACCCGTCACTTACTCCAAAAGAGATGAAAACCCAAAAAAACTTTACTTTCCTTCTTAATTGGTGTGGGATATAAACAATAAGAAAATATTTTTGAGAGGAGATAGCAATAGAGGGACAACAAGTCAAAGGAAAAGGAACACAACTTAGGATAAAAAGTTTATCCTACCTTATTTGTCTCGTACAACCGTCAAAGAGGACCAAAGAGAAGGTCATATGTTGTTGTAGATTGAGGGTTCGTGTATTTTCCAATAATACATAATTATACATAAAATATAGAATTCACATTA
The DNA here is from genome assembly GCA_001517045.1 of Pseudotsuga menziesii. NCBI lineage: Eukaryota > Viridiplantae > Streptophyta > Pinopsida > Pinales > Pinaceae > Pseudotsuga > Pseudotsuga menziesii. The sequence continues at coordinate 44,403 of LPNX010370265.1, read as the reverse complement.
TCATAACCATAAGACATACAAGAGTAAGTGGGACAACAACAACTCACTTTATATTTTAAGGTCATAACAACATACAAGGAAGAATTAACAGACTTAATCATGGATCTGGCTCACCAACATATTTATACATATTACATATAGTTATTCGGTTATAACTAACATGTCATTCATCCAACCAATTGATTGAACCAAATCAATCATAGTCAGCTAGAGGACCTAATTGGCCAGTCGACTAGGACCCTCCAACATCTCCCCCACTAACAAAAAATTTCTTCGTCCCTAAAAGAAGAGGAGATTACAAAGTAGATTGATTATGGTTGTTGTTGCCAAGACGGACTAGTAGACTAGAGAGGTGTACTTTAAGCTTCTCCAATGGCATTAGAAAATGAGGAAGTTTAGACTAAAATTCATTCCATTCATGTAGAGTTGTATGGGTATTTTTTCTTTCTAGGTGGAACGTTTATATGAATTGGCTTGTACAGATTATTTTAAGGGCAGGTCTTACTTTGTAGAATTGGGGTCTAGAACCTTCCAAGGAATGTTTGAAGGATTGAACAATTTTTTCTGGGGTCAAAAGTTTGCAAGCCTAGCTTAGAGACCCTCCTTTCTATTCTACACTCTGATACCTTTCCAATGGTGCAAGAATCACCTAAATTGAATATGTATGATAAAGTTATACCTCTTGCAAGTTAACATATCTAGTTGAACACTATGGTATTCAGTGGATTCTATGTCATATCTCATTACCAATATGTGTGGAGGTATTTATTTGTGGATTCACTTTCAAGAACATTTTAGAGGGTCCAAAACCATAACCCTAATAAGAGTTGAAGCATGTACAAACTATAAAACTAACTCTAAAAGGCTATCGGGTTGTGTTAAATACCGAGCCATTATGAAGAGAAGGAATTCCATTTTGATGATGTTATTGTATTGTTTCATATATGAGAAATAATAATGGAGTGGATATTAGGGTATAACATAAGAAGTAGGAGATAATGCAGTAGTCGTGTAAGCCACAGTGTTGGAGGTACTCGATATTGAGTACAACTTTCTTTGTATTTCCATTGCATATTGGAGAAGAATGAAGAAAGGCCTAGTACTCACTTCTTGTTGTGTTTTTTCCCCATAGTGGGTTTTCCCAAGGTGTATATATTTTTATTTGGGTGGATGTGTTATTTAACTCTAGTTTTTTTCCTTTCAGTTCCAGTTTATTTATCGTTCTGTGGATTTAAGTTAACACAATTTTTTAAATTGTAAGATGCGACAAACTATTCTAGTGGGGTATCCATGACAATTTACATATCATATTGGTACGAGAGTAGTTTTCTTTTTGGTTTTGTGGGAAATCGCAAGATTTAGGAGTTTGTGGAATAAATAAAAAATCTTCATACCCTAGCCATGGCGGATGAATGAATTCAAGAATAACAGATGAATATGAACAATAATTTACAAAGTTGGAATACAATTCATTAATATATTGCACAATATGTCAATCCCCATGGAATCTCTAGAGAGCAATTTTGGACATTTTGGTGATTTTGGAGGCTCTAACTCAGAGATCGGATTAGAGGGGAAATGGGGATACAAAGGAGACCCAGAAAAGGGGCCAAGGAAAAATGCCAAGAAAGAGAAACCAAGTTCCTGTACCATTACCAGTTCCTAGTCTTATTTAAGATGGAATCAAAAGTGGACATCAAACCCTACAAGGTAATATCAATGCTTTAAAGTTGAATAATTGGTTACAACAATTAGAGGTATATTTTAGTATCTGGAACATAGATGAGGAGGAAACTATTTCATTTGCTTGATTAAAATTAAAGGTACATGCATTAACCTGGTGGGAAATCCATGCTAGGGAACTTAAGATGGAGGGTGATCCACCAATTACTAAGTGGAGGATTTTACATCCCTCATAAAGTACCCATTATACCCTATCAGGTATGTAGAGGACCAATGGATTTTTTGGCATTACTTCAACAAAAGGAAAGGATAGAGTGTGCAATAGTACACCATCAAATATAGGAAAATGGTTATTATGTTGGGTATCTCACCTAGGAAGCTTGATGTACACCTCAAGTAACTGGGATCTACACAACCATTTATGAAAGCTAGTGTTTCTCTTTAATCCCAATACAATTTATGAGGATTATGTGAAAGCACGTGACTTCGAGAATATAGGCCACAAGAAAGGACAACCAAGTGGTTCCAAAAACAAAGAGAATTAAGACACTTCCAAGGATGGGAAGATAGAATGGAAAGGAAAAGATAATAATACTACAACCAAAACACATCAGTGAAAAGATACGAAAATTAATTGTATCCATTGTAACATTGATGGTCACACTAAAGAAAAGTGTTGGAAACTAAATCTAATGTTGATCCCTAAGAACTGGAAAGAAGGATTCCAAGAAGGAGAACAATATAGTCACAATTTCGAACAAACAATAGAGAGAATATCAGATGTGGATGAGAATATTTTCTAAAACTTAGTGTAGAAGGAGTTGTATCTAAATATCCTTCATCACAAGGAAGAGAATGAGAGGAAAAAACTCTTCCATATCAAGATACAAATTAAGAAAACCAAGGTAGATTTTATATTTGATTCCAGTTCACAGGCCAATCTCATAGTAGTCGATCTAGTCAGAAATATGGGGTTGGAGGTTCATGATCATCCTATACCTTACCAATTGGTATGGGTAAACAAGGATATAAGGATCAAGGTCACGAAACAATGTAAGATCAAATTTTTCGTAAGTGCATATTTTATTGATGAAATGGAGTTAGATGTAGTACCCCTTGACATGTGTGGTGTAGTGTTTGGAATCCCCTACATGTATTAGGGATACATTTTTCATGAGGAGATAAAACCAATACTTCCCAATCAAGGATGGGAATCCATTCTTAATCAAAGATTATAAAGGTAATCAAAGATATCACTTGTGAGTGTCAACCAAGCCAAAAGATGATTAGAATAGGTAAGAAATATGGGTTTCTTTTCTTATAAGAGAATTAGTCATGTAATGAATCAATAAGAGTAAAGGAATCCCTAGAGCGATGTACCAAAGTGAAAAAATATCATTTTGAGTTTCTACATGCATATGAAGGAGTGTTCTAGGAGCCTAAATGGATACCACTTAAGAGGGAAGTAGAGAATGAGATACAATTGTTGCTTGACTCCTTATTAACAAATATTAGGCTGTATAAACAATATAGTCTAGAAGAAGATCAAGTGAAGAAGAAATCGCATCAGTTTATAGAGCATGGGGTGATTTGAATAAGCACCTCACTTTATGGGCCACTTATCATCATCTTACCAAAGAAGGATGGGGCTTGGTGGATGTATGTTGTCTATAGAGTTTTGAAGAACATTAAAATTAAGAATAAATACCATTTTGATCGGGATCTGTGTGAGAATGAAATGAAAGAGCATATATAGAATCATATACATAGATTTATTACAAGGAACATAATGATATAGTAAACTCATATTCTATTAAATTAATGAAACAAATCATATTGTAAAATAAAAGGAGCTAGAATGACAGTAGCTATATCTCTGAGAAGTGATGTGGCGACTATGCTCATTCATCATAAGTTGATTACAAAAAGATGCCAAAGGGACTTTTTATCATAAGAATGAGGGTGAAAACCCTAACATCCAAAAAATTAACCCTAGGATATGTGTGTAAAAAAGGTTTGTGGGTCTCGAGGAGGTTCATTGAAGTGTCATCTTATCAGGGGTATAACTTTTTCATACGATCTTCGTTTAGTGAGTTTGGTAGCTTGTTGAAAAGGTCTAGTTGAAAAGTACATTTTTTCTCATTAAAGCTTACCTTTGGAAACCATAAGATTGTGGAATTGCCAAAAAATGTCATTTAGGGCCTCAAAATTGCCTTGAAAGTTTTGGACATAAAAATCTGTAAAAATTACCAAACTGGAAAAAATGCATTGAGCTTATGTAATAGGTGGGTGGCCACTAATATCTATTTGGAGGAGTCCTTCGACCCAGAAAGATTCCAAATTGGAGAAACTATTTTGAGCTAGTTGTTATAGCCCAAAATGACAATTCTTTGTCTATGACGACATTTACATATTTTTTTGCATGACAAAAATTCCATGACGACACTTCATGAAAACTATTGTTAATCACCCAAAGGACACTTTTGGATGGAAGGACCATATTGGGACTTTTGTAGCTTTTTTTAACATATTTTCTGGACCATTGGATAGGTAGGAGGCTAAGGAACAACTATTTAGACCCAACCAACTCTTCAAAACCATTGAAAATACCCCAAAATGCATTTTTTGACAAATACATAGGTTTTCATTGTTGCACAAGTGTTTTTCACTTTTCATATGTAGGGTGTTAATGTTCCATTTGTATATACCCTCAGAAATGATAAAAAAATATAATAAATTCAAATTTTGGGTAGTTTGGGTGGCTTTGGAACTACCTCCTCGGTTGTAACTACCCTATCCTCGACCCTAAATATTCAGTTTTCTATAAAAGAGAGGGAGAATGGACCACTCTGGAGACATTGTTATGCTAGAGGATTTCTTTTGGAGAAGAGAAGCAAGAGGGCTCAAATCTAGATTTTAAGGAAGCCATATTAGACACAGGTATATGAATTTGTTCCAAGAACTTCATTAATAAATAAATCCATTTCCGTCCATATCTATGTTGTGCATGTTTCGGTTGTTGATGAGTAATGATCTTGTTGTGATTTTGTTTTAAGTATAAATCTCAATAATGTTCATATCTCTGATATTATATAGTTGAAAGTGGATTGAGAATGGTAGTTCACTTGTTGCAGGTGTTGGAGCAATAGATTTAAGGATCCCTTGGAGAGAAGTCAAGCTAGGATCAACCTTCAAAATAAGGTATGTATCCTCTTAATTCTTGAACCTTTGCTTTATTATATACTTGCAAAACCTCATATGTTTGTCTCTAGAACCCTTATTGCATTGGTGGCCTCAACCGCAACCATAGGAGAAATTCCCTAACAATAAAACTAGTGAATCTGCTGGGAAGTTACCATTGCTTTGGGGTCTCTTGTTGTAGTTTTTCTTTCGACTTTCCTTCGAGCTTGTTAAAAATAGTAAGGATGCCATGAGTTGACTTTTATAGGCTCGTTAAAAATTTACAGGAAAGGTATGGATTTATCTTTAAGCTCTGGTTTGACTCCCTAAATATGACTAGATTGTAAAGTTTACTTTTTATTTCAAACTCATTAGGGGATGTGAGGGAAATTCCACATAGGTATAATTTTAACCCTTTTTTAGACCATGTGGACTATTTTGGACACAAAAAGTACACTGATATGGGGGGTGAATCAATGTGCACAACTTTTATTACTTTTTCAAATTTAGCAATCAACAACTTATTCAATATTATGCATTATCACATTATCATTATATCATCATCGACATTATTATCAGCATCATATCATCATCACATAAGAAGCACAGAATGATACACAGTACATCATATTTTATGTGGAAACCCATGTCATGGGGGAAAAACCACGAAATCCTTTATAATAGTAGTTTTCCAACAACAACTAGAAGGATGAAACAACCCTCTTATTAAAATGAATTCAATTCTCCAGTTACAACTGGAAGGAGGCTACAGCCCCCTAAGTTATAGTCTACAACTTAAAGGAAGCTCCAACTCCCTAATTCTATGGATACAATTGGAAGGAGGATAAAACCCTCTTTCCTTGCTCCATCCTTCCACCCTAATATGAAGATAGAAATCGATGAACTACGACCACACTGATTCTGTGGACCTACTAATTAACACATGTACTACACTACGCAATATGTACCACACTACATAACCACTTCCACTACTAACCAATGCTCATCATCTTATCACTACTCATCAACTAAACAATGTTCACTGCACCACAACTATACCACACTACTCATCAAACTGTACAATAAACATGTCCAATAAAGATATACCAATCAATATGTTTCTCACATCAATTGACTCAGACAATCTGAGTCTAACCAACTACACACCAAACTCATTCCACTTGATTCAAACTAACTTCTCATACAACTCATCCAGTGTGATTCATACCAAATGCACATAAGGAAACCTGTGCCAATCCTACTCAACTTAACCAACCTATACCAAGTTGCTTGTGTACTTGTGTAAAATCAATAATATACTTGTTTTAATATAATCAAGTTCTTTGACAATCAACCAAACCTTCTCACTTGTCCTAGTTCATAAATTAAGAGACACATTTGAGCAACTAAGAGACTTCACATACTGTCAACCAAACTATGTCCAACCACACTCAACTCAATGACACCAAAACCAACCTCAATCATAGTCAATGAATACTTGACCATTAAACATGATATACCTCAACCAAATAACCTCAGCCAAGAAGATAAAAGACTTAACCAACTATTTCAAACTCATATAATCTCATTAACTCTTAGAAACAAAAGGATTTTTCACTTTACTCAAATCAAGTCAACAAATGAAACAAATATCAAGCAAATAGTCACTTACAATACTGTCAAAGGTTGCCATTAACAGTTAATAACAGTCCACCTCCACTTAGGTCAAAGACACAATGATCAACACTTATAAAACTAGTTTTCAAATAAAACACTTAGTCCAATTAAAGAAATCACTCACAACATTTATTACCTACATGTCAACTTCTCATTCAATACTACACTATACAACAGTCAATATAAACACCAAAGTCTATGCGAACAATATCCAAGATAATCATCAATATTTATATCAATATCACATCAACATATATTCCAATATAACCATCACCATATCCTCCATAACATATTCAATTACTTCAAATATATATACTAATATATAGGCTCACATACTAAGATAAAAGATGAACTCTATCCATGAGAGACATGTGTCAACACAAGAGAAACCTAGAAGCATGAACCATACCTTGTTGAAGATCAAAAGATTGAGAAATAGTAGAAAAAACAAAATAAAATCTATATCATTTCATCACATATCCCTCGTAACAAGCTTTCCAATGAGCCAATAATTTTGTAATTCCGATTCCGTATGAGAAAGTTATGCCAATTTTAGTGAAGATGCCCAAAACTTTCTCCTCCACAAAGTTTCGCATTTTTCTCCAAGAGTTGCTAAATACCAAAGAGATACTTGATTCATGAACAAAAGAAATGTTTGATATTCTATTTATATAGGTCATGGAGGAAAGTTAGTACATCAAACTAGACAAACATGCAATTCAAAATTACAAATAATTAAATTATCTTTTGTTTGGTCCGCTGACCCAAAAAGGTTGGCTACACCAACTTCAAAAATTCATATATATTCAACCGTAAGGAGTTAGAATATGATCCACATATCAACAGAAATGGATTGATCAGGACTATCTCCCTATAATGGTTTTATTTTCAAATTCTTGGTATAATACCATTAAATTCTTCAATTTTTTTAGGACTTCAAAGATTCCACACGTAAAGGTGTCAAAGACCATGTTACCTTATGTATAAGTTCCAAGGTCAAATGATTCAATGGACATCATCAAAGGCATGAGGGATTCGATGGTATTCACATCCATAGACTTCATATCAATAAGGAGGATGGATCCACCATATACTCATCATATCAAGGGTATCAAGGACCCCAACACCACCAATCAAGTGGGAAAAATGACGTTTTCAAGAATATCACCATCATATTCAAGGTCTCCATATCACTAAAAACATATAAAATGGTTCCATTATATATTTTCATCACCATAAGGGTACAAACACCCCAAAATAGGGGTACAGAGACCTCACCACTAATTTGCCACACCTTATGGGCTTCTTATGCATGATCACAAGGCTAGTGACATGTCAATGACCATATAGCGTCCAAGGGCCATCAAACCACCATATGTGTGGGTTCAAGGCCCAAACTTCCAAGGACACCAAGGACCCCATAAGAATGGGTTCCAACATACCACCATAAGTGTGGGTTTCAATACCCAAGTCTCCACGTGCAAGAGGATCAAGATCTAAGCTTGTGGACTCAAGGACCCAACAAGAACTCAACAACCTCAAGACCATCCAATGAAAGAAATGGGCTCCAACATCAACACATCAAGGCAATTACACACATGAGCCACATCATCCATACAACAACCAATCAAGAGACTAAAACAAGTACAATCCTAACAAGCAACACAAATACCAATAACCAAATATCAACCAGGAGAAAGGAACACAACAATGGACTCAAATGTGACCATGATACAACTTAGGGGCACTTGACCAAGTCAATGGATTATTAGATTCTGGTAGGAATATCTTGGGTAAAAAAAAGTCTTCACATAAATTGTATAAGAGAAATAAGAGAAGAATAAATAAATATCAATATGAGAAATCTTCCATTTTCTATATTCAGTAATACAATTTTGTTACAATAAATAGAATTCCAATCATGTGGATAGGATTCAAATCTACCAACGAAACCTGATTGACTAGATAACTAGAAGTGTCTTAAATCACTATTGGAGCTCACTAGTCTAACTCCACATGTATAAATCAGTTAATAATCAATTAAAACTAGTTAAACCAGTTAAACTAATGAGGTAGGTGAGAAAAGGAGCCTACCCTCATGAAGCCATGAAAAATTGGTGCTAACTAAACTGAAATACATCTAATTGAATGTAACTGGAGATTGACTTATCATAACTAACTACCTACCACAACCAATAGATGGAGGCTTCTGGTGGCACTCAGAGTGGCTCATAAAATGTAGGGACTCATCTCATAGGAACAACATCCCATCCATGCACATGCAGTAAGTGGCAGATAACCTCTCTATGTGTTCCCCACACTCTAGTGGTTGGTACCGGTGGACCCAATGGCACTGGTGGACCCAAAGGCTCTGGTGGATCCAATAGTACCAAACTTAAGTAAATGACTCCTAAGTTAGGAATGATGATCTAATATAATTTAAATGGATAAGGAGACAAAGGAAGGATTAATGATAATCTTAACATGGGTAACCAAGGATTTTTCCATTGTTCCAAGGGCTTAAATATTGGGCTTGGACAAGGTCAAAAGGGCTCCTCTGACACAGACAACCATAAAATAAACACTAACCCTTAGGGGCTCCACAAGGGGCACCAAGGACTCAACAGTTGGCATCAATTACCATATACTGTTGGCATCAATGACAACTTAATCAACAATATCCCCCTTTGTCATTGATGAAAAAACCATAAATCCTCTTCAGGGAAAAACTCCCCCTATCAACAAAACATCTATTGCCCTTTTCCATAAATGGAAAAGGGAACTTCCTTTGACAATATTGCTCCCCCTGTCATCAACTTCTCTTCCTTTGTCATCTTTTCTTATTGTTTGCATTAATGGAAATAATAACTTATTTTGGCAATATTGATCCCCTTGTCATTAGACATTGTCGATGTTTTGATGAAATTTTATTCTATCACAAGGATACTATTGGAACCAACTACTATATGATTTTGAAAAGAGTGTGATCATTTATCTCAAATTTGATAATCAGGTACATAGCTCCTTTTACACACTCTTTGTACACTTCATATCACCGGTCGATAGTTTTAAAAATGGTATTGGGTTTTTCCCAAGATTTTCATCATGCATGTTTTGATCAATGGTGCAATCTACTAATTTTATTCTCCATACTTTAGTAGCTTGATGGTTGTTCATGTCATTCGATTGAATTTGCTTTCTTCTGTTAATGTAATTGTAACTTCAGAATGTACTCACTTGTATTTCTTATGTATTGTACCCGAATGTTTATTCCGGGATGTGTCTATAATGTAATTGAGTCATGTCATGCCCCGATGTTCCTATTGGGAGGTTCTATAATGTAAACAAGTCATGTCAAGTCATTGTGGATAACCCTCCTATTGATTAATGGTAAAAGTCCCCGCAGTTCTGCGGCACTAGGGTTATTAGACTCTCCTAGAGAATTTGGCCCTAGTAGGTTATTTTCAATTCATGAATTAGTATAAATAGAGATCGAGTCTCTCTATTTAACACACACTCACTCACACTCAGTTGTAGCGCATATCTGAGGAAGAAGAAGACACTGGGGCTAGGAAGAAAGAGGCTACTGCTGTCGGGAGATCATCTTACTGTTTTGGGGTTTTACTTTTGGTGTCGATTCTATCTCTGAGGAATTTACAGGGTTTTCTTCATTTATGGTTTCCTAGAGGAAAAACACTGTGTTCATTGTCTCTTGTGTTTGATTGTTGTGCTTGTTATTCTCTCAGTTAAAGATCCTAATAAAATGCTAGCTTAATGTTAAAAATCTAACATGGTATCTGAGCTAACCTGAGAAGAAGACACTGTGCAGCTGCGAAAACTAGGGCTTCCTAATTTTTGGATCTCTCTCCACATATTTTCAGCAAAAGAAGGTTGGATTAACTCTCCTCCCTAGGGCGCATCTTTCTGTCGAAGCAGATTCCAATTCTTTTTTCGTTTTGGACCCGACACTACTGCCAAAAATTAGGGCTTTCCACAGAAGTGGAATTTTTCAGTGAGCTTAGACCTGGATTGATCTCCTCCTAAAAATTGAAGTTTATAGATCAAGATCAAAGCATTTGGTTGGAAAAAACTCCGGAAAATCCAAAGCCTAATCTACTCCTGAACCAGCACTGCAGAATTTAAGCTCCAAATCCAGATATGACATCTTGACCTGGTAAGATCTAAATCTTTTGTGTTTCCATTTGAGGTTCTTATTTAAGATGTCTCATCATACCAAGCTTGATTAAAATCTTGAGGGAGATGATAACTTCCGATCCTGGAAGTATAGGATCTCCCTGGTCCTAGAAGAAAATGAGTTGGACTCCCATATCAATGAGGAGGTTCCAGTTCCAGAGGTAGATGAGGCTAAGGCCTTACACAAGAGAAGTTGGTTATGGAAAAGAGGATTATTGTTGATTCAATCAAGGATCACCTCATAGCATAGGTGTCCTCCCTAAAGACACATAAATCTATGTTTGATGCCCTAACCAAACTGTTTGAAGGAAAGAACATAAACCAGAAGATGACTCTGAGAAACCAACTAAAGAATGTAAAGATCCAGAATGTAGAAACCATCTAGTCTTTCTTTACAAGAGTATCTCAGATCAAGGAACAGCTGGAAGCAGTAGATGAAGAAGTAGAGAATGCAGAGATTGTAATGACCACCTTGAATGGTCTCCCTAGATCATGGGACTCTTTCATTCAAGGAATCTATGCCAGAAAGAAGTTAGTCAAGTTCAGTAGACTATGGGAAGAATTCTCTCAAGAAGAAGCTTGAATAGCAGCTCGAGAAGAAAATATGGGAAGTGAAGATCAATATCTCATAGTACACTCCAAGAAAACCAGAATAAATTCTCATCACCCCAGAGGTAAGCCCTTCCACAAAGATAACACTAGAAAATATTTGTCTAGAATAAGATGTTATACATGTGACGAGAAAGGACACTATACTAGAGAATGTCCTAGAAACAAAAATGTCTCTCACAAGAAGGGAAACAAGAGAAGACATCATGCTCATGTTGTAGAGGATGATGAACCTTCCACAAAGAGAATCAGACATGAAAGTGATGATTCCTCAAGTGATGAAGAATATGTTTTGATTTTTGCTCTCACAAGAAACATTACACATGGAAGTAATGATTGGCTTATAGACAGTGGGGCTTCCAAACATATGACAAGATTCAAAGAATCCTTTGTGAAACTATCAGAACATGAATCACCACACAAGGTGAAACTTGGAGATGACTACCAGTATCCAATAAAAGGTAGTGGGGAATCCTCTTATAAGCTAGACTCTGGAAAGTCTATGACAATGAAGGAAGTATTGTTTGTACCGGGACTAAAGAAGAACCTCCTCTCCATATCTACATTAGATGCAAAAGGCATGAGGGTTGCATTTATAGATGGCCAAGTTATCATGTGGCCAAAGGGAAAGTCTATTAATGATGCAGTAGTGATTAGGGAACAAGAAGGAGGTTTATACAAATTGAAGGGCCATCCAGAATAAGACTTGGTCCATGACATAGTAAAGCCAAATGAACTTTGGCATAGAAGTCTTGCACATGTGCATTACATAGCACTACCACTTGCAAGCAAAGATGTTGAAGGTCTTCCATAAATTCAAGCAAAACATGATCGAGTCTGCAAAGGATGTGTGAAAGGAAAGAACACAAAGAAGACATTTCCAAGTAGCGAGAGCAAGGCAAAAGGAATCTTGGAAATCATCCACTCCGATGTATGTGGTCCAATGTCATCAAGTTCACTAAGTGGGTATGTATATTATGTTTCTTTCATTGATGACTTTTCTAGGAATACATGGATTTACTTCATGAAGAATAAAGATGAAGTATTCAGCAAGTTCAAGGAATTCAAAGCCTTGATCAAGAACCACACTGAAAATAAGATCAAGACCTTTCGATCAGATAATGGCGGAGAACTCACATCAAATGAATTCAAAGAGTTATGCAAAGACTAAGGGATTAAGAGGGAGTTTTCCACTCCATATATTCCACAATAGAATGGGATTGTAGAAATGAAGAATAGAACTATCATCGAAGTTGCAAGAGAAATGCTTCACGATCAAGATCTTCCCATGTATCTGTGGGCAGAAGTTGCCATAACAGCGGTGTATGTATAGAACCGTACTCCACATAGAGTACTCGAGAACAAGACACTTGAAGAAGTCTTTTTCGGAAAGAAACCAGAAGTCAACCATCTCAGAATATTCGGCTCTCCAATGTAATTACACATTCCAAAAGAGAATGGGACAAAATTATATCCTTCAAGAAAGAACGGTATATTTGTGGGATACTCTGAAAGCTCGAAGGCTTACAAAATATACTTCCCAGGATACAAGAAGATTGACATCAGCAGGGATGTGACATTTGATGAAGACTCAGCTTACAACAAATCCAGAGCGAGACCTGCTGAAGAACTTGAAGAAGCAGAAGCACCCAGAATTCATGATACAACCATGAATGAAGAAACTCAAGAAGAAGATCGAGATTTTGAAGAACCACAAAGACCTATAGATCCACCTCTGGAGAAGAATCCTCATAAGAGGAAACCTGCTTGGCTATGTGAAATTATCCAAGGTGTAGAAAGATATGGGGCTCCAGAAGAGAATCACAGAGAAAGAAGGAGGACCTGATCCTGCTCTGGGTATGTAGCTTTACTATGTGATTTCATTGATAAATAACCTTCCAGTTATCAAGAAGCGGTCGAATGAAAAGAATGGAAGGATGCTATGATCAAAGAGTATCAATCGATCATGAAAAATGATGTTTGGGATATTGTTCCAAGACCAGAAGGGAAGTCAATTGTAACTTCCAAATGGATCTACAAAATCAAACATGCTGCAGACGATAGCATTGAAAAATATAAGGCAAGATTTGTAGCTCGGGGTTTCTCTCAAAAAGAAGGAATAGATTATGAAGAAACCTTTGCACCTATAGCCAAATACACTTCCATCAAATCAGTGCTTGCTCTGGCTGCAGTAATGAAATGGAAGATACACCAGATGAATGTCAAGACTACTTTCTTGAATGGTGTAGTAGAAGAGGAAGTGTATGTAGAGAAGCCACTTGGGCTTGAGACACATGACAGGGAGTCTCATGTGTGCAGACTGAAGAAAGCCCTGTACGGTTTGAAACAGGCACCCAGGACATGGTACGGAAAAATTGACATCTTTCTATCCAGTTTGGCCTTTACCAAGAGTAAAGCAGATTCCAACCTTTACTACAAGGCTGAAGATGGGAACCCGGTGATGCTTCTACTATATGTAGATGATCTTTTTGTGATGGGTATGGATGGGTTGATTTTTGATACAAAGAAAAAGCTTGCTTCCAAGTTCAAAATGAAGGACTTGGGTATGATGCATTATTTTCTAGGTATCGAGGTGTGGCAGAGCATGGATGGAATCTTCCTTGGACAAGGGAAATATGTAGTAGAGATCCTAAAAAGGTTTGGGATGATGGACTGCAAGGCCATGACCACACCTATGGCATCGAACCTGAAGCTATTGATTGATGCTTCATTAGAAGAGGTTGATGCTACGATGTATCGTTAGATGATTGGTGTTAACACTGAATTTATTTCTGTCGAAATTGGTCCTATTGCCTTCAAAATTTTAAGTTCTCATGGGTGATTGAGTTGGTTTCCAAAGTTTTCTCATTAAAATATGTCCAAGTTGGCAAAGAAGAGAAGGTAAAGAGGTTTAGGGAAAAGGACAAATGAGTTTTTCACAAATGGGGCAAAAATTTTCATTAATTTTTGAAGGAAACCTAAAAAATGGGCTTTATAAAGATTTCATTTTATTTATATTCAAAAATTAATAGTTTTGAATATTCTAAAGTCAAAGAGCGGGCTTTATCCATACAAACCAAGTTTAATAAAGTTTTACGGGCTAAAACAAGGTTATTACCTTTCTTAAGGTATAATCTAAACATTAGCGCATAAAATAATCCTATGGCTAATGTAAAAAGGTAAATTAAATCAACGGGAATATTATTTCCGGAAGGTAAAGTTGCCCGTTAATTAAATCAAAAATTGCTCAGCGGAATGTATATGGGTAAGTTCATCCGACGGTTAAAAAATAAAGTGAAAAGTAATCAACGGCTGAAAATAATTCCAGAGCCCAAACTCGCACGTTGGATAAAAGAAAGGAGCCCAGCAGAATTCATTATATGGTGCATGATCCGACGGTGGAAGGTTAAAGGCATATCACATCAATGGCTGAGGATGATTCCGGAGATCAAAGCTGCACGACGGTTAAAGTGACGGAGCCCAGCGGAATTCGGTACGTGTCATCCGATCCAACGGCTCACGAATAAAGGCTGATCGCATCTACGGTTGTGAGGGATTCTGGAGCATGAAGTTGCACGGTGGTTAAAATCAGAAAGCCTGGCGGAAAGGAGTACATGGCACTTGATCCTACGGTTGAAAACTAAAAGTAATTAGATCAAGGGTCACAAAGGAATCCGGAATAAAAAGATGCGTGGTAGATAATCTGGAAAGTAGGCTCTGGAATAAGCCATCCTATATAAATAAATTCGACTTGGTTTTTTAAACTTGGTTTTAAAAATAATTTCATTTGCTGCGCACGCCGAAGGGAGGAAACAGTCCACCATATTTCAAATCTTAACTTTTAAGTGTTTTCAATCACAGGGAAATGGCGGAGATAAGGAGTCAGCTGGAAATTGTTTTTTTTTAGAACAAGAGAAGGGAAGCCACCATTCAACAATGTAGAAGCAAATCAACCCAGAAGAGTTGCAGAAATATTTGCAATGGGAGCATTCATGAAGTCAAACAGTTCAAAAATTCAAAAGCAACATAGCATATTTTTTCTGAAATTGACTGTTTTAGTCATTTTATTCAACGAATTGTTTCCAGAAAATGAAGAAGCAATTTCAAAAAATGAAAGAGTTATTTCATCATAACATCTTGATATAAAATAACATCTCTCATTTTTTACCCAGGTGATACAGATTGGGAGTAGCAAAGTCATCTTCAGAGGGAAAATATTCAGGTTTCGAAATGACTGTTCTAGTCATCCAACAAAAATAATTGTTTAGATCAAATTAAGATGTATTTTGTGAAACTGGGAGAGGTTTTTCTTCACAACGTACCTATATACAATAACCTCTTTTATTTTTCACACAGGTGCTACAGTTCAGCAGCAACAAGATCAGTTGTACAGACCATTTTTCATGTTTTCCAAAGGACTATTTCAGCCATCAACTTCAAAGAATTGTTTTGGACAAATGGAATTTAATTTGACAAAACTGAGAGAGGTTTTTAGTCCTAACAGGACTATAATAAAAAACCTCCTTCATTTTTTACACAGTAATCATAGCTTGGGATAAATTTAAATATCTTTACAGGTCATTTTTCCAGAAATATACAATTTTATTATCTCAGTCAGCAGCTTAAAAGGAATATTTCGAGGAGATTGTGATTATTCTAGAGAAATGAATACGTGGGTTTTGTTGGTCACGTGTCCAATTAAAAAAACCTCTCCCATATTTCACACAGCTGTCATCATTGGAGATATGCAGGAGGAACTTTGTTGTAACTGTTTTCAGTTAGGTTTTCAAATTTTAGGTTTTCGAATTCTAAGTTAGGTAAAGACTTTTCTTATAAAAAGGAAAATGTAATTGATAGTTAGGAGGGTATTTTCTAGAGAGGAGAGGCTCTACATTGTAATGGCTTCATGTTTTTAGGAAATGAATGAAATTTGCAGAGGAGGAATGTAAAATCTTTTTCATGTCAGAGATTCTTGTGCCATCTTTTCTTCAGTAAGTAATTTCTTTATGTGATTGTTTATCCTATTTCCCACTCCATTGTGTATTTGCTTTCATGCTTGAGCATCAGTTTGTATGGGCTGGAATTCATCCTGCATGCTCTAGGTCCATTCTTCAAGCATTTTTCAAAATATTTTCTTCTAACGTCTTGCAGAATTCACCATAGTTAGGTGCTCTGTTTGATGGAATGTCTCCCTTTGTCTGCTAATCAACCTTCTAATACCTTAAGACTGAGGAAATGGTGCCTACCTTGCCTCTGTTCATAAACTTTCAAAACCCTACCTCCTGCAACCTATTTCAAATCTGATTATTGACTCCATTGCCCAATGGTCTCCTCCTTGACTGTCCTACCAATTCTTTTAAAACAAACTTGTCATATTTGTCCCATCAGAAATCTAAACTTCTGAGTGTATTTGATTGAATATCTTGAGTATAAAACCTTTGTAAATAGTGAGAGATCCCTCTATGATTGTATTAGGTCAAAAATACATTCTAAAGTGGTTTTTGCTATTACCTTAGGATC
>LPNX010370265.1:3156-26357 GCA_001517045.1 Pseudotsuga menziesii | reverse complement strand
AAGTAGGATAGGTAGGCATGAATAAGCTCGACATGGCGAGCATTTCTTTTAGCAGTTTTCAGTTTGGTTTCAGTTTCAAGTGCAATTCAGTTACAGGTTACAGGTTGGCAGAGTGGGATTTGGTTGCAAAATGGTTTCAGTTGATGGTTCAGTTCAAAACAGGTTGAGGATTTCAGATAAAGGTTAAGAGAAACCCAATGGATTTGGCACCTGGTCTACGGGGTTCTTTGCTACCTCGCAGGGAGGATAGCATCCCTAGTTGGAGCCAGTTGTTAACACTGAATTTATTTCTGTCGGAATTGGTCCTATTTCCTTCAAAATTTTAAGTTCTCATGGGTGATTGAGTTGGTTTCCAAATTTTTCTCATTAAAATATGTCCAATTTGGCAAAGAAGAGAAGGTAAAGAGGTTTAGGGAAAAGGACAAATGAGTTTTTCACAAATGGGGCAAAAATTTTCATTAATTTTTGAAGGAAACCTAAAAAATGGGCTTTATAAAGATTTCATTTTATTTATATTCAAAAATTAATAGTTTTGAATATTCTAAAGTCAAAGAGCAGGCTTTATCCATACAAACCAAGTTTAATAAATTTTTACGGGCTAAAACAAGGTTATTACCTTTCTTAAGGTATAATCTAAACATTAGCGCATAAAATAATCCTATGGATAATGTAAAAAGGTAAATTAAATCAACGAGGAATATTATTTCCGGAAGGTAAAGTTGCCCGTTAATTAAATCAAAAAGTGCTCAGAGGAATGTATATGGCTAAGTTCATCCGATGGTTAAAAAATAAAGTGAAAAGTAATCAAGCTCTGAAAATAATTCCGGAGCCCAAACTCACACGTTGGATAAAAGAAAGGAGCCCAGCGGAATTCATTATATGGTGCATGATCCGACGGTGGAAGGTTAAAGGCATATCACATCAATGGCTGAGGATGATTCCGGATATCAAAGCTGCACGACGGTTAAAGTGACGGAGCCCAGCGGAATTCGGTACGTGTCATCCGATCCAACGGCTCACGAATAAAGGTTGATCGCATCTACGGGTGTGAGGGATTCCGGAGCATGAAGTTGCACGGTGGTTAAAAGCAGGAAGCCTGGCGAAAAGGAGTACATGGCACTTGATCCTACGGTTGAAAACTAAAAGTAATTAGATCAAGGGTCACAAAGGATCCGAAATAAAAAGATGTGTGGTAGATAATCTGGAAAGGAGGCTCTGGAATAAGCCATCCTATATAAATAAATTCGACTTGGTTTTTTAAACTTGGTTTTAAAAATAATTTCATTTGTTGCGCACGTCGAAGGGAGGAAACAGTCCACCATATTTCAAAGCTTAACTTTTAAGTGTTTTCAATCACAGGGAAATGGCGGAGATAAGGAGTCAGCTGGAAATTGTTTTTTTTTAGAACAAGAGAAGGGAAGCCACCATTCAAAAATGTAGAAGCAAATCATCCCAGAAGAGTTGCAGAAATATTTGCAGTGGGAGCATTCATGAAGTCAAACAGTTCAAAAATTCAAAAGCAACATAGCATATTTTTCTGAAAATGACTGTTTTAGTCATTTTATTCAATGAATTGTTTCCAGCAAACGAAGAAGCAATTTCAAAAACTGAAATATGTATTTAATCATAACATCTTGATATACAATAACCTCTCTCAGTTTTTAACCAGGTGATGCAGATTGGGAGCAGCAAAGTCATCTTCAGAGGGAAAATATTCAGGTTTCGAAATGACTGTTCTAGTCATCCAACAAAAATAATTGTTTAGATCAAATGAAGATGTATTTTGTGAAACTGGGAGAGGCGTTTCTTCACAACATACCTATATACAATAACCTATTTCAGTTTTCATACAGGTGCTACAGTTCAACAGCAACAAGATCAGTCGTACAGACCAGTTTTCATGTTTTCCAAAGGACTATTTCAGCCATCAACTTCAAAGAATTTTTTTGGACAAATGGAATTTAATTTGACAAAACTGAGAGAGGTTTTTAGTCCTAACAGGACTATAATAAAAAACCTCCTTCATTTTTTACACAGTAATCACAGGTTGGGAGAAATTTAAATATCTTTACAGGTCATTTTTCCAGAAATATACAATTTTATTATCTCAGTCAGCAGCTTAAAAGGAATATTTCGAGGAGATTATGATTATTCTAGAGAAATGAAGACGTGGGTTTTGTTGTTCACGTGTCCAATTATAAAAACCTCTCCCAGATTTTACACAGCTATCATCATTGGAGATATGCAGGAGGAACTTTGTTGTAACTGTTTTCAGTTAGGTTTTCGAATTTTAGGTTTTCGAATTCTAAGTTAGGTAAAGACTTTTCTTATAAAAAGGAAAATGTAATTGATAGTTAGGAAGGGATTTTCTAGAGCGGAGAGGCTCTACATTGTAATGGCTTCATGTTTTTAGGAAATGAATGAAATTTGCAGAGGAGGAATGTAAAATCTTTTTCATGTCAGAGATTCTTGTGCCAACTTTTCTTCAGTAAGTAATTTATTTATGTGATTGTTTATCCTGTTTCCCACTCCATTATGTATTTGCTTTCATGCTTGAGCATCAGTTTGTATGGGCTAGAATTCATCCTGCATGCTCTAGGTCCATTGTTCAAGCATTTTTCAAAATATTTTCTTCTAAAGTCTTGCAGAATTCACCATAGTTAGGTGCTCTGTTTGATGGAATGTCTACCTTTTTCTGCTAATCAACCTGCTAATACCTTAAGACTGAGGAAATGGTGCCTACCTTGCCTCTGTTCATAAACTTTCAAAACCCTACCTCCTGCAACCTATTTCAGATCTGATTATTGACTCCATTGCCCAATGGTCTCCTCCATGACTGTCCTACCAAGTCTTTTAAAACAAACTGGTCCTATTTGTCCCATCAGAAATCTGACCTTCTGAGTGTATTTGATTGAATATCTTGAGTATAAAACCTTTGTAAATAGTGAGAGATCCCTCTCTGATTGTATTAGGTCAGAAATACATTCTAAAGTGGGTTTTGTTGTTACCTTGGGATCTACCTTTTCACAACCTGGGTACATTCTGAGTGCTAACAATTGGGTCCTTGATGTACCTAACGAACATGAGACCAAATACTTGCTTTGCTGTGAACACCTTGAGCCAGTTCCTGATAGATCCGAGACATGTTCACGTGATTGCTGCAAAGCATATTCTCAGGCGCGTGAGGGGTATAGTTGATTATGGGCTCAAGTATGAGGCAAATCAAAATATTAACCTGGAGGGTTATGTAGATTCATATTGGGCAGGCAGTGCCATCGATAGGAAGAGCACTTTAGGATGTTGCTTCGGTATGGGATCAAGTGTGATCTCTTGGTTTAGTAGGAAGCAGTCCTGTGTGGCACTGAGTATAGCTAAAGCAGAGTATGGCATAGCTTGTTTAGCTAGTTGTGAGGCAGTATGGCTAAGGAAGCTACTGTCTAATTTATTTGATCTCCAGTTGGATGATACTTGTATATATTGCGACAACCAGAGTTGTGTGAAGTTGTCGGAGAACCCGGTGTTCCATGACAAGTCGAAGCATATCGAGTTCAAATATCACTATATCAGAGATATGGTGCAGAGAGGAGCAGTGAAGCTCCAGTATGTTGCAACAGATGAACAGATAGCTAATGTGTTGACAAAGCCATTAACCAGAGTGAAGTTTGAGTACTTCAGGGAGAAGCTTGGTGTTCTCCAGATCGAGGTTCCTTCCAAGGGGAAGTGATGAGTCCGTGATCCATTATGACATGGTGAGAGCCTTTGGTTCCTTCCATGGTCAAATGTAAGGGTTGAGCCATTCTATCATGGTGAGAGGATTGGTTCCTTCCATGTCAGATATGAGTGTTGAGCCATTATGATATGACTATAGGATTAGTTCCTACATGATCAGATATAAGGGCTATTTCCATTCTCTGAATGGAGGTACCTGGTCAGTTACCAGGAAAGCTCAGTCTAGGACTAAGGGCCATTCTGATATGACTATGGGATGTGTTCTCACATGATCAGATATGAGTGCATGGCCATTCTATGTGATTGAGGGATTTGTTCCCACTTGATCGGATATAAGGGTTATTTCCATTCTTTAAATAGAGGCACCTGGTCAGTTACCAGGAATCCTCAGTTTGGGACTAAGAGCCATTCTGATGTGACTATGGGATTGGTTCCCACATGATCAGATGTAAGTGCAGAGCCTTTCCATAGATGATAGTAGGTGTGTCCTATCATACTGGTGGATGTAAGTGCTGGCCTTTCCACGGATGATAGTAGGTGTGTCCTATCATGCTGGTGGATGTGAGTGTTGCTCCTTTTCACAGATGGTAGTAGGTGTGTCCTACCATGCCAGTGATTGTAAGTGTTGTGCCTTTCCACATATGGTAGTAGGTGTGTCCTACCATGCTGGTGGATGTGAGTGATATGCCTTTCCATAGATGGTAGTAGGTGTGTCCTACCATGCTGGTGGATGTCAGTACTAAGCCTTTCCACAGATGATAGTAGGTGTGTCATATCATGTTGGTGAATGTGAGTGTTGTGCTTTTTCACAAATGATAGTAGGTGTGTCCTATCATGCTGGTGAATGTAAGTGCTGGGCCTTTCTAACATGACTGGATTGGTTCCTATCATGGTCAGATGTGAGTGTTGGTGAAACGGTGACATTGCAAGGTGAAACGATTGAGACACTGAGCAATACGTTGTAACCTGCAAAAGGGGATTTATTCCTATCGTGACCACAGAGGCTAGAAATCATTAAAAGGTAATATCTTTTCTGTGAGCAAATGTGTAATCCTAAAATCATGGATCTACTCCTATCGTGAGCACAAAGGTTGGGAATCATTAAAAATAATGTCGTTGCAGATAGTGAGCTCCATGATGTTAATCATTTTCAAGTGGATCAAGGTTTACATCTAGCCTTTTTTTTTTTAAACAAAATAATCACTCCTTTAGCCTGAGCTGGTATACGTTGGTCAAACAAAATGATCCAAGTTCAGAAAAAGAAATATACAATACAGTTTCAGACACAACTCCATCTTCTATTATTTTAGTGCTCAGATTTCGAATCCGAATGCAGAAATTAACACTATACCATAATCCAATCATTATTTAGCTTGACTGTATTTGAAACGCAGAGGTAAGAAAACACAGTCATACATTAAAGATCCAAACGCAGAAATTCATTGTAAACAGAGATCACCCCCATACATTTAAACGATGGCAATGGTTTTTACTGAGAGTGTTTCCATACATCCATATTACAAACAACATTGAACTCAACCGGGAAATGTAGATATAGTACAACGCATTCTAATCTGAGACAGGTAGAGATCTAGGAATTATCCATTTTATCGGTAAAACAAAAAAAAATACATATATAACTCAATGCTAAAGTATATGAAAACTAAAAACAGATCTAAATACAGAGCTTGGAAATGAAGTCGTATTAAATCCATTAAGCAGCATCGACATTTCTGCCCATGGGTTACTGTTCTTTTTTCAAAAGGAATGTCGGTCGGTGACAAAAACAGCAGGGAGTCATGTGGATGACCCACGTTTTATTTAACTGTCGCGTGCGTAATGATCAGTCTCATTGCTAGCAGTCGATGAGAGTGGCTTCAATTTCACAGAGGAGGGGTCCGTGCATGAATTACAACAAAATTTACAAATCCCAAATCACAGGTTATGCAAGACACGGATCTTTAAAAAAAAACGAAGTTCATGGAGTGAAGGTAATAGTCCAACACTCCAGCCTGATTTATAAAATAATAAAATGCAACCCCTAGTTAATGGAGTTCACGAAGGTGTACGAAACCCCCACAATGGCATTCAAAACAAGAACCAGATCTTCATTAAAACAAAAGAATTCCAAAAAAATGAACAAATCTTCTTGCCATCAAGAATCGGATCTGTATTACACCCAAATCGCTGGAAGGGAATTTAGATTGATATCCCAACCAAAACGCTAGCAGGATTCCAAATCTATACTGAAATCTTTGACAATGTATTTGCAAGGATTTAATCATGTAAAACAACCCAAAAGTGGCTATTTCCAATCTTTCAGACCAAAATGCAACAACCAATCGCGCAATATAGAATTCAGATATATAATAAAACCAAATCGATATAAGATGGAATTCATTCTATATTAAAACCAAACGAAAAATAGATTTCAGATCTATAATAAAACCAAGTTGCTGGAAAAATGGATTCGATAGATCGTTACAGATCTAAAGGATGACGGCAATAATTATTTACAGAGATCTTTTTCCATAAAGAAATAGCAGGGTTTGCATCACATACAGTCCATGAAATCAATCTCGATTTCAGATCACATGCTAAGGTAATCAAGATCTAACATGCAGTCCATAAAAACAAACATATAAAACATTTCAGATCACATACAGTCCATGAAATCAATCTCGCAGTCCATTAAAAGAAAACATACATTTCAGATCATATGCAAAGGAAACAAGATCTAAATCTAGATAATTATTATCGTGTGTACCTAGATTCTTCCAAATGTAAATCACAATCAAACTAGTGTATGACGTAGTTAAACACGTATGCAGAGATACAGATGTGAATCGCAGTCACACAGAGTTAAAATGCAGTCAAACAAATGTAAATGACAGACAAGGAATCATGTGCAGAGTTTGTCTAGTACAGTAATTCTTTATCGTGACAAACAACAGACTAATAAACAAATTTCATAGATTCGGAACATAGATTTGGAACACCTGTGAAGGGCCCTTGAGTTCTAGTGTTCGAACGTGGGCTCTGATACCATATGTAACATCCCCATTTGCAATACATAAAAAAAATTCTAACTAATCAAAGAAACAGAAACAAGGTGTTTGTTTTGAGTCTCAAGATATTTTATTGATCATGCAAATAACCTGACTCTCAAGATATTTTATTGATCATGCAAATAACCATAAGTCAAGCTGAAATATATGAGAAACTAAATCAGGTCTACTTACTTGAATCCAGGGGAAACAGACTTGGAGAATCAACTCCTCCCAACCATAGGAGGCAGCAACTCAACGGTTTGCTCCGCTCCACCCCCGATCTGGATCACCAACCATGCACCAGAACAGCAAGTAACTTCCTCACGGCACTCAATCCTCAGAGTCCGTAACAAGCTACAACAAGAAAGATTCCACGCGGCACTCTCTCTCAGAGTCCGTAACAAGCTAAGCGATGGACTTATGAAACGGGAGAAACACTCAACACACGCATTCACAGCAAAGTTTCTCCATGCACAACATGGCGTCCCATGTTATTCCAATGCACTCATGTATATAGCTTTTGCCCAGGTCTTATACCATCCCAATTAAATCTCCAATCAGATCTCTAAATCCCTATGATTTAGGATCTTGTCTGGTTGTTGAGTATATTGGATTTGATTGGTATCAATCAGTCTAGCTTGCTTACACATGTTCTTTGGTGCCATGGTTGGTGTCCCCTCATGTAGTTGAGTTCTCCAAGTGTTATTTTCTTTATTAATAAATAAATAAAAAGGTTTGTTGTGCAAAATTCATTTGATTTTTTGAGTTTCATAACTCATTACATGATAATAATAATAAAATAATAATTTTCAAACCATGAAAGTAAAAGCAGTGTCATGGGGGTATTACATGTTTGTATATAAATCCATATGTTCTAGGCCTACATCCAGGACATTCTAGTCCTTGATCATATGATATATATGTCTGCATTTAAACTCTGGTTCAACTCCGGTGATGGCTTTCATATCTTCATAAATAATCTCTATCATTAGAGAGAATTTGAGGTCAAAAATGGGCCTCAAAAGTACCAAAATGTACTATAAAAATCAACCAATTACATTCAAGTAGATGACATCATCCCCCATGGTTGAGGTGGCATTGCATGAGTTAAGAATGCTTATTTGTCACATTTTCTATGGTGGATGAAAACCCATAGTTAACCAAGGTAGTGGTACAAGTACTTTTAAGTCATAAAGTGAAGTACTCACAATAAAAGTCATTTCACACTTTCTCATAAAATAATATTATTGTTATTTTCAGGTAAAGTACTTACAATTCACTTTCTCATAAAATAATATTATTGTCATTTTCAAGTAAAGTACTCATAATTCATAAAAATGTCTTTTCACATTTTTTTATAAAATAAAATATTGTCATTTTCATGTTTTTTAATTTTAAATTATATATTCACTCAATTGTATTTAGTATCATAATTTCAAACTAATATATATATATATATATATTAAATGTTGTACTTTTAAAATAGATTAAATTCATGAATGATATTTATATGAAAAAAATATGTTAGTTATGCATATAAATGAAATTCATTTTTGTTTAATTTTATTTACAAGTTCAATACAAATAAATACTAAAGGACAATAATTTTTTGGGAATTTACAATGAATCTTAGTCACATCATTGTAGAGTTATTTTATTAAGTTTATTTATAGTTAATTTAGAAAAGTAACTCAACCATGGTTATTTATATTGTGCATAAAAAGTAGTGTAGGAGATGAGTCGTCATATATACCTACCCCATAAAACCCCTAACTCATAATATTTTAATATATCTTATATTTTTGTAGTAATATCTTAGGAGGCCCATTTTTGACCTCAAATTCTCTCTAATGTCTAGGCAAGACCTCCTCATGGACCTTGGCCTTCTTCTTTCCACCCTTCTTTGGCATGGTTTGGTGTGAATATTGAAGCTGTAACATGACCATAGCAAGAAATAACTTAGTATCACTATGATCAAACAACATGCATTCATATCAACATGATATACTGAAATAAAAAAACTATTGTCAAGATGCAAGATATCAATGAAACCTAGATAACAAATCACGTGTTCTTTCAAGAAATAAGATTACATACAATGCTTAATATGGAAAGACATTTTTACCAATTTATCCTTGGCCATCTTGAAGTGACCTTGCGATGTAGAGAAATCATTCCCGTAAGTTATCCAGACAGTTAAACTTGTGGCAAGGTATACATTAGGTTAAAACTGACATGAAAAAACATTAGATCAGGTGCAGGATCTAAATGTTGTTTTGGGATTTAGGTCTCTAGTTCTTTAACCCATTCATCTTGTATTTTAGGTCAAGATATAACGTACACACTGTCTTTTCAAGTTTTTCTTACGAGGTTTTCCCAATCATTATTCATTTTTCTTTACACATTAAAATGTCAGGACTTCTACTTATTAACTTTTATATGCAAGAAGACAAGAAAAATGTAGAAATGGATTTTTATTTTGAAGCCAGGGAAACTTGAAACCTTAGCTTGACCCAAACCCATAAGAACCTCATAAATCACAGCACTGACCATAAGAAAAGGTACACTTTCTGAACAAAAACACTAGTTCGGATTCTGAAATGTGATGGTCCTCTAAGCGTGTAACCCCCAATAATCCCCTATCATCGAAAATAAAAATAAACCAGATGAGGTGTAGTCGGTGAAACACTCGACTTGTCGCAACATCACCAATAAAACACTGGATTTCTCACAGACCCATGTCTATGGCCTAAGCAGTGGTGAGAAATGGTGCGGATCAGGTGAAAACCATCATGGTTGAGCTAGCAGGCTAGGTAAAACCTAGTGATGCCAAAAGCTCTATCTCGACTAGTCTCGGGAGCCTTCTAGTGGTTGGAAAGTGAAGACACAACCCTAATGGTTGGAGTTTGGCTTAAAAACCACAAAAATCAGACGACGAAGGAAAAAACCCAACCCCGTAATTGATAAATCTCCCAAATGCCCAAACGTCGTTCTATCAAACATAGTAAGAAGATAAGGGTTTAGGCCTACCTGGAAAATGTTGTTCAGGGTATGGTACTCAGTGAATCAATCCATAGGCTCCAAATGGAAATAAACAACTAGATGCATCCAAAATGGGAAGATAGTAATTGTTCGTAAAAAATATCCCAAGGTTTATATAACCAAAATATTGTAACAACACTAAATATGGTCGCTAGGGTAATTAGTGGCACGGGTGAAAACAACACTTATTGGCGCCATAAACTTAAACTTCTTTGGAAAAAATTTATGACTCAGTGTGACAAATCAATTTATCCGTGACACCTGTGGCTTCGCAGTCAGATTTCTTCTAACACCTTCAGCGTGAACTCAACAACCTCTTATGAAATGCTTCATCGGCATAACCCATGGAAAAACTTCGATGACAAACTTCGCATGCAAATTTCAAGTTTCTCCACATGAGTCAGCTGAAAACCTTGACCTCTACCAACACCATCGGAAAAAACTTGATGGGGACTCCCAAAAAAAGGCCGTCAGTAGAATCATAAAAATATTTTGATCGGCAATGAAAGCTAAGTCTCGCCACGCATGTTGGTTGTGAAGGATGACTTTAGCCGAAACCATCAACTAGACTTAGTGAGGACCCACAAAAAACTTCAGATAATCCTCCAATAAAACACATCGGTAAGAAAGCATAATTTCTATCGAACATATCAGGCACAAAACGTGATCTATGCCGGGAAAAACTGTCGGCTCGAGAAGCTGAGTCCTGCCGATACTATCAGCTCCAAATATTGAGTTTCGCCGACACTATCAGCAGAAACTCAGGAAAATATTTCGATGAAGACTTAGGTCTTGGGAAAATTAAATTAAAATTGATTGGGAGACATCGAAGAGAAATATTGATTTTTCCTGATGTGTTGGATCCACTCAACGAGTTCTTCCGACACATTAGAAAAAAAGGTGAGTTTTAACTTAGTGCAAAAAACTGTTCAGACTTGTCCAAAATAAAACTAAGTGATGGAAGTCCAAAATAAAACTAAGTGATGGAATGAAACTTTAAGGAGAAAAAGTAGTCTAAGAAAGGCTAAAAGCTAGTAATTCTAAGGAGGGGCCCTAAAATCATAAAAAAATTGGGGTAGTGGTTGCAGCAACAACAATTGGTGACTAGATGGTGAACACAGATCTCTAAAGAAACTATCTTTTCAAAACAAAAACTACTATATGGAATTTTATTAGATCAACCTCCTATCCCAGGCTTCTTTCAAGATAATTTAAGAGTCTATACTTCTAAAGGAGTGTAATATTCAGAGCATCACATTGATTATATTCCCTTGGGGTATGGTAACCTGGCTTAGAAGTCCCGATAACTCTCTTGGGGCCAAAATGTGAGATTCATTTTACCTTTGTTTTTGGTTACCACCGAATATGACACCACAAGATTGTGGCAGATTTAGACAGATGCATTATTTTGTTCCTCATTCCCATACCTTTTTCATTCTTTTGATGCTTAAAACTTTTGTCTTTTGAGTCTTCCTTGATTTCTTCTTTTACTTTCGAGATTTGATTTAGGTTCTTCCATCCATAATGTCCTTCTGTGTGAGTGATGACTTGTTCCATCTCATAGAAGGAGAAGATCCTTTTGAGCAATTGATTTATTTTAATGATTTATTTCTTCAATATATCTTCTTTATACATACTTTCTGTTCTGGAATTTTGGATCTTTATATTAAGCCTTTTGGATTTAATTTTGTGGCATGGGATTAGTTTGAATACCATACACCTATTAGTTATGCTTCCTTTCCGTGGGTCTTTCACTGCGAGCTTCATAGGACATATATTAGTGTGAAAGTGGATGGAGCCCCAAGATAGTATTCTAGAATTCATATACCTTAGTTATTTTACTGGATTTAAACATGACTTCAATGTGCTCTTGAAATAATTCCTTTCAACAGTCTATTAATTTAAAGAATCTTATCTTTGATTAAAATATTGCATAAATAACTTCCAATAATCAGTTGCTCGATTAAAAGCATTTGACAATTGTTCAGATTGCTATTTCTTTCTAAGCACCAAGAAATTGAGTTGGCTTATTTTGAAACAAAACAAAAAACAACTAAACTAAAGAAAATCATCGAAAGAAAGAAAATGCTTATTTTGAAACAAAAACAAATGAAAAAGAAAGTAAATCAGTAGCAAGTAAAACCTAAAATAAATCAAGAACATAAACGAAAAAGGTTTATTTATGTACACAAGGACTCCCTAAAACTAGGTGAAACAAGGTTTGAGAACAAGGCTATTTACATTAATATTCTCTTCCTGCCCTTGTAAATCTCGTAACTTCTAAGTCAAGGGGCCTATCTTCTAAGCAATCTGAAAGGATCCAACCCATAAATGTTGGAATTTGGTATGTTTGTCGTTCTTATCATGTGGGTGATCCCACTTTAGAACCAAATCTTCAATCTCAAAACCCCCTTTTCCAGATTTTCGTTTTTCAAGCCATCTCTTGAAAATTTCTTCTTGTTGTTTAAACATTTCCTTAGGCTTAAGTATGGACTCTTCAAGCTTTAGCAAAGTGTTGAGATAAGCTTGTAAAATGTCACTACCAGAACGTCGTGAGGATTGAGCTAACTGAGATGATGGAAGCAAGATGTTTTGGGGAAAAAGAGCACTTTCCCATAAACTAGAGTATAAAGGGACACTCCTAAAGAGTTCTTCGGGGTGACCCTATCTTCCCATAATGCATTGGGCAGAGATGTGTGATAACTTATCTGATTTTCAATAACAGTATTTTTAAGAATTTTGATAAGATTTTTGTTTGTGGATTCCGTTAACCCATTTCCCTGAGGATAATAATTGGTGGAATAATGCAATTTGATTCATTTTTCACTAGCGAATTTAGTTATTTTAATGGATGAAAAATGAGACGCAATATATAATAATAATAAAATTGAAATTGAAACCCCAAACCTGGTCATGAATTTTTCTTGTAAGAATTTGATGACCACATCCTCGTTCACTTTGTGTAGTGGAACTGCATCTACCGATCTCATGAAGTAATCCGTAGCTGTGAGAATATATTTATGCTGCAATGAAGAATTTGGGTTAATTTCTATAATGATGTCTATTTCGCACTATTTGAAAGGCTTTGAAATAATAACAGGTTGCAATGGTCTGGCTACTTTTGCTAATCTTCCATCACTTCTTTGACATACATCGCACTTTCTCGCATAGGAATGAGCATCTTTAAATAAATTTGTCCAATAATATCCATCCCTAAGGATATTGTGAGCAGTAGTGTCTCCAAATAAGTGTCCTCCGGAAGGGCCATCATGCAATTCCTTAATTACTTTGGAAGCATCTTCCTTCTCGAGACATCTCAGAAATACTCCATCGTAGTTCTTTCTGAAAAGAACACCATCAATCATTTGGTAAGAGGATGACTTTAGACGAAGCACCCTTCTTTCCTTAGAGTTCCAATGCTCTGTTAAATATCCTTATGGGGATAATGCACCAGGTCTATATACCAAGATTCATGAGCAGTAAAAATAGGACATGCATCAATCATATTTAACTCTGCTTCATTTTCCCAACCACAGTATTTATCATTATGACCTTCTGCAATTAACTTGCATTGCCCTTGACCTTTGATAATATTGGTTGGTTTGAACTCTAAATCATATTCCTACAATGTTGTCACCCAATTTCCTCTTCTTTCACCCAATTCTCTTTGTATGAAGATGGTTATGCCAACTGGATGAGGGCCTATCACCTTGGTTCTGTTCTTTAAAATGTAAGGTCTGAAATGTTTCACTGCTTTAAAGACTACATATGCTTGTTTATCTACACCAGGGTGGTTCAATTCAGCCCCTTGTGGTCCAGTGCTCATGAATGATATTGGGTACTCATCTCCCAATTCTCCCTTTTGTCTGAGCACTGCTACAAGTGAGTTTTCTGAAGCAAAAGTGTACAGAATGAAATCCTTCTCAAAATTAGGACTTCTTAGAGAAGGTGTATGAGCTATTACTTCTTTGATGTCATTAAAGGAAACCTTCTCCACATCCGCTCATTTAAATTGCACACTCTGCTTTACCATTTGTTCCAAAGGATTTATGATTTGCACAAAGTTAGGAACAAACCTTCAAACAAAATTTATAGCACCCATAAAGGATTGCATACCTTTTTTGTTATGGGGTAAGGGAATCTAAGATATAACTTCTATTGTTTTCAAGTCTATGGAGATTCCTTTTTTTGAAATTATATGTGTAACATCCCTGACCCTCCGACCAGTGAAGAGGACTCTGCCATGGAGTTAACCATCCAGGCTACCAGCCCCATGAACATGTGCATTCATAAAAAATTGCTAAAATGCTGAAATGGAATGCTTGAACTAAAACATGCATACCTAGTTATTTATCATACACACCGGAAGTACCATACATTCATACAAGCATTCAACATGTTCATCATGATCATTAACAGTAAATAGGATTGCAAAAGTAAAATAGACAAGATTACTTATCTTTATAAATAAATCGTTCCTCAACCAGCTATGTCACTGCAATGTTCCACCCAACCATAGTCTAGCATGCTCCTAGATCTCTCAGCAATGCTGCCACCCCCGAGCCGGGCATGACTCCCCAAGGAATAAGGAACTAACAGGCTTACACATAGCAAGGGATAACAACACCACAAGGGTACACAGTTCAACCAAGCCAACACGGTTGGGTTTATCAGGTGAACAACAGATCAACCAAGCCAACAGGGTCGGGTTTATCAGGCCATCCAGGAGCTGGGAAAATCTAATGCTAAGCTGGTGAGCTCACTAAAGAGCTGCAGACACCAACACCAGAACCATCCTGGATTCTAGAACACCTACACACACCCAACACAAGGAAGTCAGCCCCTTCTCTACAACGCAGTCCCTCAGACCCTGATCTTCCCTCCAGTGCTCTTCAGGGGTTGTGGAGAAGAAATCCAGCTCAATAGCTCTATCCATGTGGTTCTCATCCCACCAGGTTTTTCAAGCACCTCAGGCCATCATTCACCAACCCAAAAATAGTCCAGGGACAAATCCGATGAACCCACAGCGATCCAAACTTCAATACTATCGCTGGGAAACTTACACAGATCGGAAAATGATCAAAACTCATGGCCAACATACACAGTTCAACGCAGATTCATAGGAAGAATCACCCCTGATCCCATCAATCCATGGAAAAGCAATCCCAATAATTTCCACTGCGATCCGAATGGAGAACGAAAACAGTACACAGTCCAATGCGTGGAGGCAAAAGTTGGTTCTCTGTGTGGATGGAAGAAATGAATTACAGACCGGCAATCAGCACGAGAGAGAGAAGGTGAACCCCATACAACAGTTGGTAAAATGTTTTTATTCCCCCGTCCTGCATGAGGAAGACGAACGGCCAAGATCAGAGGGAGTGGGAAGAAGCGATTCCCGCGTCGTGGAGAGGAGAGCAAGTGTGTTGTGGTAGTGGTATTCTTGCCAGCCAATTGCCGCCTTAGCTAACAAACGGAACAAGGGAGGTGACGACACATAGACTTTTTCCTTGTGACTCAATGTTCTACATCCCCCCCCCTTTTTTCCTTATCCTTTGGAATCATGCCCCTTCTCAATTTAGTTGCTGCGAACATAGTTGGTTGAGTTGTTTAATTAAAAAGCATGTTTACATGATGCCATAATTAAATATATGTCACATGTCCCGATATACCATCGGTGACCATTCCTAATAAAAAACACAACATGACCAAATCTATGGTGGGGCCTTGGCCTTGAGCTCCGCACCAAGATTATTTACAACCTATGTATCCTATTTATTTTAATGCAAGCGGGGATTAAAACTGGGGTATTACATTCCCCTCCCCCTTAAATAGCACTGTCCTCAGTGCTTTACAAAATTTGAACAAAATGCTACACTAGTACTGACTCAGTGTTCCGCAAGATTGAACAAAAATGGATATGCCAATCGCATGGCATCCTCCAGCTCCCACGTAGCCTCTTCAGGTTCGTAATGCTCCCACTGCACCTTTACCTGCCCTATGGCCCGGTTCCGGAGCATTGTGACCTTCCTGTCAAGGATGCGCATTGGCTCGATTTGGAATTCTTCCTCAGGTTCCACCTGAATCACATTCCAATTTATCACATGGTTAGGATCATGTACATGTTTCTTAAGCAAAGAAACATGAAAAACATTATGAGCTCTAGTATTAGCAGGCAATGCAAGTCTATATGCAACAGGCCCTATCCTCTCAAGCACTTCAAATGGCCCACAATATCTAGGTGATAACTTGGCACAAATTCCAAGCTTCAAGGAACTTTTCTTTACCCTCACTCTGAGTTAAACATGATCCCCAACACTGAACTCCTTGTTCACCCTATGCTTATTTGCATAGCTTTTCTGTCGGTCCTGTGCTGCTTTCAGATTCTGTCTGATCTTTACAACTTCTTGCTCCATTTCCTTGAGCAATTCTGGTCCAAGCACAATCCTGTTCACTGGATTATCCCAAGTTACTGGTGTCCTACACCTTCTTCCATACAAAGCTTCATATGGACTCATCCCCAAGGATGCCTACTGTCCATTGTTATAAGCAAACTCTACCAAGTGCAAGTAATTTTCCCACTTGGTTGGTTTGTCCATCACATACATGCGAAGCATATCTTCAAGCACTTGATTCACTCTCTCTGTCTGCCCATCTGTCTGAGGATGGTATGTAGTGCTGAAGTTTAACTTTGTCCCCAAATCTGCAAACAATCCCTTCCAAAAATTGGAAGTGAACTTGACATCTTTGCCAGAGACTATAGCCTTCGGCAATCCATGCAATTTGAATATCTCCTTCATGAAGATCTTTGCAATGTCATCCGTCTTATGCGTAGACTTAACTGGTATAAAATGCATTGCCTTTGTCAACTTGTCTATCACAACCATGATGGAATCATGTTGCCTCCAAGTCATTGGCAATCCTGTAATAAAATCCATGGAAATAACTTCCCATTTCCATTCCGGAACTAGCAAAGGCTGCAACAAGCCTGCTGGATGTTGATGCTCAACCTTTACCTATTGACATTTCATACACCTGGAAATGTACTCAGCCATATCCTTTTTCATTCCCGGCCAAAAGTACCGCTTTCTAGCTGTAGCAATTGTCTTCTGATATCCTGGGTGACCAGAATACGGAGCTTGATGGATTTCATCCATAACAACTCTCCTCAAATATGCTACATCTGGAATATAAATTCTACCTTTAAAAGTTAGAATCCCATCTTGTTCCAATTTATATCCCTCATGCCTCTTCTCAAGACTTTGCTGCTGCAATTTGTCTTTTACCTGTTCATACAATTCATCTCCAGCAGCATGACTAACAATATGCTGCCTCAAATTTGATTGGAAAATACTAAGAGATGCCACATGCATTTCTTGTACCTTCCCGCTGAGTGCATCAGCTACCTTATGTTCCTTCCCCTTTATGTTCTTGATTTCAAAATCAAACTCACATAAAAATTCCAGCCACCTTGCTTTCCTAGCATTCAGAGTAGGCTGGTCAAATAAATACTTCAGTCCACAGTGATCTGTTCTGAGCTCAAATATCCTGCCCATCAAGTAATCTCTCCACATCTTGAGAGCATGTACTATGGCTGCAAGCTCTAGATCATGAGTGATATAGTTCTTCTCATGCTCCTTCAGCTTTCTTGACTCATAGAATATCACATGGTTGTCTTGCATAAGGACTCCTCCAAGCCCTTGTCCGCATGCATCGGTACACACCACAAAATCTTTCTCTGGATCTGCAACCTTCAGCACTGGTGCACTGGTGAGAAGACTCTTCAACCGCTGGAAGCTTTCTTCACACCTCGATGTCCATTCGAACTTCATCCCCTTCTTTTGCAAAGAAGTGATGGCGTGTGCAACTTTGGATAATCCTTCAATGAATCTCCGATAGTATCCTGCAAGTCCCATGAAAGATCTTACATCTGTCACATTTCTTGGAGTAGGCCAATTCATAATGGTTTCAATCTTTTCAGGGTCCACAGATATACCCTCTTCTGAGATAATGTGGCCCAAGTACTGAATTCTATCTCTATAGAAGTCACACTTGCTCAGTTTCGCATACAACTGATGCTCCCTGAGCAATTTCAATGTCAATCTCAAATTCTCTCCATGTTCTTCCTCGTTCTTAGAATAAACAAGAATGTCATCAAGGAAAACAAGAACAAACTTGTCCAAATATTTGTTGAAGACACTATTCATAAGGTACATAAATGTAGTTGGTGCATTTGTGAGACCAAATGGTACCACTACAAACTCATAATTTCCATACCTTGTCCTGAAGGCTATCTTATGAATGTCTTCATCATTGATTCTCACCTGATGGTAACCAGACCTCAAGTCAATCTTGGAAAATACCTTTGCTCCTCTCATTTGATCAAAGAGGTCATCAATCCTAGGCAAAGGATATTTATTCTTTACAGTAACGTTGTTCAATTGTCTGTAGTCAATACATAACCTGAGTGTACCATCTTTCTTCTTTACAAATAGAACTTGTGCTCCCCAAGGAGACACACTCGGCCGGATATACTTCTTTTCCAACAACTCTTGCAGTTGCATCTTCAATTCTAGCATCTCCGGTGCACTCATCCTGTAGGGTGCCTTGGACACTAGTGTTGCTCCTGGCACAAGTTCAATAGTGAAATCAATGTCCCTCTTTGGAGGAAGCCCTGGAATTTCATCAAGAAACACATCCCTGAATTCCTGTAACACCTGATAGTCCTCCAACCTCGGAGTTTCATCTTCTGATGTTTCCAAAATATGTGCTGCATACAACTGGCAACCCTTCCTACAGAACTTCTTTAACTGCATTGCTGAAACCTTCCATACTGAAATCACCCTTGGAATACCTTTCACAACTACCAGGTTCTCTTCTTCATTCACGCATTCAAAAGTCTTATTGTAGCAATCAATCTTTACTCTGTGAGCTTCTAACCAATCCATTCCAATGAGAACATCATAGGAACCAAGCGGTAGAACATTCAGATCTACACAAGTGACCAATCCATCCATGACCAATGGACATTTCTCTAACACTTCACTGACCTTTCTCTTAGTTCCAGTGGCTATCTGAACTAACCAAGACTTCCTATGCTTTACTTTCTTAAAAGCACAAATCTCCACTACTCTAGGGGTAATGTAATTGTGCGTAGAACCAGGGTCAATTAAAATAGAAACAGATTGCTCAACAATCTTACCTACTACTTCAACCATAGTTGACTGGTGATCTGCCTGGTGGTCCTCTAGTGCTGCATAAATCCTAGGGATTTCCCTTGCTACTTGACCCACCGTTTCTGCTTCTTGAATGTTGTAAGCTGGCCTTGCACTCTCATTCTTGAGTGGACAATTTCTACGCAAGTGAGGCCCTTCACATTTCCAACATTTGAGTGGACCTTTATTCGGATGTGGCTCTTTAGGATTTCCACCTGTCACTCCAACTAGATCATTCGCAGCTTGAGATGGCTTCTTCTGCTGATTCCTAAATCTAGATGGTTTGAAACCCTTCTTTCTATGGTCAAACTTTTCATTCTTCTTGTCCTTCCATGCCTTATGGTAATCAGGTTTTTCTTTACTTTGATCATAGCAATACTTAGCTTTTCTTATTGCTTCTTCAAGAGTTCTAGGTTCATAAAACTCAATTCTATCTTTGTAAGACTAAGGTAATCCACTCAGAAAACGCTGGACTTTCACTTTTTCATCTCTGATGTACCGGACATACCTCAACAGCTCCAAAAAATTATTTGCATATTCATCCATGGTTTGCTGTCCAAATCTCAGCTCATGGAACTCCTTGATCCTGTCATCATAGTATCTGTCAGAGAGGTATTTCTGCCTGAAATACTTCTTGAACTATTTCCACTTAAGTTTCCTTTCACTGGTCCTTTTTACCTGCCTGAAGTGTTCCCACCAAATGGATGCTCTTCCATTCAGATTGAATATGGCAACTCGTGCCTTCATGTTTCTTGAATAATCCTGCACCTGAAAGTACTTCTTTATCCCAAGAATCCAAGCCTCAGCGTCTTATCCCGTCTTTATCTCACCAT
Organism: Pseudotsuga menziesii; assembly: GCA_001517045.1. Taxonomy (NCBI): domain Eukaryota; kingdom Viridiplantae; phylum Streptophyta; class Pinopsida; order Pinales; family Pinaceae; genus Pseudotsuga; species Pseudotsuga menziesii. Next base: position 6,491 of record LPNX010370265.1, on the reverse strand, counting down.
CAAATGTAGGAGCTTTAGCTTTCCTAAACTCATCTCAAGAATGATCCCGATGGTGTCTCTTTCTTTTCCTTTTATGAGGAGAAGAGCTTGTATCTCCACTGGATTCTTCGGAGTCAAATGATCCACTGGAAGTCCTTCTCCTTCTCCTAGTGCTGCTCTTACTGCCTTCTGGTCTTGATGTACCTCGTCTGGAATCTATCTTTTTATGCAAGTCTGTCAAACTTTCCAATATGGCAGCATTCAATTGATGCTGCTCTTCCTGGGCTTTTATTAAGCTTCTCATGGTGGCTGCAACATCTGACGGTGTCTCTTGGAATCTCCTTCCATTGGACTCAATGTCATCATTCCTATTATGGAAATTTTCTCCCATGGCATCTTCTTCTTTCCCGTAAGAATCCCGAGCATCATACCCATCCTGGTACCTCATGACTAACCACCACTTACTTATCAAACTGCACTATTTGGAATGCTACTCTTGAAAGTGACTATGATTATGAAAACATGTTAATAACACAAATGTTAGATGCATAATATTGACATAAACCAGCATTACTTACCTTCTCTTGGAAATTATAACATTACAAGTTTTCCCAAAGCATAGAATTTTTCTTCCTTTTTTGGCCCTAAAAATTTACTGAAAAACCACTGAAAATTCCCCCGAAAACAACTGAATTTTCCTTTCTTCAATCAGGTCTCTTCCCAACTAATCTTTCCGTAGAATCGGATCTCGAAACAACTAGTTCCTCCGCTGAATCGGCTCTCGAAACAACTAACTTTGTCCATTGCACATCGGCTGTTGGATCTGCTAAGTACTATCGTCGGCAATCGGATCTTCTAACCCTTCAGAATGTTAGTCATTTCGACAGCCGCAACGGCGGTCATTCATTCCACTGCGGGTTCCGCAGACCATACTCATCGGCTGTCGGAAGCTGGAAGCTCTAACTTTTCGACGTCTTTATACTTAACCAAAATTTTCAATTTTTCCCTTTTCATCGGTGATTGGATCCACTATCCTTCAGCAGGATAGTTCTTCAGACAGGCGCAATGGCGGATGTCCAATCAACTAATCATTGCCAATGGCCAATGACTCCAAGACTTAGAAAATTTTCTGAAATTTTCCCACTTGATCGGCTCAACTTCTTCTTTTCGTCGATGAAGGAGTTCCCTCCACTGCTGCAACGGCAGAACACGATCTTCAATCTTCCTCCGATCGGCAGTCAAATCTACTGTGGCATAGCCCAATCGGAATCAGCAGTATTTTTATATTGGAAGCCTAGTGACTTTGGCTTCCGCAATGGCGGCACAGCAAACACTAACTTCTTTCGATAGGGGGCTGTTTACTTAGAAAAAATTTAAATTTCCGGCGTCAGCAGTCTTTCCACATCGAAAGTCTAGTGCTCTAGACTTCCGCAACGGTGGCGCACGAACAACTATTTCTTCTTCCGATGGCCGTTGTTTTCCTTCCTTAGAAAATTTTTAACTTTTCTTGCGGCGTCGGCTGTCGCTTCTCATTGGAAGACTTAGTGATTTATACTTCCGAAACAGCGGCGCACAAACCTCTTTTTCTTCCGATTGGTGAACCGATTTCGAGCCTTAAACCTTTTTTTACGGTGTCAACGATCAGAGGACTTTTCCATCAGGTGTGTAGTTTCTTCGCCATCCGCAACAGCAGGTGCTCGATAGGCTATTTTCCGCCGATGGTCGTCCAATCACTTAGAGAAATTTTCCTCGAATTCCTTCCAACGGCTCTCTGTCGGCACGCTTCCGCCTAGTGCTTCCGCTATAGTGGAAGTCTTTCCCACTAGCTCTTCCGCTATAGCGGAAGTCTTTCCCACTAGTGGCCCGACTGTTCAACACTTAGACCAATTTTTTTTTTGAATTTTTGAATTTCACTGACTTCTGCTAGGCAGAAAGAAATATCGCTTTTGTCACTATCACTGCACCCTTCATGGCTCATGCAGGCCCATGCTGCAACATGAGCTCTGATACCATGTTGTAACGTCCCCGACTCTCCGACCGACGAAGAGGATGCTACCATGGAGTTAACCATCCGGGCTACCAGCCCCATGAACATGTGCATTCATAAAAAATTGCCGAAATGTTGAAACAGAATGCTTGAACTAAAACATGCATACCTAGTTATTTATCATACACACCGGAAGTAGCATACATTCATACAAGCATTCAACATGTTCATCATGATCATTAACAGTAAATAGGATTGCAGAAGTAAAATAGACAAGATTACTTATCTTTATAAATAAATCGTTCTGCAACCAGCTATGTCGCTGCAACATTCCACCCAACCATAGTCTAGCATGCTCCTAGATCTCTCAGCAATGCTGCCACCCCCGAGCCGAGCATGACTCCCCAAGGAATAAGGAACTAACAGGATTACACATAGCAAGGGATAACAACACCACAAGGGTACACAGTTCAACCAAGCCAACACAGTTGGGTTTATCAGGAGAACAACAGATCAACCAAGCCAATAGGGTCGGGTTTATCAGGCCATCCAGGAGCTGGGAAAGGCTAATGCTAAGTTGGTGAGCTCACTTAAGAGCTGCAGACACCAACACCAGAACCAGCCTGGATTCTAGAACACCCACACACACCCAACACAAGGAAGTCAACCCCTTCTCTACAACGTAGTCCCTCAGACCCTGATCTTCCCTCCAGTGCTCTTCAGGGGTTGTGGAGAAGAAATCGAGCTCAATAGTTCTGTCCATGTGGTTCTCATCCCACCAAGTTTTTCAAGCACCTCAGGCCATCATTCACCAACCCAAAAATAGTCCAGGGACAAATACGATGAACCCACAGCGATCCAACCTTCAATACTATCGCTGGGAAACTTACACATATCGGAAAATGATCAAAAGTCACGGCCAACATACACAGTTCAAAGCAGATTCACAGGAAGAATCACCCCTGATCCCATCAATCCGTTGAAAAGCAATCCCAATAATTTCCACTGCGATCCGAATGGAGAACGAAAACAGTACACAGTCCAATGTGTGGAGGCAAAAGTTGGTTCTCTGTGTGGATGGAAGAAACGAATTACAGACCGGTAATCAGTGCGAGAGAGAGAAGGCGAACCCCATACAACAGTTGGTAAAACGTTTTTATTCCCCCGTCCTGCATGAGGAAGACGAACGGCCAAGATCTAAGGGAGTGGGAAGAAGTGGTTCCCACGTCATGGAGAGGAGAGAAAGTGTGGCGTGGTAGTGGTCTTCTTGCCAGCCAATCGCTGCCTCAGCTAACAAATGGAACAAGGGAGGTAGCGACACATAGAATTTTTCCTCGTGACTCAATGTTCCACATCCCCCCCCCCCTTT
>LPNX010370260.1:148098-211983 GCA_001517045.1 Pseudotsuga menziesii | reverse complement strand
AGGTATGGTGCACATAAACTAAACATGGAGATAATTACAGAATTCCACTCAAAGTAAAAACCCTAGTAATGTACAACATATAATAAGATTTCTTTAGCCTATGATTAGTAAATTGCATATACAAACTTAGCATATTGATAACCATAAAATAGAACCATTAGGGTTAGAAATTTCATTGCATCCATTACTTAAAATAAACAGTAATGAAACTTTGGGAATAAATAGAATATGCCTTCAAGGGTTTCATACCTGAAATTGAAGCTTTGTCAATGGCTACACCTGCACACTTAAATAACCAGCATTAACAATTCAATGCAGATTTGACCTATCTTTGATCACCAAATCACTTGGGAACTACCACGTTCCTCCCAACCATGACCCGGAACCGTTCCTGGTTCAAATACGGATCCCCCTGAGCTGGACTCCAACATGCAAGTAGCTTAGAGCTCCTAAGGTAGGGTTTCCTAACTGGTAATCAGTTCTGAATCAATCCTCTTTTCTTTGCAGGAAAAATTCTCCAAGAAAACAATTGGGAGCCGAATAGGCATACTAATAATTCTCCTAGATGAAAAATTAGAACCCCGAAGCCTTTTCTTGGCTTGAGTCTTTCTAGGCATACTTTTCAGTCAAAGGGGCAGTTAAATCAAGAAATCCTTGATTTCTTGATTTAACCCCTTTTAATTTACTAGGGTAATTTTCAATTTTTAACCTAGGAACTTTTAACTAGTTCCTAGTTAGTCTTTCATATTTATTTCACTATTTATTAATCTTTTAATAATAAATAATAATTGGTGGATCTTCTCTTCTTTCTTTATTCAATTATATAATTAATCATAATTAATTATTTATACATACTATGTATAAAATACATAGTATTAAAATACTTGTTAACACTTGTCTTTGGGCATCATGTGTCATGATCCCTAAACTTAACGACACTTCTTTTAAGAAGGTCAAGTAGATAAATGACTCAGGTTTACTGGGATAGGAAACTCTAAACATCCTTGCATGTTGGATTTCCCTCATATAACAGGTAGTTCTTCGGTACTTGATGAGAATACAGAAATTCAAAATTTCATTTAATCGCTTAAAAATAAGTATGATGAGATCAATATTATTCCTCAAGTCATTTTCACTTGGAGGTGATTTTAATCTTTTCATTAACCCCTAGCGCTTACCAGAGCCCATACTCAATGCTTATAACAGGGATTTACAAACATAGTGAAATTCTAGAGCTCTCGCTCAACACTAAATCATAGGATGTACTTGTACGATACACCTAGGAATACAATGGCCAAAGATCCGATGCTCCAGAGCTTATGTTCAACACCAACATGGAATGCTCCAGAACTTATGGCCAACATTTCCAAATTATATTTTCATGTGTTCTAGATCTTTATGCTCAACACAAATGTAAGTAGTCATGTGCTCCAGAGCCTCTCACTCAACACAAAACATCTCATTGAGCATGTGCTTCAGGTTCCACGCCCAACACAAAATATTTCATGAATCATGTGCTTCAGGGTCCATGCCCAACACAAAACATATATATACCTATATATCATCAACAATTGGCTTACGCCCAATATACAAAAAAAATCATCATGTTCATATGCAGTGGGGTCTTTGACCCAATATAAAATAAAACATCAATATAATCATCATGGTCAATAGGCTCATGCCTATAAATGGTAGGTCCAAAATTCAGGATATTACAAAAGATGAAATATTTTATATGCAAACAAAGTTTAATGCTTTCCATCACAAACCAAATAAATTAGACTAGATATTTCCATAATCATTCCCAATCAAGTAGTTGAAAGGGATGGACAACTAGGGCCCTCCCTTTCCAAATGTTCTTGTACTTGTCTAGAAATTGATGTCCCATAGGATGTGATTTTAATTCCATAATTTATTTCACAGATATACCCCCATGGTAACAATATTTGGTTTTATTTGACTTCTTTTATGGAAATTTGCACAAATTCAAAATTCGGTGAATATTTCACATAGTACAAATACAATAAGGTTAACTAAACATTGAAGATGGAATATATTTTGGAGGCTCTGACCTAGGTGTTGATGAAGTTGTAACCATTGGAACATTTAAGTGTTGAACATATCCTAGTGGATAAAAGTGAATTATGAGAGTCTCATAGAATGTACTAATTGAACTAAGAATGTACTTCTCGATGAGATTACAAAAATATTACCTCTAGAAATAATTAAGAATTGATCACTATCATGCCAAGGGGAGCCTTGAACCAACAAAGGTGAGGTCATATTCAATTCCCCAAGCCACGACATGGTTGGCCTTTGAATCCTAACGACTATGGAAAGAGGGATCCCTCTTTAGAGACGCAGGAGATGCCTATGTTGAGTTCATCTGATGGGAAGTTTGAGATGATTCTACAAAGTTTAAATTTATACTTGTGGTTTTATTTTTACATTGTTTTTAAATTGAAAATGGAAAATTGAAGATGAAAGATTTTATATGCAAACAAAGTTTGTTGCTTTCCATCACAAACCAAATAAATTAGATCAAATATTTCCATAATCCTTCCCAATCAAGTTGTTGGAAGAGATGGATAACTAGACCCTCCCTTTTCAAATGTTCTTGTACTAGCCTAGAAATTGACGTCCCATAGGATGTGATTTTAATTCCATTATTTATTTCACAGATATACCCCAATGGTAGGAATATTTGGTTAATTTGACTTCTTCTATGGAAATTTGCACAAATTCAAAATTTGGTGAATATTTCACATAGTACAAATACATTAAGGTTAGCTAAATGTTGAAGATGGAATATAATTTTGGACGCTCTGACCAAGGCGTTGATGAATTTGTAGCCATTGGAACATTTCAATGTTGAATATATCCTAGTGGATAAAAGTGAATTATGAGAGTCTCATAGAATGTATATCACGTGGAAATGGATTTGAGATCTGAAGGAGGCTGTCCATCACTATGTGTGGTTTTAATTTGCCACTAAATTTCACCAAGTTTGTCGAGATGTTAAGCTGCAAAAATAACATGTGCATGAGCCTTTGGTGGAGTAGGGCATGTTTAAATATTGAATTGAAAATGGTGTATCCAAGTATCCAATGTTGTTCCCATGCATCTTACCATTATAGTATAAAGGAGATCCTTGAGGATGTATGATGTATGTGAAATATTGAAGTGTTTTTTTTATGGAAGTGAAAAGGAAATAAGAACTAAAGAGAGGGATTTAATCTCCATTTTTGTTGTTGAGTAAGAAGAAGAGAAAAATAAAATTGACTACTAAGGAATGGCATGGAGCTAAGGAAGAATCCCTTGAAAATTTGATTTGGATTTTCCCTTTAAGAGATGCTTAGGAGGGAAGGTGACCTTGATAAAATCAAGTTTGAAATGTGGGGCAAGGGTTATCTCCAAAAATCCCAATGCTTGAGGCTGAATCCATGAAAATGGGTAACACTTATCAATGAAATGTGGAGATGAAAATTTGGTATTTTGCAGACTCTTTAGATTAAAACTGCCAAAACTCATATAAGCATTTTGAGTTTTGATGTACAATAAAAATGAAACTAGTAAGGAATTGCATTGTATTTCTAATGATATTTTTTTCATAATTCATTGTTCAATATATAGTTTAAAATAAATATATAGCAGGATGATATGCACAGAACATAGTAGATTCCATAATTTCTTCTAAATTATATTTTTATTATTTTTTTGAAGCTAACCCATTAATATTTGAATCAAATTTTATACATTGTTGTGTTATCGTCAATATTTTTTAACTATTTATAGAAATTGAACATCCAAAAATACCATTTTGAAGAGAAAAGATCAATGGAGATTCCATATATATTTTTATACTTTTTTGGTTGTGTATTTTTAATGGTATTGATTTTTCTCTAGGCACCTTTGAAATAGTGGGATATTTTTTAGTGTAAGTTTTAAAAGAAATAAAATATAAAATATAAAATGAAATCAAAAGTATGAAGATTATATGTCATTTGATAGAGGATTAAAGGAATCAACTCGCATTAACTCCACAACCTATTATAATATATATATGAATGGTTTCAACCCTCTACAAGTTGTAGTTGCATAAAATCCTACAACAAGAGGGTTGGAATTGTTTAAAATTAAGAGCTCGATCAAGGAATTTGTGTGAACTTTTAATTAGCACGATAGAGGATTCGAACAACCCTCAATTGAGGGTTTCTATAATTTGAAAAATATATCTATCAAGGAAATAACTCTCTATCAGTTAGTAAAATTTATTAGAGGTGTTATAGTGATATTTGGATCACCTTCCTTCTGATTCATGTCCATGTGATACATTCTTAGTTTCGAGGCAATGCTACTCAGAAAGGCGAAGATTAACTCCACAAGTGCAAAACACTTCCTCATATTATAATGTGAGACCCCTCCACATGCATGCGAACAAGGAAAGTGCACCCTTTAACAAAGGAAATAAGATGATAAATTAAACCCAAATCCTAGAAGCAAACACAACATCTTCAAATAGAATCTTCTTCCACAATACATGAAACCTCCTCAAATGTAGGGCCAAGACATAAGCGTGCTTCAAGGAAAGAGGGCTAATGCCAACCAATAACCATCCAAAAACCACTCTAAATAGGTTGGACAAGCTCCATAAGTTATTCTCAAAGTCACATTATAAGTAAAGAAGAATCCCATGACCAAATATTATGATTTCCAACGCTTGGCGCTCCTCCAACATAGATCAAAGCTCAATATGTGACAGTTTGGCCTTTAATGTCCTAGTTCTAGATAGATAGTTTTCTACAAAAAACCAAAATGTGCAACAAAATCCCTTCAAAGGAGAGGTCGACTACTCCAATAGGTGACAAAGGAGATTTGAAGGGATAATCTCCTCTATAATGGCATGAAAATTTATTCTTTTACCATGGAATTTAGGGTTACTGCTTGAGTCTTATGGTTTTTTTGTTGTTGTCTTTCACGCAAAGGAATTCCTTTCATTGCTATTGTTGGACTATCTAATCCCCAGAGATGCTACGAAACTGCTTCTAGTGATGCTCCATCCATATGACTACTTAGAACTTGTTGTTACTTCCCTTTTGAGGAAGAGCAAGGAAACCCCTATGTTTGATGGCAATGTGGTTGTATTAGTAGGAAAACTAACAAGTGTTAGCTTTCATTCAGCACACAATGTGGTTGTACCAGTAGGAAAACTAACATGCGTTAGCTTTCATTCACCACGCAATGTTTTTTTTTTAAATGTCCTTGTGTTAGAATTCCTTCATGATGCAATGCATTTGATTGAAATTTATGGCAATGTGGTCATAGCAGTACTAAAACTAACAGAAGTTAGATTTCATTCACCATTCACTATTGTGGTTATAAATTCCCTTATGCTTGTGCTATAAAGAAAGATAACATGTGTTATCTTTTCTTCATGGTGCAATGTGTTAGAAGGAAAGCTAACATGTGCATTATATTTGATGGCAATGTGGTTGTACCAGAAAGCTAACACACGTTATATTTCATTCACCAAGCAATGCTGTAAGAAATTTGTTTGTGCTTGTGCTAGAAGGGAAACTAACATGTGTTAGAATTCCTTCATGGTTCAATGTATTTGATGGCAATGTGGTTTTACCATTACGAAAGCTAACACATGTTAGCTTTCATTGGCCACGTAATGTTGTTGTTCGAAATTCCCTTGTGCTTGTGCTAGAAGCAAAGCTAACATGCATTGTGCAATGCCCTTGTGCTTGTGTTATAAGGAAAACTGCTTGTGTTATAAGGAAAACTAACATGCATTATAAATTCTATATGGTCCTATGTATTTGATGGCAATGTGGTTGTACTAGTAGAAAAGATAACACATGTTAGATTTCATTCATCAAACAATGTTGTTGTAAAAAATCCCCTTATGCTTGTGCTAGAAGGAAACTGTTAGCTTTCATTCATTGTACAAAGTTGTTGTAAAAAATACTGGTGTGCTTGTCCTAAAAGGAAGACTTACATGAGTTAGTTTTTCCTTCATGGTGCATTGTATTCAATGGAAATGTGGTTGTACCGGTCGGAAAGCTAACACGCATTAGATTTCATTCATCAAGCAATGTTTTTGTAAGAAATGAACTTGTGCTTATGTTAGAAGGAAAGATAACATATGCATTGTATGTGATGTCAATGTGGTTGTACCAGTAAAAAAAATAACACACATTAGCTTTCATTCACCAAGAAATGTTGTTGTAAGACATTCCTTTGTGCTTGTGCTAGAAGGGAAGCTAACATGTGTTGGAATTCCTTCATGGTGCAATGTATTTGATGACAATGTGGTTGTACCGGTAGGAAATCTAACACATGTTAGCTTTCATTCACAATGCAATGTTGTTGTTAGAAATGCCCTTGTTTATGTGCTAGTTGGAAATCTAACATGTGTTAGCTTTCATTCACTACACAATGTTGTTGTAAGAAAAATAGTTGTGCTTGTTCTAGAAGGACAAATAACATGTGCTAGATTTTCATCATGATGCAATGTATTTGATGGCAATGTTCTTGTATGAGTAGGAAATCTAACGCGTGTTAGCTTTCATTGACCATGTAATGTTCTTTCCTGAAATTCCCTTGTTCTTGTGCTAGAAGAAAAGATAACATACATTAGACTTCCTTCATGGTGCAATGTATTTGATGACAGTGTTCTTGTACCGGTAGGAAAGCTAATATGTGTTAGCTTTCATTGACCATGTAATGTTGTTGTTTGAAATGCCCTTGTGCTAGTTCTAGAATCAAAGCTAACCTGTATTGTGCAATGCCCTTGTGCTTATGTTATACTGAAAGCTAACATGCATTAGATTTTTTATATGGTCCAATGTATTTGATGACAATGTGCTTGTATTGGTTGGAAATATAAACCGTGTTAGCTTTCATTCATCAAACAATGTTGTTCTAAAAAATTATCTTATTCTTGTGCGAGAAGGAAAGTGTTAGCTTTCATTCATTGTACAAAGTTGTTGTAAAAAATACTGTCGTGCTTATCCTACAAGAAAGGCTTACATGAGTTAGTTTTTCCTTCATGGTTCAATGTATTTGATGGAAATGTGGTTGTACCGGTAGGAAATCTAACACATGTTAGATTTCATTGGCCATGTAATGTTGTTGTTCGAAATTCCCTTGTGTTTGTGCTAGAAGCAAAGCTAACATGCATTGTGCAATGCCCTTGTGCTACAAGTGTTATAAGGAAAACTAACATGGATTAGATATTCTATATGGTCCTATGTATTTGATGGAAATGTGGTTGTACTAGTAGGAAAGCTAACATGTGTTAGCTTTCATTTATCAAACAATGTTTTTGTAAAATATTCCCTTGTGCTTGTGCTAGAAGGAAAGTCTTAACTTTCATTCATTGTACAATGTTGTTGTAAAAAATACATTGTGCTTGTCCTACAAGGAAGACTTACATGAGTTAGTTTTTCCTTCATGGTGCATTGTATTTGATGGCAATGTGGTTGTACTAGTCAAAAATCTAACACACGTTAGATTTCATTCATCAAGCAATGTTGTTGTAAGAAGTGACCTTCTGCTTATGTTAGAAGGAAAGCTAACATGTGCATTGTATTTGATGGAAATGTGGTTGTACCAGTAAAAAAACTAACATGCATTATGTTTCATTCACCAAGCAATGTTGTTGTAAGAAATTCCTTTGTGCTTGTGCCAGAAGGGAAGCTAGCATGTGTTAGAATTCCTTGATGGTGCAATGTATTTGATTAAAATGTGGTTGTACCGGTAGGAAAGATAACACATGTTAAATTTCATTCACCACCCAATGTTGTTGTTAGAAATGCCCTTGTTTTTGTGCTAGTTGGAAATCTAACATGCGTTAGCTTTCATTCTGTTAGCACCGGAAATGAGCCCAAGGTTGAGGAAAGGCCCACCTCCAGGTAACAGTAGAACCACTTTAGCAATGCCTCCAGACCTGCGTAGTCAAAGGGGGTTCTCTCGTTCTTCGATGGAGCATATCCACATAAGGTTCTCAGTCTTGTGTGTCACCAGAGGATGCTCCACATAGGATTTTCAATCGTTGTAATCAAGGGGCTAGGATCCTGAATGGAGCAAAGTGTGCCAAGGAAGGTGCATGGGGGTATTATCAAGGGGATGAGGGACCATGTGAAAATTGAGTCAAAACCTACACAAGAATCGATTGCTGGTGGAAGAATGATGTAAAATTGCAAGCAGAGGAAAGATAGCTACTGATTTCTCAATCAGGATATTTAAGCGGGCGTTTCAGAAGACAAGGAGGGACAGTCCATTATATGGAGCACCGGCAGGATGAATTCCATATGAATTTAGAAGAACCATCGTTAAATGCTTGTAACAACAGCCGGAGCATAACAAGTATGAATTTCGCACCACTATACCCTAAGTCGCAACCATGAAAGCAATAAACAAAATGGAGCGGGGACAGGAAATGCATTCACACGTAAAAGAAAGCACTTATTGGGAAAAACAATAACACATGAATCTCTGCTGTGAATGACAATCCTTCACTACAATTTATTCATACATAGGTGACAAGTTTTACAAATGAGAACCTCAGCCCAAGGATTGTTTCCCAATCAAATTTTCCAACCTTGCTCTCCCTCCTCTGGGAGTGTTTTTATACAATCCTAATGCTGAGATTACAGAATCAAAAACTATTACAAGTCGCCATCCGGCATTAACAAAGAAAAGAGTGGACTATCACCACGTTTGAGCAATGGATTCACTGGTTGCTTTACCCATTTCCATGGGCCAGTTCACGCAAAGCCACCTCACAGGTATGGCTTCCCTTGAAATGGACAGGTGCCACACTTGTGAACCGGGAAAACTGTGCCACTAGACTTCCACCTTAGGTGTATCTCGAATGGTGTTGGAGGAATCGGCCAATCTGCGATGAGGCATATTACACGTGTGAATTCCCCCTCCACTGTCATTTCCACGTAGGATGAGAGATCCACACCTCGGAAATCTTTCTTAGCCATTCGATCAAGATCGACCTCTCATGCAGCCGTCAATTGGAGTGGGCCTTGCCATTTTTTGCAATGGAGGACTCAACTATTCATCTGTGTAGGTTCTCTCTTCTAAATGAACCTTAGTTGTAGATCTGTCCTAGCTTTTATCACGATCGTTGATTCTTCTCTCCTCTATGACTTTTCATGATTTGGGATTGCGGTTTTATCCGCACAAGTATGGGTTGGAAGATCGTTGTAGGCTGTAGATATACCCCAGGCCTCATCTCAACTGTTGAAGGCTTTTGCTCCCTAATAGATTTCATGATTCGGGGAAAACGCCTAGACCATGCATGTTTGCTTGCGCGAAACAATTTGGAACCATTGATCTGCCGCTGATTGATCGCAGCCCTTGAATATGGATCATGCCCAATGTCACGATACACTTGCCACTTTCATCGTTGAAGGATGATCAAAAGAGATTCGAGGGGTTGGGACCCTTACCGAACCTCTGTCAAGCCCTCGAATCATTTGTTAAAATGGACTGTTAACACATTCACTACACAATGTTGTTGTAAGAAAAATAGTTGTGCTTGTTCTAGAAGGACAACTAACATGTACTAGATTTTCATCATGATGCAATGTATTTGATGGAAATGTTCTTGTACTAGTAGGAAATCTAACACGTGTTATATTTCATTGACCATGTAATGTTGTTGTTCGAAATTCCCTTGTTCTTGTGCTAGAAGAAAAGATAACATACATTATATTTCCTTCATGGTGCAATGTATTTGATGACAATGTCCTTGTACCGGTAGGAAAAATAGCACGTATTAGATTTCATTGACCATGTAATGTTGTTGTTCGAAATGCGCTTGTGCTACTTCTAGAATCAAAGCTAACATGCATTGTACAATGCCCTTGTGCTTGCGTTATACTAAAAGCTAACATGCATTAGATTTTCTATATGTTCCAATGTATTTGATGACAATGTGCTTGAACTGGTTGGAAATATAACACGTGTTAGCTTTCATTCATCAAGCAATGTTGTTGTAAAAAATTCCCTTATGCTTGTGCGAGAAGGAAAGTGTTATCTTTCATTCATAGTACAAAGTTGTTGTAAAAAATACTGTCGTGCTTGTCCTACAAGAAAGGCTTACATGAGTTAGTTTTTCCTTCATGGTTCAATGTATTTGATGGAAATGTGGTTGTACTGGTAGGAAATATAACACATGTTATATTTCATTCATCAAGCAATGTTGTTGTAAGAAATGAACTTTTGCTTATGTTAGAAGGAAAGCAAACATGTGCATTGTATTTGATGGAAATGTGGTTGTACCAGTAAAAAACTAACATGCATTAGATTTCATTCACCAAGTAACATTGTTGTAGGAAATTCCTTTGTGCTTATGCTAGAAGGGAAGCTAACATGTGTTAGAATTTCTTCATGGTGCAATGTATTTGATGACAATGTGGTAGTACAGTTAGGAAAGCTAACACATGTTAGCTTTCATTCACCACACAATATTGTTCTTAGAAATGCCCTTGTTTTTGTGCTAGTTGGAAATATAACATGTGCTAGCTTTCATTCACTACACAATGTTGTTGTAAGAAAAATAGTTGTGCTTGTTCTAGAAGAACAACTAACATGTGCTAGATTTTCATCATGATGCAATGTAAAAAATTCCCTTGTGCAATGTATTTGATGACAATGTGCTTGTATTGGTTGGAGAGATAACACGTGTTAGCTTTCATTCATCAAGCAATGTTGTTGTAAAAAATTCCCTTATGCTTGTGCTAGAAGGAAAGTGTTAGCTTTCATTCATTGTACAAAGTTGTTGTAAAAAATACTGTTGTGCTTGTCCTACAAGAAAGGCTTACACGAGTTAGTTTTTCCTTCATGGTGCATTGTATTTGATGGTAATGTGGTTATACCGGTCAGAAATCTAACAAGCGTTAGCTTTCATTCATCAATAAATGTTGTTGTAAGAGATGGACTTATGCTTGTGTTAGAAGGAAAGGTAGTAGGTGCACTGTATTTGATGACAATGTGGTTGTACCATTTGGAAAGATGACACGCGTTAGATTTCATTCACCAAGGAATCTTGTTGTAAAAAATCCCTTTGTGCTTGTGATAGAAGGGAAGCTTACATGTGTTAGAATTCCTTCATGGTGCAAGGTATTTGATGACAATATGGTTGTACCAGTAGCAAAGTTAACACATGTGAGCTTTCATTCACCATGCAATGTTGTTGTTATAAATGCCCTTGTTCTTGTGCTAGTTGGAAATCTAACATGCATTAGCTTTCATTCACTAGACAAATGTTGTTGTAAGAAATGTAGTTGTGTTTGTTCTAAATGGACAACTAACATGTCTGAGATTTCCATCATGATGCAATGTATTTGATGGCAATGTTCTTGTATCGGTAGGAAAAATAATGTGTGTTAGATTTCATTGACCATGTAATGTTCTTGTTCGAAAATCCTGTGTGCTTGTGCTAGAAGCAAAGCTAACATGTATTAGATTTCCTTCATGGTGCAATGTATTTGATGGTAGTGTTCTTGTACCAGTAGAAAAAATAAGACATGTTAGCTTTCATTGTCCATGTAATGTTGTTGTTCGAAATTCCCTTGTGCTTGTGCTAGATGCAAATCTAACATACATTGTGCAATGCCCTTGTGCTTGAATTATAAAGAAAGCTAACATGAATTATATTTTCTATATGGTTCAATGTATTTGATGGAAATGTGGTTGTACTGGTAGGAAAACTAACACATGTTAGCTTTCATTCATCAAGTAATGTTGTTGTAAAATATTCCCTTGTTCTTGTGCTAGAAAGAAAGTGTTATCTTTCAGTCATTGTATAAGGTTGTTTAAAATATACTGTTGTGCTTATGCTAGAAAGAAGGCTTACATGAGTTAGTTTTTCCTTCATGGTGCATTGTATTTGATGGAAATGTGGTTGTACCAGTCAGAAAGATAACACATGTTAGATTTCATTCATTACGCAATGTTATTGTAAGAAATGACCTTGTGCTCATGTTAGAAGAGAAGGTAATATGTGCATTGTATTTGATGGCAATGTGGTTGTACTGGTCAGAAAGCTAACATGCGTTAGATTTCATTCACCAAACAATGTTGTTGTAAGAAATTCCTTTGTGTTTGTGTTATAAGGGAAGCTAACATGTGTTATAATTCCTTCATGATGCAATGTATTTGATGGAAATGTGATTGTACCGGTAGTAAAGCTAACACATGTAAGCTTTCATTCACCACTCAATGTTGTTGTTAGAAATTTTCTTTTTTGTGCTAGTTTGAAATCTAACATGTGTTATCTTTCATTCACTACATAATGTTGTTGTAAGAAATGTAGTTGTGCTTGTTTTAGAAAGACAACTAACATGTGCTATATTTCCATCATGATATGGTTTACTTGATGGCAATGTTATTATACCAATAGGTAAGCTAACACGTGTTAGCTTTCATTGACCATGTAATGTTGTTGTTCAAAAATCCCTTGTGTTTGTTCTAGAAGCAAAGCTAACACACATTGTGAAACGCCCTTGTGCTTGTGCTATAAGCAAATATAATCTGAATTAGTTTTCCTTCATGGTTTAATGTATTTGATGGCAATGCTCTTGTACCGGTAGGAAAACTAACACGTGTTAGATTTCATTTCCTGTGTAATGTTGCTGTTCAAAATGCCATTTTGCTTGTGCTAGGAGCAAAGATAACATGCATTGTGCAATTCCCTTGTGCTTGTGTTATAAGAACAACTAACATGCATTAGATTTTATATAATGTACAATGTAATTGATGGCAATGTGGTTGTACTAGTAGGAAAACTAACACATGTTAGCTATCATTCATCAAGAAATGTTGTTGTAAAAAATACCGTTGTGTGTGTCCTACAAGGAAGACTTACATGAGTTAGTTTTTCCTTGGTGCATTGTTTTTTATGGAAATGTTGTTGTACCAGTTGAAAAGTTAACACACATTAGATTTCATTCATCAAGCAATGTTGTTGTAAGAAATGACCTTGTGCTTGTGTTAGAAGGAAAACTAACATGTGCATTGTATTTTATGGAAATGTGGTTGTACTAGTCAGAATGATTACACACGTTAGATTTATTTCACTAAGCATTATTGTTGTAAGAAATTTCTTTGTGCTTGTGCTGGAAGGGAAGCGAACATGTGTTATAATTCCTTCATGGTGTAATGAATATGATGGCAATGTGGTTGTACCGATAGGAAAGATAACACACGTTAGCTTTCATTCACCACACAATGTCGTAGTTAGATATGTATTTGTTTTTGTGCTAGTTGAAAATGTAACATGTGTTAGCTTTCATTTACCACACAATGTTGTTGTAAGAAATGTAGTTGTGTTTATTCTAGAAGAATAGCTAACATGTGCTAGATTTCCATCATGATGCAATGTATTTGATGGAAATGTTCTTGTACTTGTAGGAAATCTAACACATGTTAGCTTTCATTAACCATGTATGTTGTTGTTTGAAATGCCCTTGTGCTTGTTCTAGAAGAAAAACTAACATGCGTTGTGAAATGCCCTTGTGCTTGTGCTATAAGGAAAGCTAACATGCATTAGATTTCCTTCATGGTGCAATGTATTTGATTGCAATTTTATTGTACCTGTAAGAAAAATAACACGTCTATCTTTCATTGACCATGTAATGTTATTGTTTCAAATTCCCTTGTGCTTGTGCTAGAACCAAAGCTAACATACATTGTGCAATGCCCTTGTGCTTGTGTTATAAGGAAATATAACATGCATTAGATTTTCTATATGGTCCAATGTATTTGATGACAATTTGGTTGTATTTGTAGGAAAGATAACACCTGTTAGCTTTCATTCATCAAGCAATGTTGTTGTAAAAACTTTACCTTGTGTTTTCGCTAGAAGGAAAGGGTTAGCTTTTCTTCATTGTACAAAGTTGCTGTAAAAAATATTGTTGTGCTTGTGCTAGAAAGAAGGCTTATATGAGTTCGTTTTTCCTTCATGGTGCATTGTATTTGATGTCAATGTGCTTGTATCAGTTGGAAAGCTAACACGTGTTAGATCTCATTCACCAAGCAATGATTATATGTTGTTGGTCGATATGTGGTTGTTATTGAAGGAAAGCTAACACATGCTAGCTTTTTCATTGATGTGCTTGTACTCAAAATCTTTTTTTTTCTTCCATAATTTGAAATGATGTTAATAGTTTTAACTTTTATTTTTAGAAATAATGGAGTATCAAACGACTGAAATTTCAAAGGAGTCGTCTAAGAAAATGAAAACTTCAAAACAGACACCACAAAAATCATCTTTACAAGGTATGGTGGTCAGACAACCATATTTCTTGTACTAAGTTTGAGCATAGTTAAAGCTTCCTTGATTTTGTTTATATGTATGAAATGATATATAAGAAGGGGATTTGATAATATTTTGTAATCGATTTTATTTTTATTCATTTGAAATATTTTTTTTTTTACTACAAATGTTTTTAGATTCCAAGAACAATGATTCAATTTAAATTCCAAAGAGATCATCAAAGAAAAAAGGGAATAAAAATATTGCACTATGCAATCCTTCTGCTACTGGTAAGGCATGAACTTCCTTGTTCTGTATTTTGTGTTCTTCCATCCATCAATGCCTCCTCCATCTGGTATGGTAGTTTTATAGGTTATTTATTATCGACTACAAATTGTTAGATAAGTTCAAATTTTAACAGAAGATTATATAATAATATATGGTTGTTATTGAAGGAAAACTAACACATGCTAGCTTTTCATTGATGTGCTTGTACTCAAAATCTAATCTTTTCTTCCATAATTTGAAAATTATGTTAATAGTTTTAACTTTTATTTTTCAGATATAATGGAGTATCAAGCCACTGAAATTTCAGAGCCATCCAAGGAAATGGAAACTTCAAAACAAACACCACAAAAATAATATTTACAAGGTATGGTGGTTTCAAAATTAGATTATATTTCATTATAAATGGTTAGACGATCATATTTCTTGTACTAAGATTGAGCATAGTTAAAGCTTCCTTGATCTTGTTTATATGTATGAAATTACATATAAGAAGAGGATTTAATAATATTTTTTAATCAATTTATTTTTTATTCATTTGAAAATGAAAGCATACATGCATTACAATTCCTTCATGGTGCAATGTATTCGATGGCAATGTAGTTGTACTGGTAGGAAAGCTAACACGTGTTAGATTTCATTCACTATGCAATATTGTTGTGGGAAATGACTTTGTGCTTCTGGGAAGCTAACTTTGTATTAGAATTTCTTATTGGTGCAATGTATTTGATGTCCTTCATGGTGCAATGTATTTGATGTCAATTTGCTAAGACGCATTATATTTCCTTCATGGTGCAATGTATTTGATGTGAATTTTCTTGTGTTAAAATAATTAAAATTTCATGTTTTTTCATCCATTTGAAATTATAGACTAATTTTTCTACTATTGTTTTAAGAAACTATGGAATCTTGTGCAACTGAAATTCAAAATGAAGGATTGAACAAAAAATGAAAAGATAGTGAAACACACACAATGCCTCCCCCATATGGTACGGTAGTTTTATATGTTATTTATTATCCACTACAAATTGTTAGATAAGATCGTCCTTTCAAATTTTAACAGAATATTATATGATAATATATGGTTGTTATTGAAGGAAAGCTAGCACATGCTAGCTTTTTGTTGATGTGCTTGTACTCAAAATATAATATTTTTCTTCCATAATTTGAAATTATGTTAACAGTTTTAGCTTTTATTTTAAGAAATAATGGAGTATCAAACCACTGAAATTTCAAAGGAATCATCCAAGAAATTGGAAACTTCAAAACAAACACCACAAAAATCATCTTTACAAGGTATGCAGTTTCAAAATTAGAATATATTTAGTTATAAATGGTTAGACAATCATATTTCTTCATGGTGCATAGTATTTGATGGCAATGTGGTTGTATCGGTCGAAAAGCTAACCCGCGTTAGCTTTCATTCATCAAGGAATGTTGTTGTACGAAATGACCTTGTGCTCATGTTAGAATGAAAGCTAGCAGGCGCATTGTATTTGATGGCAATGTGGTTGTACCAGTTGGAAAAATAACACGCGTTAGATTTCATTAACCAAGCATTCTTGTTGTAATATATTCATTTGTGATTGTGCCAGAAGGGAAGCTAACATGTGTTATAATTCCTTCATGGTGCAATGTATTTGATGGAAATGTGGTTGTACATGTAGGAAAGCAAATACATGTTAGCTTTCATTCACCATGCAATGTTGTTGTTAGAAATGCACATGCTTTTGTGCTAGTTGGAAATCTAAGACGCGTGTAATATCCTGAATTTTGGACCTACCATTTATAGGCATGAGCCTATTGATCATGATGATTATATTGATGTTTTATTTTTATATTGGGTCGAAGACCCCACTGCATATGAACATGATGATTGTTTTGTATATTGTGCGTAAGGAAATTGTTGATGATATATATGTATATATATGTTGGTTGTGTTGGGCATGGACCCTGAAGCACATGATTGATGAAATGTTTTGTGTTGGGCATGGACCCTGAAGCACATGATAGATGAGATGTTTTGTGTTGAGAATAAAGCTCTGGAACACATAAAAAACATAATTGGAAATGTTGGGCAGAAGCTCTATAGCATTCCATGTTGATGTTGAGCATAAGCTTTGGAGCATCAGATCTTTGGCCATTGTATCCCTAGGTGTATCGTACAAGTACATCCTAGCATTTAGTGTTGAGTGAGAGCTCTAGAATTGCACAATGTTTGTAACTCCCTGTTATAAGTGTTGAGTATGGGCTCTGGTAAGAGCTAGGCGTTACTAAAAAGATTAAAATCACCTCCGAGTGAAAATGACTTGAGAATAATATTGATCTCATCATACTTATTTTCAAGTGATTAGATGAAATTTCAAATTTTTGTATTCTCATCAAGTACTGAAGAACTACCACGTTATACGAGGGAAAGCCAACATGAAAGGATGCTTAGAGTTGCCTAGCCTAGTACACCTGAGCCATCTATCTACTTGACCTTCATAAAGAAGTGTTGTTAAGTCTAGGGATCATGATACATGATGCTCGAAGACATTTGTTAACAAGTATTTTAATACTATGTATTTTTTACATAGTATGTATGAATAATTAATTATGATTAATTATATAATTTAATAAAGAAAGAAGAGAAGCTCCACCAATTATTATTTATTATTAAAGGATTAATAAATAGTATAATACCTATGACAGTTTAACTAGGAACTAGTTAAAAGTTCATAGGTTAAGTATGGAAAATTACCCCAGTAATTAAAAAGGGTTAAATCAAGAAACCAAGGTTTCTTGATTTAACTGTCACTTTGACTACAAAGTCTATCTATAAAGAATGAAGGCAAGAAAAGGCTTGGGGGTCTGATTTTTATCTTAGGGAATTATTATTCTGCCTGTTTTTTCTCTTAAGTGTTTTCCTAGAGAACTTTCTACTGCAAAGAAAAGTGGATTGATTCAGAATTGAATACCAGTTAGGAAACCCTACCTTAGGATCTCTAAGCTACTTGCATGTTGGAGTCCAGCTCGAGGGGATCAAGATTAGAACCAAGAATGGTTCGGGGTCATGGTTGGGAGGAACGTGGTAGTTCCCAAGTGATTTGGTCATCAAAATCAGAGGTCAGATCTGTCTCAAATTGATAATGCTGGTTATTTAAAAAGTGTCGAGGTTCATCCATTACATGAGCTTCAGGAAGATAAATTATAGGTATGAGTCCTTAGTATGTCAAATTTCATTTCTAGGGTAAATGCTTGCCGCTTTATGTAAAAGCTTTTATATATATTATTAACCCTGGAATTGATTGGTTATGTCCATATCTCCTAGGGTTATTTTTCTTAAAATATAACCCTATACTGTTTATGCTATCTTCTAGATTATACAATGAATATGTTAGATGAATTTTTCCCAATGAATTTACTAACCCTGTGTAATTGATGTTCTTCCTAGATTCTGCTAGGGTTTTTATTCTCTTCAATATATCCTAGGGTGGTAAATATTATCATAGGATGTATATAGCTAGGTTTCCATCTCTAAAGTGGTTTCTGTATTCATTTATTATTCAGAAATTAAATACTGTAAGCTAGGTAAATCAAGACCTGCTATTTATTGTTCATCTATTATTTATATCTCTAGTGACATATTACATTTGTCATTAGAGACATGTTTCAGATTATAGTAGATTTAATCATAGGAGTAAGTTTAAAGACATAATTATACTATATAGATAACCCTAGGGTATTACTTAAAACCAGAACTATTTTATAAGATAATTATATATACATATAAATAAGACTATTAGGTATAAATCTTTATGAAAACTATCTATACATTTATTTCCAAAATTAAATAACTCATATAATACCTTTCAAGGTCTGTATCCATATTACAATTTTACATTAAAAATACCCCACATAAATGAAACATCATTATAAATAATCAGCGGAAGCATCATAACCATCCATGCAGTCCTTTACAAATTCTTTGATCATAATTCATATAACAGAACCCACGGTTCTAACTTTCCTTCTCTACATAACCATAAATAAAATTACATAACTCAACAAACATTACCATAACCAAGTAAAAATAATAAATATTACATAGTAAAACATATCATAAGTAAAACAACATCAAAATCATAACATAAATCTGTATTTTGCAAATAGTAGCAGGAATTGAATCCTGTGGGCATGCAAGCCTAGTTTGTTTTATTCATTGAAATACATTCATTACATTACATTAAAAATCCCATTGCCAACAGAGGTCATGACATCGATTCCCATGGATGTCAAGACCCAAGGAAAAGCCATAACAATAAACCATACGTAATGTATGCACAAAACAACAACCAAATCCTATAACTATTCTCACACAAGCCACGCTGAACAAAATTGTATGTGAGCTATGGTTTATAAATACATCCATCAAAATATAAAATACACAGAGTTCAATTACATTAAAAACAACTAACGCCATTGAGGGTCTGTAAATTTTCACCTCCACGAAACCCACTAATGCATAGTGCTCACATAAGTCACAACCTCAGCCAAAATTTTAAATCCAATACACAATATTTACATTTTACCCTACTCTATACTATCACAACACTGTGGGAAGGTGCATGCCATTGATGGCATGGACTATACCCACGATGTCTATATATTTACACTATAAACTAAATAACATCGTAATCAACAGAACCTTCAAGCTGGTGAATGCCCACGTAAATCAATCCTAACCAAAAAATAAACACAGTGAAATCATGCTATGTGCATCACAATTTAAACCATGGTAAATCAAGTATTAAAAACTGTGTGCATCCATTTACATAGAGGTTGCGAAGTAAACTACATAGTAATCATATTAAATCTTATAAACAAGTTTACACAGGCATGCCAATGAGCTAACACACCATTCCAAGCAATAGTGCAGCCCATGGCTAAATTGCCCCAATGAAAACACTATTTGCATAAACCAAAACCAAGTATGCTAGAAACCAAACATTCCTCTTTTCGCTGCTAACAGCTCAAGCAAATTTACAAACCCAAATTTATACAGAGAACCAGAGGAGGTGCGACTTCACCTATGGCTGAAGTTTTGTCAACATTTGTTCAAAACCCAAGTCTATAATCGTATGCCTGAAGGTGAAGTTCAAAACCCCACATCGAAACCCACATCATAAACCCCAAAAACAAGAAACAATCTATGTGCAGTCTGCCCAAGAGGGCTGAAAGGTAGAACGTAAAACCTTGCTCACAGGCTTACCATGGCCACGAATGCAATTATTGGAGCCAACAGAGATTGAAGACACACTGCCCCTCTTTCCCCTTCAGCACCTGCAAAACACAAGCCCACGAGAAATAAGAAGTATGATTGAGCAAACTTTAAACCAAACCAATGTATAGGCGTATAAACTCAAACATAGGAATACCTCATAGTCTAGAGGTAGCCTCCATGGATTTCCCTCTTAGTAGAGCCAAAATGCATAAACCCCAAATGACAACACACACAACCAACGTGAGCCAATCCTAAGGGAAGGCTGTCCCATTTCACCAAATGCATTGAACGCACCGGCTGGAAACCTTTAAACCCACATTACAACCCACTCTCCATAGTTTATGCTTCACTACCTTACAACATATAATCCACCTCCCACATTAAATCTTAAACCCTACTATGGTATGTTTTATACCATATGATATGTCGCCACCGAAACTCCATCATATATTAAACATATTACAAAGTTTGCATTAGGATACGATTACAATAACACATAGTCCATAGTATGCGATAGTCCAAAGTCAAAGCACCCATGCCTAAGGTATTTATAAAGTGTTTAGACCATAGGTTTAGAGCTTAGTATTTTTAATCCCTTAGTAACAAGGTATTCATGTTCAGAGTCATGGCACACAAAGAATGCCATGATAACCTCTCTGACTATAAAAATCCAAAGGTATGCTCTTAAACCGATACAATAACCTGTCAATAAAAGAATGTAAGAGATGTTAATAAATATAGTAGAAATGTACATAGAACATAAAATGTATTAATGACACATAGAATAACGAATTTAAAACATAACGAAGAATAATTAGTGAACATGAAATTTAGCCGTAATAGTTAAATTGACGATAACGACACTTACCAAGTTATAAAACCAAGTCAATAAGAAGCATAACAACTAGTAGCAGGTCCTATAAGATCAAGACGGTCAACACACTTTACACCAAATCCTGTCACAAAGTAAAGAACTGCGTAAGTAATTAAAAGAGGTGCCTTATTTCGATTGAACTAAGTAAGCCTACATAACCAAGAAATACTTTACCTCTGAAACTGTCATGGGAGAACAAGTCCTGTGACTCCACCACTTTGTTGCCATCAACAAAGTTAAGTTAGTTTTTATTAAATAAACAAAGTACACATGTGTAGGAGTAAAATAATGATCTATACAATTCAGGAATTCACCGACATTAATAACTAAGATATATGAATAGTTTAAATAACATAATTAAGACATAAGAAGTAAAATGAACTAATAATGACTGAATGGGTAAGAGATTAACAAAACATGATGGGCATTTTCTGAAGAGATTGAAAGTATAAGTAGCGCATGTAATTCTGCACGAGTAATAATGATCCCCTTTGGGTAGTTTCCACTAGCTTATAATTTTTTTTTCATTTTCAATTTTTGGGGACATTACAATGCATGAGCTTTCATTCAGTACACAATGTTGTTGTAAGAAATGTAGTTGTGCTTGTTCTAGAAGGGAAACTAACATGTGCTAGATTTCCATCATGATGCAATGCATTGATGACAATATTCTTGTAACAGTAGGAAATCTAACACGAGTTAGCTTTCATTGACCATATAATGTTGTTGTTCGAAATGCCCTTGTGCTAGAAGTAAATCTAACATGCATTGTGAAATGCACTAAGGAAAGCTAACATGCATTATATTTCCTTCGTGGTGCAATGCATTTGATCGCAATGCTATTGTATCGGTAGGAAAACTAACACTTGTTACCTTTCATAGACCATGTAATGTTATTGTTTGAAATTCCCTTGCGTTTGTGCTAGAAGAAAAGATAACATGCATTGTGCAATGCACTTGTGCTTGTGTTATAAGGAAAGCTAACATGCATTATATTTTCTATATGGTCCAATGTATTTGATGGAAATTTGGTTGTACTGGTAGGAAAGCTAACATGTGTTAGATTTCATTCATCAAAATTGTTGTTGTAAAACATTACCTTGTTCTTGTGCTAGAAGGAAAGTTAGCTTTCATTCATTGTACAATGTTGTTGTAAAAAATATTGTTGTGCTTGTACTAGAAATAAGGCTTAAATGGGTTAGGTTTTCCTTCATGGTGCATTGTATTTGATGTCAATGTGGTTGTGTCGGTCGAAAAGCTAACATGTGCTAGATCTCATTCACCAAGCAATGTTTTTATGTTGTTGGTGGAAATGTGGTTGTTATTGAAGGAAATCTAGCACATGCTAGCTTTTCATTGATGTGCTTGTACTCAAAATCTAATTTTTTCTTCCATAATTTGAAATTATGTTAATAGTTTTAACTTTTATTTTAAAAAATAATGGAGTATCAAGGTACTGAAATTTCAAAGGGGTCATCCAAGAAAATGGAAACTTCAAAATAGACACCACAAAAATCATCTTTACAAGGTATGGTGGTTAAAAAATCATATTTCTTGTACTAAGATTGAGCATAGTTAAAGTTTCTTTGAGTTTGTTTATATGTATGAAATGATATATAAGAAGAGGAATTGATAATATTTTGTAATCGATTTATTTTTTATCCATTTGATTCAACTGAAATTCCTAAGATAGCATCAAAGAAAAAAGGAATAAAAATATTACACAACGCAATCCTTCTGCTACTGGTAATACATGAACTTCCTTGTTTTGTATTATAAGGTTGTTTCATAATGTTTTGTATTTCATGTTCTTCCATCCATTCGAAATTATAGAATAATCTTTCTACTATTGTTTTCAGAAACTATGGAATCTGGTGCAACTAAAATTCCAAATAAAGCATTGAAAAAAAAACCCGAAAAAGATAGTGATACACACACAATGCCTCCTCCATCTGGTATGGTAGCTGTAGACTGTATTTATTCTCCTCTACAAAATTTTAATTGAAGATTATATGATAATTTTTTTAAATATAATTTCAGTTTTATTTATGCTAAAAATATTTTATTCTTGTTTCCAGAATCACTCGGTTCCAAAGGAAGGAAAATACTACATTCATCATAAGAAAAACAAAGAAGTCATTCAATTGAGATTGTTGTGTAAACAACACTTTCTAATTCTAATTTCAAAATGATTAGAAAATACGACACACCTATTAAATATGAGTTTATGAGAGACTAGTATGTTCAGATATATACTCTCCCGAATATGTACACCGATATGTATCTATTTGGATCCACAGGTGGAGAAAATACAGATATATTGGGCATAATTGTTAACTGTTATGCTAATGGTGAGAGCGATATCATCTTTCAAGTGGAGTTTGTGAAAGAAAATGAAGTAAAATTAGCTTCTTGTTAAGTGGATTACAAGAAATTTAGACCATATTTTATTGAAGCTTCATCTAAGGATCTTCCAAATACAATAAAAGTTTCAATGTTTAAGTTGGATAGTTTTGAGAGCTTTGATAAATCTAGGTTAAACAGTTGTGGAGATGTTTTAGAACGTATCACTAATGTTCTAAAATACCAATTTCTCAAATGTATGAAAACATCATCTGTGCTTCTTTATTTGCATCAAAGAGGAAAATTACCTGATAAAATACCAGATGATAAACTTGATGCTTAATCACTGGCTTTAAGGAGAGTTTATTTAAAAGACTTGGAAGAGAGCATTGCAGGTAGTGATTTCATACCTACTGCAGAATTTCAGAAGGTTAGTAAAGTTGAATCTCAGATGGTGAAGCTTGCAGACAAATGCGATAAAAATTCATGAAACATTCAAGGATTTCTATTTATTTTCAAGCTCTTTCAAAAAAAATGTAGATGTTGAAATATTCAAAGAAGCCCCCAAAGTGTTTAAATTAAGATCATAGGATGATTTAAATGTTCAACTGTTAGTGAAATCATTCCTAGAAAAATTTCAAACATCATTGCTTGATGCACTTCTTATTCCATTTGATATAAACGAGTCTGATCCACTAGAAAATCCAATCAAAATTGTGAATGAGACAGATATAAATGCTAAGAACATCAACTTTTGGATAGTTGATGGACAACACACCATTCAAGTAGCTAAAGAAAATTTAACAAATCCTAAATATAGTGTTTTAGTGGGGGCAAGGAAAAAGTATAAAGAACGCAGTGCTCGATTCTTGGATCCATCAGTTGAACCCAATGTTGTGATTTGAATTTGTTGTCAATTAAATTTTGCAAATAAGGTGTTCTTCAAAACTCCATTCATTGATTTTGTGCGTTTTGCAAGACAATTATTAACTACTAATGACAAATTTAAGAAAAGGAGGATTGGAAACTCTAAGACAACTAAAGACAAGGTATGTACTTTTACATTTGTTACACCTCTTGGTTTATTAATTTCATACTTGTAATTATTTTTTATTGACTTATTTAATTTTAAAATTCTTATTAGTTTATATTTTTTTTATCAGGTTGATGATGAAATGTTATGCTCATTCTTTGATTGCGCACCATCAAATTTTGCTGTTAAAAAAATTCTTTTATATCTTGATTAATATATTTGGGATAAATGGGACAGTATTTTTAATTGTTACCAATTGGGCATGTTGAAGTGTTTGTCGAGCCAACCCAATTTTGAAAAATATAAGACAAATAGCCTACACAGTTTCACAGCTGCTTCTCTTCACCCCCTTCAAAGACTAACTGATAAAGAGATTGTTTTTGTAGGACATAAGCTAATGGATGGAACCTTTTGGTTTTCTATTCCATAGAACCACCCAACCAATGCCATCAAATTAAAATATTATTGTTCTAAATTGAAAACCAATATAACAATCTTGTATGCAATGGTTGAACATTGTCAAAATCATGATGAAAAATTAAATGATAAGACTCTTACAACATTCAATATTCTCGAGCATTATGAAATTGATGATATAATATTTGCAAATTTCTGCAAAACAGTTGAAGGGTCTACTTATGTAAAAGGAATACAAAATACAAAAATAGAGTCCCTTTCTTAGCAAGCATGTGGAGTCTTTGACAAAATAATAAATGGATCAACATTCAACAAGTTGACAACAATTTTGATTTCAGTTGTGTTTTTTGGGGCCCTGGTCTTTTGTCAACACTTCTACACTCTTTTCCTCATTAGTTGCAGCCAACACTATGGACCGACCTTGTTGTTTCCGATACATTGTCTTTGAAAAAATACCCATTACACAAAGGTTATTATCTTGAATTATTTCGATTTTTGATCGAAAAAAATGAGTTGGATGACTTTACTATAGTTTTCATAGAAGAAATTTGGTCATATGAAGGTGTGCGTCAGGTTTTGGAAAAAGCAATAAATAAGTCCAAGTTCAAATACAGCATGGCGATTGGCCTTTATAAATATCAGAAACAAAACAAATATTATAGTTATGATATTGTTCTGACTATACATTTCTACACTTCAAAAAAAAATAAAAATTGAGCCTTTAAAACAAATTCACACTTTTGAAGACACAATTGATGAAAGTGAGAGAGATTTTGATTTCTGGGTGGATTTGTTGGAAAAGAACCAACAATATAGTGATGGAAAAGTGATTATTTCTCTTTATGTGGGTACAAATTTTATCAAGGCATGTTCTACATATAAAAGAAGAGTTGCATGCATTGTACAAACATAGTAACAGAGGAAAACCATGTGGAATGCTCAAAAATATTTTTAGCTGAAAAACCCAAGATCCATCAACTTCTTGGAAAATATAGGTTATACAGTTCCTTTGTTGTTTATATTTTGGTTTTATGTTGTTTAGATTTCTTAATTGGCAAGTTTTTTACTACATTGACTACTGATGGACATTGTAAAACAAGAAATGATGACTGTAGACAACAAAGCAACAATCAATATAGTGTGGAGAATGTTGAAAAAATGTTATAGAAGGAAATAGAAGGAGAAGAAGATGTCATGCTAGGTATGTAATTTGCTTGGTTGTTTCTCTTGTTATTTACTTATATGTTCAATTGTCAAACCCAAGATCCATCATCTTCCTTTGTTGTTTCTATTTTGATTTATGTTGTTTAGATTTCTTAATTGACAAGTTTTTTACTACATGGACTACTAATATACATTGTATAATAGAAAATGATGACTGTGGGAAACAAAGCATACCAGGAGAAGAATATAGCATAACAGGTACATAGTTTGTTTGGTTTTCATCTTGTTATTTTTTAAAATTATTTAATTGTCTCATTTTATAACAATTTTGAATGTGAATTATCGGGAACTATAATAAAAAAGGCATTAATCATGACAACGAGCATGGAATGACACAATGCCACTGATAATCCAACAAATGTCATTGCAGAAGGATATATATCTATGCATAACACATTGTAGTGTGGTAGTTGGATTAGATGGAACATTTTTTTCATCTCTGGTAAATTCTTTGATAAACATCTTGTGATTGGAAGTTTTAAACTCTTACGCTCTTCAATAGGATAAGGAGCACATTCCAACAATTTTTAAATGTTCAATCTGATATTTCTCCTTGTAAGTCATATGGATATGGTAATATTTTTCTGTACCAGTCAAATAATGTAAGAGTTCAAGGTGGCTAAAATAAAACCATTTCCACAATTCATATTTTCTATTGAATGTAAAAAATGCATATGATTATGAGTTATCTTTTCAAGCTTCTTATCTTTGTTAATTTCAAATCTGCATAATTTTCCCATGTGTTTCCTCACAAAGGTTTATTTTGACTGAGTTATTTTTTATTTGACATATACTATAATTGTAGTTGGTCACAAGCAAAATATTATATAGGTATACTATGCAATGCATCAAGTCAATTTCATAAAAGAATTATAATTTCTTACTAATGAGAGTGTTAAATTGTGGTTTGTGCCATATATATTGCATAGTTGTAAAGGGAAGTCTTCTCTGTGGGAGCATGTTTCATGAAGCCTTTTCCCCCATTCAAAATTTTTTGATACCTTCTTTTGTAATGAATGCAAAAAATGCATTTGTTTATGAGTTAAATTTACATGCTTCTTATCCTTGTCAATTTCAAATCTTAGAAATTTTTCCACATGGCTTTGAAATTCAACTTACATATTTGAGAAACCTATTGGAAAAGGTAATGTATATAATGGTGAAATATTTGATTTGAATATTAAGCCTAAAAATATTATGTTTATTGGAGCATTAGGTCTAAGGATATGGTGAGGGAGGAGGATTTATCAACTACAATATCCTTTTACATTGAATTAGATGATATCAACACTAAATTGGTGTATTGGATGCATGTCGAATTAATATAAGTATGGGAGAGTTATGAAGTATTAAGTGATCCTCTAAAATATAAATATGATGGATGGAGTAGAGATATTGGATTGTACAGGAAGCATTGTGGTGGAGAATACTAGGTAGACCAAGGATCATACCAGTTTTACTAGTTTACAAACTTCTATCTATCAACATCAAATGTGTTAGATTTGAGTCTGACTATAGGTAAGGTTGATACATTATTTTCACCTCCATTTTTTCATGATATATCAATCTATGTTTAAGATATATACTCGATCTGGATATTCATACATTTACTTTGGTTGCACCCTCAATACATTTCACACTACTATAATACAACGTTGTAACATCATAGTGTGGTGTAATATTTTGAGAAAATAGTCAAGCTTTCATGATTCAAGCACATACACCATATTTCATGTCTCTTTTGCATCATAGTGTCACATTTTTGCATTACCTTTTTTGTGCCATTTTATGGGAATGACATTAATGATGAAAAATTCAAGGCAAATACTTTTTGAGTCAATTGATCATCACATTATGTCACCTAAAAATACAAAAAATCCTTATGAAAAATCCTAGCCATGGATTTCATAAAATAAATAACCCTATTTCAACTAAGTAGTCAATCTTACATGTGGTAATCATGTTAGCTCATAAAATACAAATAGTCATTGCAAAAAGACTTTCAAGCATATCTTTGATTTCAGAAACACCTTACTTCCAATGGTAAAATGAAAAGCTCATGTTTTTTTAGAAAAGTTAGTGATATTATGTGTTCATGCAAGAATTATTCCATACAAATAGAATAAATTTATTAGGTTTATGTATATATTAATGTATCATTCATTTGTTCACTAGAATGGGGTCACCATAATTATATATTTTCATTGTCATTTACTTTGTAAAATTCCCTTGCTATACAAATTAAATAATTTCGATACTAAATATGAATTACATAATTTTTTAAAATGCTTTTAATAATATGTTTTGATGTCCTTAAAGGTAATGAAGTGGAGCTACAATAATGATATATATGTGGTTGCAGTGCATAGGGGAATTGATATCAATTGAAAGATGTTGTTGATATTTGAAATGGAAGGAGTATTGTTCTAGTCGTCATACAATAGAGATGAACCAACTTGTCAAATTCAAAGAAAACTAGATTGGGAATTTGGTGATATGTCCTATTTTTTTAGGCCTTTTCAAGAGGAATTTTTGAATTACTGCTTAAAAAATTATGATGTTACAATATGGACATTGAATGCCACTGACAAGTATATCTGACAATTACTTGAAAAGTCAAACATTGATGTCAAGGAATTACAGTTCACATGGGATAGGTCTCATTGTCATTTTCATACAAAATTCAAAGGAGGAGTGCAATATAATTTTATGAGAAAAGGTTAAGTGATGTGTGGTACCAATATGGAGAATCAAATGTTTTGCTGATAGATACATCAAAGCCTACTTCTCAATTCGTCAGATATCGGTCAAATCATATCTTGATGAAGGCCTATACATGACAAGATAAAGATACTTGTCTTATGCAAGTTTTATTACCCTTTCTCAAGACACTTCATCACATCAACGATAATAGGCGAATACATCAGAATGTTTAATAGAACAAGGTCTTCATTGTAGCAGATGAAAATTATTTTTTTGAGAATTTGTTTCAATACAACATGGACATAGTTATTGGTGAATCAATTTGTACGATCTTAGTTTTTTTTGAAATATATGGGAATTGACAGTTATATGAATATGCATTTTTATTATTGTTTATACTTGTTTTTGCATTGACTTTGTTGCAACGCAATAATTTTTTTTTCTAGTGTATTCTTTTTTTTTTCCAAATTTTGTTGTTTTAATGAATTATTTGAAATTAAAATAACCTCATATGAGCCATAGATGCACATAGTTATTTATTAATTTTTATTTTTATTTTAAGGGGAAAATTTACTTAAGTTCTTGATATTCTAATGGATCAAGGAATCTAATGTCAATCGGTACAAACATGTCACACGTGAGATTTGAATAATTTACTTGATAATAATAAATTTCCATACTTAAATAATTAATATCTGTAAAATTGCAATAATATTATATTATAAACCAACAAATCTCAAAGTCAATTAATGAATACATTCGAATGTTCAATAGAACAACTACTTCATTGTAGCAATTTTTTTGAAATGTTTGGGAATTGGCACTTATATTAATATGCATTTTGATTATTGTTTATACTTGCTTAATATGCATTTATAGTGAATCAAGGAATCTAATGTCATTGTGTAGAAACATGTCACCAATGAGATTTGAATATTTTACATGATAATAAATGCTAAGTGGACTATTCAAGCGAGATAATGAGAATTTAGTCATATGTAAATGAGTTTAACTATAAGATATTTGATTTCTCAACCCATAACATTTTATAAATTTTCATTCTCAAATTAATTAATAGATGTAAAATTGCAATAATATTCTATTATAAGCCTACAAAGCACAAAGTCAATTAATGACTTTAAAATTCCCATAATATGCATTAATATGAACGTATTATTTTAAAATAAAACTAAGTTATATTTCTTAAATTGTTGGTCATTATATGTATGACATCATGAATGATTTATAGAGAAATGTGAATCCATTATAATGTTGAATAGAACATCCACTTCATTGTAGCATATTGATATATTTTTTTGATAAATTTGTTCACAAGTATATTTCAAATTATACAACATGGACATAGTTATTGTTGAATAAACTTGTAGGATTATTTTTTGAAATATATGGGGATTGACACACACACACACAAACACACATATATTAATTTCTTTTCCATTGACTTTGTTGCACCATACTAAATATATTTCTATTGTATACTATTTTTAATTGCATGTTCAATTTATTATTTGTAATTAAAATAATCCCATATGAACTATGGGGACACAATTATTTATTGACTTTTATTCTCCTTTTTTAAAGGTCAATTTAACTCTCTCATACAATTCATAGAAACAAATCACAAGTGGAATTTGAATAATTTACTTGATAATAAATACTAAGTGGACTATTCATGCTAAATTAATAAGTTGATGCTAGATTAATAAGTTGTGTCATAGGTAAATGAGTTCAGCTTTTTGAAGTATATAATATTTGATTTCCCAATCCGTAACTTTTCATAAATTTGCATACTTAAATAAATTAATATTTGTAAATGCAATAATATCATATTATAAACCAAGATGGTACAAAGTTAATTAATGACATTAAATTTCCTATAATATGCTTTAATATTAATGTATAAATGTGATATGTAATTTTGAAAAAAATGTTGTAAATAAAATTGCATTTCTTAAAAAATATTAATTGATAATTGTAAATCAAATATTTTTCTATTGTATACTATTTTTAATTCCATGTTCAATTTATTATTTGTAATTAAAATAATCTCCTATGAACTATGGGGGGACAATTATTAATTCACTTTTATTCTCCTTTTTTAAAGGTCAAATTTACTCTCTCATACCATTCCTACAAACAACTCAGAAGTGGAATTTGAATAATTTACTTGATTATAAATGCTAAGTGGACTATTCATGCTAAATTAATGAGTTGTGTCATAGGTAAATGAGTTGAACTTTTTCAAGTATACAATATTTGATTTTCCAATCCATAACTTTTCATAAATTTGCATACTTAAATAAATTAATATTTATAAATGCAATAATATCATATTATACACCAATACCCAACAAAGTTAATTAATGACATTAAATTTCCTATAATATGCTTTAATATTAATGCATAAATGTGATATGTAATTTTGAAACAAATGTTGTAAATAAAATTGCATTTCTTAAAAAAAAATAATTGATATTGAGAACCAAGTGGACTATTTAATATAATTGGAGATGTGCCATAGATGGATTCATGTTATACAGTGTGGAGTTATTTTATTGGCTTTTACTTATTTATATGATAATATGAGTGTATAAATGTGAAATACAAATTTTGAAATAAAAACTACATATAAACTATTATGATGAATTTCAACTAAAAATTCTTAGAGTTTTTTTATTATACTTTTTATGTAGATTATTCGGGCAAATGAATGACTTCAAGCTCTATGGCTGCCTCAAATATCTTAGACATAAAAAATTTTGCACTATATCATGAAATTAATATGCCATGCGCAATTTCATTGCATTATTTCTATATAATATAACTCAAAAGTCTCACCATTCTTAACATTTATCAAATTATGGATATTCATAAATTCATGATTTATGGCCTATCCATGTAGTTTAATTGAGAAAATATCTACGTTTGAATGCTTGAATACTATTACTAAAGTAATATTAAATATATTGAGTAAAGTTTTACTAAAAGTAATAAGAAATTTCTAATGGAGAAAATAGTTCCTTGGATTATTAAATAAAGATTGGCCTTCAATACACACATAATATTGAAAAAAAATATCTTAACTGATAATTTATTTGTAGTTACCTTAAATCATTATTATTTAGTGAGAATGAATACATATACAAATTCGACTAAAATCCATGAAAAATTAGTTTCAACATCTAACTCTTAATAATCCAATGCATTTAAAATTCTTATTATTTTCTTCTCTTAGTGAAATTAATGCTCAAACATGGTTATTTCTACAGTTGGTTGGAGCTATTACAAGGAGTTATTGGTTTTGCAAAATCAACAATGTTGACAAGGAGAGATCGATACCAAAGCTTCCTTATGTACTGCTCTTTCAAGACCTAGTTGCCTCCACTTCCTACTTGCATGATTCAACTGGTTCTTATAAAACAATTTGTTTATTTCAAAATGAGACATTTCCCATCATAATGGAAGGAATTGAATCCCTATTTAAACACTCTTAATTGATATACTTGGATTTGATTTAATCTATATTAATGGTACCCGACCTTCTTTAAATACCCATTTTAACAATGCCTAGCCTCAATATACATGATAAATTCAACATACTTAGGCTCATATCTTTATTTTGAAAACCATGCCCCCCACCGAACACCACAACTAAATGATCACCTCCTCCTTGGTGATTCCTAAACGCACTAATAGGTAAACAATTTAACACAAACATAATATTATTATTTTCTAGTAGAGTAGTGTCGACTTAGACAATGCAAAGGAGGCACCCTCCCTCCGCTAACGAGATGCTCACAACACTTTCCTTTTATCAAAAACTCCCCCACTCCTCCCACCCCCCGAGGTTGTGGGAAAAGGGTAACTTGGAGTCCTTGGGAATCAAATTAAAATGTTTAGATTGGTATATTATGCACAACTTTAATATCTTTGTTGGATATCAAACATACTAATAATAATTTAGATAAGATTTGTTTCTTGTAAGAGTGGCTTTCACACTCCACTTTTTAATGATAATGTTGTACCTGGAAGTCCCGTGTTTTCCATATTCATGGCCATTTCTTGATTTGACATTACTAAAAATATTATTTTATGATGAATTCCTCATGTTTTCTCTTCCATTTGTGCAATCTTATTTTCCTATAACATAATTTGATAGTACATATCTTTGTACTACTTTGGTCACCTCAAATATAGATAGAAAACCTCTTACAGCATAGCATGTAAGAGTGTGTGCAACTTCATTGGATCATTCATACATAATATATATCAATGTCTCAAAGATTTAACATTTAGGAAATTAGGGATATTTTGAATGCCTACATACTAATGAAAAATAATTATCGAGGAAATAGTTCCTTGGATTATTTTTTTCAAATTTAAAGGATTAGTTCTAAGTTAATTTTCTAGATTTAATAGAATATTTTAAATATTTACAAAAAAATCAATGTTATTGTAGTCCTTGTAATATAAATGCTACAATTTTAATGAAATATGTGTTTTAACGGGTTGGACTGCGACAACGAGCAATAATGAATAGACACTAATCGGGACCTCTTGGTATTCTATATGTGGTGTGACAGATGCCTCCTTGTAGCTTCCAAAGAGGCTTTGTTTCAAACAGGATATGGGGCTTAAACTCGAGTAGGAACATGTACCTTTTCTCTTATCTATTCCATTGTAGCTGGCTCTAATGCCCGCTCTCAATCTCAATCTGCAGGTAATGGCTCTTGATACGAATATGGAAACACGAAATGGGTCCCCCAAAAGGAAAACTTTGGTAGCAAGCCCGAAAATGAAGATGATGATCGACTTTGTGTTGTGTGTGTGGGGGGGGGGGGGGCAGTTGCATTTATTCAGTCAAACATTTCGTGGCTGAGCATTTAAAATGAATCTAAACTCTCAACCGAGAAACTTATCTGAGAGTTTAATATCAAAAATATGGTTATACTCTCGGACAAGAAAGTTTAATATTCTCGGCCAAAAAATTATCTAACTATGGAAGAACTCTCGAACGAGAGAATTTTAACCGTGGTTAATTTCTCATTTGAAAAATATTACAACTCTCAGCTAGAAAAATATGTTGACTTTTTTCTTGGCCAAGAAACTGGAAATTATAACAAAAAAAGAGAATTGTCACGAAATTGTTTCCCAACTTCATGTTTTCACCCACATACATTTATGAAACAAAGAAATCTCATGGTAACTGCAACATAGTAATCTCATAATCATAATAACATCGTAACATCATAATTAGAGCATTAGCATGAAACATCATAACATCATAATCAATATATAATAAGGTCTAACATGCCAAAATATAGTTTACTCAGTATAGCTCAGTCCATAGATAATAAGCAAATACAGTGTAGACTAAGTCTGACTGATAAACATGCCTAAGTCAAAGCATGGGGGATTATGAACATGGTGAGAATTATGTTATCACCCAAGTCTCTTGCATGCATATGAAATTTTGGTAATTATTGCAAAAATATATCATTAACATACAATGTGCAAATCGTCAACATCGGCCTCATCAAATTCAAAATGGGAAGTGAACCTTAGAATGGGGAAATCCTTACTTGCGTACGACCACTCAAAATTTCTAAATGAAACCTTAGTGGATTTATACTTTTGTTCAACCATGTGTCTTTTCTAAATGAAAGGCTCAATTGTCATGTGAGTGTACCAACGCTACATTCAAGGCTCACAACCACATTTTCTCTCAAAATTTTGAATTGGTATATTCACATGCTTTGGAGCATTCAAGAACCCCATACATGTACCTTAAGGACCACTTAATAAATGGAGCCTTTAAATGGAGAAATACATGTTTGAAGACCTCCATTTAGCTTATAAAAGGAGGAGTGATCTATTTATTATACATTTTGGACTTTTTAGTGGGTTTTGGTCCGAATCAAGTAAAAAAAATTGGAAAAACCTAAATTTGGAAGTGTTCAAAGTTTTTCAATCTATAAATAGTTTCATCACCCTCAAATACCTGCATGACAATCAAGTTATATAATTTCGATAGCTAATAGATATGATCTTCTAATATATTTTATAGATTTCCAGCCTCAAAAGGTTGGAAACTTAGAATATTTAGACTACACCATATTGAATGAATTGAGAATAACATTTATTATTCATTTAACCAATAAGTTATAAATTATGTTGAACTAAATATAAAAGTTTTTAATTTCAATTCAAAGAGATCATCTCTTAAATATAATTAAGCAAATAAACAAGTTGGACATTTATCAATATTTCAATTCCAGTCATTGTATATCTTTGAGATAAACAAGTTGGACATTTATCAAGTTATTTACAACTCTAATTCTTTGGATGAGGAAGAAAGAGAGAGAGAGAGTATAATGTTAAATTCTCTACGGAACCATAAGTCATGTGAAAATATTGTTTAAAGGATGCTCAACATTACAAAATAACAAATGAAAATATGTGTATTGTTATTATTAATGGTTATAGTAAATGGGAGAAAATAGCCATGAAAACGAAAAATAAATCATGATGGTGAGTGCTAAGTGAAAATGCAAAAAGTGATTGGGAATAATTTTAGCACAACAAAACTAGTGACTCTTCTAGGGATGGTATTCTTTTTAGGGTCCCTTTTTATTCAGTACGTGATCTTATGTTGGGAGAAGGATCTAGTAAAAAATTACGTCATATTTTTTGTAATGAGGTTACAGAGAAAGTTATTTGTGTGCTTAAATTGGGGGGGCATCTGGATGGGGAAATTCTAGTAAACTTGTTAAGGGGTCGTGAGGATTTTCTTTATTGATCTCTAGAAATGTAGATCTCTCCCTTGGTAGATACCTTTTGTTGACCACATCCTTTCATCATTTTCCACCTCTAGTGCTCATGCATGCTCAAATACAATCTGGTCGTCTTTATATGGTGACCCCTTTCTCGTACTGAATGGGAAGTCGATTCATGTATTTCCACCTCCATTGATCATTCTTTTCTTCGATGGATCCACCCATTAGAGTGTTATGCCCATGAAAATGAATTTCTTTTAGGGTTTTCTTTTGAATACAATATATCCATTCCTCGTGTCTTTTCTCATCGACAAGAAAACTCGAGTGTAATTTGTAAATATTGCTATGCCTTGGGTAAATCTAGAAGTGGTGTACTACCATGCCCATGGAGTGAAGTTGAAAGATATCTAGATTTAAATATTTTGATCATAGGGTCCTCCTTGAAATATTTTGTGGTCATTCAACCTTATACAGTGGCATTTTTTTCCCAAATATTATTATGTGCATGAGAGACTGTTGCCATAATTCTGAATTAGTGAAGGTGTCATTGAAATTGCGACGCTCATCAAGGACAATTTTATTTTAAAAAAGTCTAATTTTAAATCATTTCTCACATTACAATGGAGTTTTTCCAAGAATGTCCAAATTTGCACCCAAACATAGTAGTGCAAGTTATCCTCTTAATTTCAATGTAGTTATGGAATAGTATTATAATTAATAGACATTTTTTGAGCAGATTATAAACTAAAATATTAATTGGGTATGTATAGGTTAAAGATCCATATTCTAGCATTAGCGTATAAGTGATTTGATTATGTGACCACCAACGGATGTACATGTAACATAACATCTCCATGGAAAAAAAAATTTAAATCTCATTCGTATTCATTACAAGTTCAATGCTTCATTGATGTACCTTATATTCAAAAAAAATATTCAATTTTGGTATCCCCATAGACAGAGTAACATGCAAAAGAGCCCACAGCGCAATCAATTCAGCTCTGGTATTTGTGCATGTCCCCGCCCCCAAAGAAAATTCAAATGAATGGGACACGTTCATGTAGAGAAAGAATCCAACCCCACCAATACCCTCAGTAGCTGCCCCATCAAAAAAACCATATGGGGGAATGAGAACAGGCTCAAGTCCAATAGGTCTTGGTTTCTTGACTTTTGCAACATCAGGATTGTACAACTGAGAAAGATACATTACTTGCTGGGTAATACTCATAAGAGATGGCTTATTCCCTTCGAATATGGCGTTGTTCCTTTCCTTCCAAACAACCTGGATAGTAAAAAAGGGTAGGCAACAGTAGACAGAGTGTTTAGAGAAGCGAGAAATCCAAGTGCTCAGGAAAGTGCTGAGTTTATCGGAGTGCTGAGGAGGAAGAAAGTGATAAACATCACTCAAATAAATAATGGAATTCTTCCACACAGAGTAAGAACTAAATAGATGCTGCACACAATCTTCTCCATTTCCACAGAGAGCACAACAACGAGGTCCTATCCACCCACGTTTCTGAAGATTTTCCGAAGTTCGTATCTTATTTGCCAGAGCCAGCCAAACAAAGAAGCTAATTTTCTTCGGTAGAATACCAGACCAGATCAGAGCTTGAAGTGGGAAACCAATCGATGAGGAAGAGGAGAATATAATACTGTCATATACCAATTCCGCAGTAACAAATCCTTCAGATCGGTTATATTCCCAAACCAATTTATCAATACTGGAACTGAGTCTTATTCTCGCACCTTCCAAACTGCTTGTGTATTTTTCCTAAAGAAGTTTCCATTCCCCACCTATATTTAAATATTCCACATTGTACCAATAGGTGTGCTGTCCGAGAAGCATGTTGTGAGCGTGAGAGAGGTTAGTGATTCCCAAGTCTTCGAGATAAGCTCTAAAATTGGAAGGCAGCCCTGGAATATGCAGAGTTCCTACGATCGGGTCTATACCCAGTAATATATCCATTCCATTACCCACATGCCAGGAAAGACACTTTCCAATCCATGGTAGAGTTTGAACGAGGCTTTTCCAGATCACAGAAGCATGTTGTATGATGAAATTTTTTTCCCTGAGGCATGCAACAATAGACTGGTTCTTCAAATACTTCCTTATTAAAACCTGATGACAGAGACCCCTATTATGAAGGACCATCCATAAATACTTGGCTCTTAGTGCAATACTGAACCAAAAGATATATTTGATGCCCCAACCACCGAAAGCCTTTGGCCATGTGAGGTGCTCCCAGCTCACCAGATGATACCTACGTTTGTCTCCATTTGAGCCCCAAAGAAAATAAAAAGTAAGACTTCTGAGCTTGTTGAGGACTGAGATGGGAATAGGAGCCAGTCCTAGCCAGGAGACCAGGAGACTGGACAGGACAGCTTGGACAAGAACCAGACGACCACCAAGAGAGAGGTACTTGTGAGACCAATGATAGATTCTTTTTTCAAATTTCTGAATTAACCAGTGCCATTCATAAACCTTATACCCCAAAGGCTTAAGAAAATAAACAAGGTACTTACATCTAGAAAGGGGGTCCATCTTATAGGGCATGATACGGGACAACAGCTTCGACATTATTGAAGAGGAAGACAGACTTGTCCATACTAATGCACATCCTAGATGCTTTGCAAAAAGAGTTGAGAATTACATCAAATGCCATCCATTCCAGGAGGGTACCAGTTCCAAGGAGAATAACATCATCCACGAAAAGGAGGTGGGTCAGGGCAAGAGATGGAGATATTTTGATACCTTTGATAAGTCCATTCACCCTAGCATCATTAATCAAAAGGCTGATCCCTTCAATTACAAGTAAGAAAAGCAAGCTAGATAAGGGATAGCCTTGTCTGATACCCCTGACATCTCAAATTTTTTAAAGGTTGCAACTTGTCATGAAAAATTGTAGCAAAAAATAATTGATGAAATAGTTCATATTAGAAAATAGTGAAGCATAAGGATTGCACAATAAATAGATGTTATATTTCATCGGCATTCCTATGATGGAATTAGGTCACTAAGGCACGTCCTAACACTAGATAGTTGTAGCTATGCTTCTCAATAATGTTCAAATCGGAGAACAAAGACAAATGCTCATCAAAAGTTTAAACATATTTTGTACGAGTACTTTCTTGGTTTCATGTGAAGGAATAATTCATACCAGTGATATTTAGTGGTGACATTATAATATGTGGAAATGATTATAATGTGTGAAGTCTACCTATGTTTCAAATATGACAACAAGCAGAGAAGTTAGGGATGAGGATCTAAAACGTCATAGGTTTTACGTCTCTCATTGTCATCTTTGAATCATGTACATAGAATTTTGTGCATTATATTCATTCCCTCGCAAAACTCTTAATTTCAACATAATAGTAATAGCCATGTATGCTTTGTCCAAGAAAACGTATCCCTACTACTATCCCTCTAACCACTCCATATGTGTGAATTCATGTTGATTCAATAATCCTTAGTTTAATCCATCTAGTAAGTAATGTTATAACTAGCACAACCATATTAAATTGAAAATGGTTGACATAAGTTGATCGTCGACATTATTAAAGGTGCAAAACACGAATGTCGCAAAACAACAATGTTATTAGATGTTATGAAGATGGAATTACATTATAATTGAGAAAAATGTCATAATTATTCCACAAGGAAATAATTGTTTAGTCACAATTTCGTGATCATGAAATAAGAATAATTTCATAATTGAGAAGAAAGATCATAATGAGTTGGAAAATGCTTATAATTGAGCATGGAACATGTGCATGGTTCATTAGGAGATAGTTTACAATAGCCATTTTGTGTGAACTAAGGAATGCCATTTCTTCTCCTGGTATTCTTGGATGTTACAAGTTAATAAATGATGCTCTTTATATGATGAACTTCTATTTTTATTGGTGACAAGTGAGGGTAAATGCTTTATGCCTTGTAGGAATCGCGTATCCTATAGGGGGTTCCGATTTATTTAAGACCTCATGTCTTACATAGTGGAGTAGACTACATGTTTGTTTCTATATATACATGGAACATTGTTGGAATATATTTGATCATAAAGATTCATTAATGTTTGCGACTACAGCATGTGATTGAAATAACACAGTTAAAACAAAATTTCCATACCGTATTTCCCAAAATAGCACCGATGGAATTAGGGACATTAATAAATCAACATGTCATTATTTTGTTTCTTACATTTGTAAAAATCTTGACAAGGTTAATTGCTAATTATATTCACATTCAGTAACCAAAAATTGCAAACAAAAGCCAATATTCATGTCTCGATACTCATCAAATCCATAATCGGTAAATCCATAGTTTTTCTCTGCGCGACAGAATGTCGATAATTTGATGCATAATATATGAACCATTATACTGCAAGAAAAAATAAAAGAAACTGAGAGTACAAAAATATCGTACTTGGATCTCTAGAAAACACCCCTCTTGATTAACCCACTAATGCGACTAATATGTTTGGAAAAGGGTTAAAGAAGGGAAAATATTCTTCAAACCAATTTATGAGTTGGACTCAAATGCCACAAATTCGGACCACTCTGTCAAAATCAGAGCCTCCAGTCCCTATGGAGCCTCTATTGATGCCTCCTGCGTCATAGAGATGTCCCAGTTTGTATATCGAGTCTATGCTGCCTTCATTCAGTCACCATATGTCGTTATGCTCTTGTTCTAAGGAAGTTGAAACCTGAGTCGGCCATTCCTCAGTTATCTTGACTTTGCATGTCGGCCATTCTCGGTACAGTTACTGGTTCGTGCACCTTATGATCGAGTCCTTCCACATTATACAGCTTTGCTGAGTACCTCATGTTGGATGATGGGGGATGCCCTAATGCCCTCCTTCCAGCGGATTTCATCCCATCGACTTCAGATCATTTATTATGGGATTGGATTCTAGAGTCATTTTGAGTGCCTTGAGACTTGCAGTCATCAGTGGCAGGTTCTCTCGCCATCGACAGTTTTGGGAATACATCAATGTCCCCTGATCGATGGATTCTCTCAAGTGTTCGACCTCAACACATTTATTCACACTTGTTAGTTTGCACTCTAGTGCCTTGATTCCCATTTTCATTATTGGTGGGTGATCTCGCGTCTGTTAACGGTATACATCAATGACCGGTAATCAGACGATGGACTACTATGTTTGACCTCTACACCTATATTTGCATAGTAGGACATGTACTCATAGTGGTTTGTGTAGAAGACCTTCCAGATTGGTGGCATCCACTATATGCTACCTCCTTGATCGTGCCAGTGTTCATGAGATTTCAGCTC
The DNA here is from genome assembly GCA_001517045.1 of Pseudotsuga menziesii. Taxonomy (NCBI): domain Eukaryota; kingdom Viridiplantae; phylum Streptophyta; class Pinopsida; order Pinales; family Pinaceae; genus Pseudotsuga; species Pseudotsuga menziesii. Next base: position 171,467 of record LPNX010370260.1, on the reverse strand, counting down.
TCGTGACTTGTTCCAGTATATGTCAGATATTTCCAGCCACTATGGAGATCTTGATCTATTATATATCTTCAGCCTTTGTGGAGATCATTGTACTTTGTATATCTTCATCATGGAGATTCTGATCTATGTATATTGTACATGGAGATGACCACATATGTTCTATCATGTTTCATGTCTATTCATGGCCATTGTACTCTTATGTATCCGGGACTGCTATGTATTCACAGTTATATGTAGAGTTGTATTACGGTATTATGCTGATTGGGTGGCTGGTCTTCCATTTTGGTACCTTCATCACTTCACTTCTGGGATGGACTTATAATGTATTTCGGCCATCGTATAACCCCTCTGATCTCATACATTAGGGGGCATCTATTATAGCGGATTTCACCACACTAGGTGAATCACACATTGTATGGCCTTCCCCTGTCCCGCTGTAGACTCATTAGCCCCTATGGACCAATTGTTGTCTTTTGATGTATCATTGACCATCCCTAAAAACATTAGAAAACTGATATACACGGCATTTTCCCCGATAACCGCATACATACGCGGATATTCCCTCTATAGTCGTGTACGTCGGGATGTGTACATAATCCAAAATCCTTTGGAGCGTTCCTTGTCTTCGATCCGATTCATATGACTCCTGGCCTTCCATATGCCTTGAGATCGCACGGATTCGACCTTTCAGTATCCATTTGGAAAGCTATATAAGGAACCCTTGAGACATTGAAAGCAGAAGAGAGAATTGAGAGTATCGAAAATATAGTCCATTGTTGCCAGAACTTATGCTTGAGTCTGCATCCCTTTGTCCCTTGGAGAATTGTTGTGTTCTTCCCAAGCTTGCCTTTTAATAGTAAGCTTGCTATCGAAGTGATGGAGGATTGAGGTGGTGGAGGCCCAAGTGGGGGATTCAGTTTCTCCAGTTCGCAGACGTGCCGTCAGAGGTTGTCACTTGTAATCTCTGATTCATATTAATAGAAATATCTTTTCCTGTCCAATAATGTGTATTTGAATGAATATTGTTTCCATTGGAATATGTCAAATGCTTATACATTATTGATTTATATATGCTAGAATAGATCTAACACCATGAAATATAGTATGCTTGTATTATTTACTTGTTGTTGAGGACGTGCTATAACAATTCAAGCTGAAGATTGGAAAGCTCAATGAGGATCTACTTCAACCATCCGGAATAAGGTACGAGGTTCGATCCTTTAGTGTTAGATGTTTTTATTTCTATTGCATATTGGGAAAGATTGATTTCTGGAGTCTAGCTGTCTGTTGTGGTACCCCAAGCCATAGGAATTTCTCTCTATCTACTTGACCTTCATAAAGAAATGTCATTAAGTTTAGGGATCATGATACATGATGTCCGAAGACAAATGCTAACAAGTATTTTAATACTATGTATTTTATACATAGTATGTATAAAGAATTAATTATGATTAATTATATAATTGAATAAAGAAAGAAGAGAAGCTCCACCAATTATTATTTATTATTAAAGGATTAAGAAATAGTGAAATATCTATGAAAGATTTACTAGGAACTAGTTAAAAGTTCCTAGGTTAAGAATTGAAAATTACCCAAGTAAATTAAAAAGGGTTAAATCAAGAAATCAAGGATTTCTTGATTTAACTGCCCCTTTGACTGAAAAGTATGTCTATAAAGACTCAAGCCAAGCAAAGGCTTGGGGTTCTAATTTTTATCTAGGAGAATTATTTTTCTTCCTGTTTTTGCTCTCAAGTGTTTTCTTGGAGAACTTTTCCTACAAGAAAAAGAGGATTGATTCAGAATTGATTACCTGTTAGGAAACCCTACCTTAGGAGCTCTAAGCTACTTGCATGTTGGATTCTATCTTGGGGGATTCGTATTTAAACCAAGAATGGTTCCGGGTCATGGTTGGGTGGAACGTGGTAGTTCCCAAGTGATTTGGTCATCAAACAGAGGTCAGATCTGCATTGAATTGTTAAGTGTGCAGGTGCAACCATTGACAAAGCTTAAAATTCAGGTATGAAATCCTTGAAGGCATATTCTATTTCTTTCTTAAAGATTCATTACTGTTTATGTTAAGTAATGGATGCAATGTAATTTCTAACCCTAATGGTTAAGTTTTATGGTTAACAATCTGCTAGGGTTTGTATTTGTAATTTACTAATCATAGGTTGGAGAATTTTTATTATATGTTGTTTATGTTTTGGGTTTGTATCTTTCATAAATGTTCCTGTATTAACTAGGTTTTGATCTTAGTATTATGTTTATATTTTGTTCTCTGTATTTAATACCCTGCTGACATATTCCATTTGTCAGTAGAGGCTTGCCCTAAGCTTTAAAGAAACTAGTTCAGTAGTAATTAATTAAAATATTAATTATGCTAACTAATAACAAGTATATATTATAAACTAGATCTACTAAGAACATATTTCATATAATAAACAAGCTAATCAAATTATTAAAGACTTTCCAAGGTCTGTTTCACATAATCATTAAAACAAAACACTTTACATAACTCGAAACAAACATTATAATTAATCAAAGGGATATTGTGACCATCCATGTGGTCCTTATCAAGACTCTGCCATAAAACCTACAGTCTTAACATCTATAATAAAATACCATAAATCACATGCATTATATCTTTAAAGGTTCCATATAATATTCATCTTAAACATCCACCTATAATTTTACCAAGTAAACAATTCATATAACTCTGTATTAATAAACAGAGGTCGTGGTATCAACCCTTATGGGTTACAAATATAATTCATAAGCAAAATTAAACTCCACATTAAAAACATATCTATAGTTCTTATTTAAACAAGGAATCATTCCTCTTTAGAAGAAAAAATTATCTTATGCCAACATAGATCGCGACATCGAATCCCATGGATGTCCGTTACCCAAGGCCAACATAATAATAACCTTAACATAAATCATTACTGTAATCAAAATGCATAACAAAATACATATCTTAATACATAGTATCCTTTCTATTATTACTTATAAAATGTTTTACAATTTGGTATTGCCGAGGCCCAAATCCTGAAGGTCATATACCTAGTCACATCGGCCACGACCAAGTTTTCCAAATCCAATCACATAGTAATAATCACACAGTCACACTACAGTCACCAAAATGATATCGTGGGTTTTCCATAACCCTGGCTATTACAACCATATCTTTTTAAATAACAACTTACATATTAAAATGCCAACTTAGCTATCGAAGTTGTTGGGAGAGGCACATGCCATTCATGGCATGGCCTGCACCCACGCCGAACCATTAAAACCAAATTACAACACTTTGTATAATACACAGTTTCCATTAACACTAACACAAATCTTATGGTGGAAAGCCAAGGGGCTACGACACCCTTGCAATAATGGTTCAGGCCATGGCATAACGCCCCAAGCTCTAGAAGATTTCCCAAACATAAATTACAAACAATATAAACGAAGTGTTGTGCATACTTCAAAAACCCAAAGTGTTACCATTATACACAGAGTAAATTCTATAGGCTTAAAGCCACAATCGAACCCAGCAAGTCAACATTTTAACACAACATTAAAATAACTACATAGTCCCGAATTTACATAGTATAATCTATTAAAAACACTAAATGAAAATCGTATGTATCTTATACCAAAACACATTACAGTCTTCACATAAAATCCAAAACACAGTATATTTACATAGTAAGGCACGAATCCTCTTTTACAACAATCAACGTATTATTAATGTTAAATGGAAAGCTATGAGGTATGGCACCATTACAAGTAATTGTGCAGCCATGGCTAAAGATGCAAAATCTCCCAATGAGAGTCAAAACCCAGAGCAAGTTACATTAAAAACTCGAAGGCAAAGTTGACAAGTGCCATCTAAAACCCCAACCCTGTAAATAATCCCAACTCATAAATGCCTAGAACGAGAGGAGGCAAGTAAGATCTTTCTACCATGCTTACCATGGAAATGAAGTAGCAACCCCAAATTGAAAGCATAGCTCTGTGCAAACCATGGAGCACCTTCATTTTCACATGCAATCAAATCAACAATGGCATGAGAAGCATGCCCATGACATGGATAAAAAAATGAAACAATGTGTTACACAGAGTCTAGTGGTTAGCTTACCTGCAAATCAACGGAGGTCGCCTCCCTTCTCCAACTGCGCGGAAGCCACATGAAACCCCAATGCCAAAACTACATAATGCACAGACAACGAATTCCCAAACCCTTTGCCAAGCGTTTTCACAAACCCCGATGGCATTAATGGCACTAGTTGGTGGCCGTTAACGCATTCATGAACCCTCACCATAGTTTATGAATCATCATTGTAATACATTCAACCAAGTCTTAAGATAAAACCTGTTATATCGTGGTGCACACAATATCCTATAGTTTCACCACCTTCTAATGCCAGTGCAGACATATTACCAATGAAATGGTATTTATACCATAGTATTCAACTCTAAAGTGTGTGCAGACTTAACACTATTGTATAGTGTTTACATTTGATCCCCCTAGCATCAAAGTAATGTGTTGGTACATGCCCTTTGCTAGATCATATAGGTAGCATTTATGCATAAGTATTTAGTCTAGGTTTTGTAGTATTTAGGAATCATGGAAAGCATAGTATGCCATGATGCCCTCACTAGAAAGAACAAGCTTAAGTTTCCAAACTCGTAACCAAGGCAGACCTACAAAATAGAACAAGAGAAGCACAATTAATTAACCTAGAGATAGATAATTAATAATGGTAAGGATAGTAAGTTAATTCATAGCATCTAGTTAGTTAACTAAGAAAGATAATTAACGAACACAGGGATTACCTGAGTCGTAAAACGGAACAGTAATAAAAGTGCAAGGCGGAACTGGAAGTATAACTAGGAACTAAATTGCTTCAAGTAACCAAATAATCTTGATGTCGCAAAAGTAACCTGTAAGTCAATAAATAAGGTGCTTTAGTTCGAATGAACTAAGTAAGCCTGCATAACGAAGAATGACCTTACCTCTCAGATTGTCATGGGAGAACAAGTCCCTCCACTCCACCACTTTGTCCCCATCAACAAAGTTAGGTTAGTTTTTATTAAATAAACAAAGTACACATGTGCAGGAGTAAAACAATGATCTATACAATTCATTAATTCGCCGACATTAATAACTAAGATGTATAAATAGTTTAAATAACAGAATTAAGACATAAGAAGTAAATGAAATAATAAATCATTGAATGGATAAGAGATTAACAAGACAGTATGGGCAGTTTCGGAAGAGATCGAAAGTATAAGTAGCACATGTAATTCCTTACGAGTAATAATGATCCCCTTTGGGGTAGTTTTTACTAGCCTATATATATATATATATATATATATATTTTTTCAATTTTGGGGGACATTACAAGTGGTATCATAGCCTAGTTTCAATACTGAGAGACTTATGGGTGCACCAGACATTCACCTAGAGAAAATAAAGTATGATAAGTAATTTTTGTTACTATTAAAAAAATTTGTGTTTAAAGAAAAATTTTACAGCCCTCTTCAGTTTATGAATACTGAGGAAGAAAATAACCAGTAGGAAGAAATGATGACCCCCACTCCGTACGTGAACTTGGTGGTCGAGCTAAACTCTAATTTGCTGAAAACTTTGCACAGTCTTCAAGCTGAACTGAAAAGTTTCAGAGAAGACAGACTAAATGAAAGAAAGGAACAACAAGCTATAAATGAAGCATTATTGTGTAACATGACTGGATCGAGCCCACAAGGTAAACCTACCTATTCCACCAACAGATCCAAAAGAGAACCGTACCATGAGCAGGCCAACAGCCCAAGAGAAGCAGAAAAAGAAGGTACACCTGAAGCAACTAATGGATATCATCATAGTCCTGCTAGTGATGACTCACTTTCTCCATGGAGAAAGAGGCAAAGAAATGATGACAGTATTCATGGGGAGTTTCTAAAAATAAGAGCTCCGACCTAAAAAGGTGAAGTAAATACAGGAGCAAAGGCCGAAGAATGGTTGCTAGGAATGAGTAAGTATTTCCAAGTTCATAACTTTTCAAGTGTGATGTAGGCTAGGGTTTCCATCTACAAACAGAATGGTAAGGAAACAAGATGGTGGTGAGATTTAAAGCACAATAAGAAAGATGAGTTGTGAGAAATAAACTGGGAAAATTTTCAAAATATTTTCCAAGAAAAATACATGTCAGAAAGGTTCTTTGACCGCAAGGTAAAAGAGTTCCATGAACTGTGCAATGGGATCCATGACTATGGATGCATTTATAAACAGATTTCTAGATCTATTGCATTATGTACCATATATCAAAGAAGAGAAGGGTAAGATCCCGCAGTAGGATAGGATGTCTTCCTCCCAGTTTTCGGGACAGGATTGAATTCAACATGCCAAATACTCTGGATACTGCACTACACAAGGCCCGACTTTGCTATGAGCATGGGAAATTATGACAAGAAAACCAGAACTGAAACAGAGAAAAGTCTAGAAAATTTTCTGATAACTTCAAGCCTGGGTCAAACCCATAGCCTTATAGAAGGAAAAATAATAGCTTTCAAGCGAACAAGAACTTGAACAAAACTGGTACGAAGCCTTATGTACCAGCTCCTAATGGTAATAATCAAGTGGCGAGTGGAGCCAATGCTACCCCTTTAGCGATCAAGTGTTGGAAGTGCAATGAGCTACATTATGCCCGAGAATTTAAGAACAAGAACAATGGAGTCTTGCATAACCTACAAGAAGAACCTACCATTGAGGATATAGCGGGAACCTCGTGAATCTATGTAGCATTAGATGGCCGATAGGCGGACCATTAAGCTACATTGGTCTAGATCAAAGGTAAGATCTCGAACACCTCTCTTTCAATACTTATTGATCCCAGTGCTTTTTGGAGCTATGTTGCACCTAAGATTGTTGATTTATGCAAGTTAGGTAAAGTAAAGTGTGTTAAACCTTGGATGGTACAGTTAGCCACCGGTACGAAATGGAAGGTTTTGAAAATTGTTAAAGAATGTGAAGTAAACCTGAATGGTTTCCTTACTAAGGTAAACCTGAAAATCCTAGCTTTAGGATCATACGATATTCTTATCGTCATGGACTGGTTGGAACATCATCATGTCATGTTCAATTATCTACACAAGTCTATCTTGTGTACTGATAGCCAAGGGAAACAAGTAAAGGTTCAAGGCATCCTAAAGAAATTTTTTGTAAGACAAATCTCTACCTTACAAGCGAAGAAGTGTGTTAGGAAGGACTGCAAGTTGTTTGTGGTGAACATCCGAGATGTAGAGTCTGATAGAGAACAACGCATAGAAGACTTCCCCGTTCTTGAAGAATTCAAGGATGTGTTTCCTTAGGAAAGCCATGGATTACCTCTGAAACGAGACCTAGACTTTTCCATCGAACTGACCCAAGGATCTGTTCCACTCATCAAAGCCCCTTACCGCATGAGTGCACCAGAATTGGTGGAACTCAAACTATAGTTGCAGGAGTTAATAGAGAAAGGGTATATCTGACCCAGTGTTTCCCCTTAGGGAGCACCAATTTTGTTAGTAAAGAAGAAGGAATGCATCATGCATATGTTAATTGATTACCGTCAATTGAACAAAATGACTATAAAGAACCGTTACCTGCTCCCTAGGATCGATGATTTGTTCGACCAGGTGGGAGGAGCCAAAATATTTTTGAATATTGACCTGTGATCTGGGTACCATCAGGTACGGATCTGAGACGAATATATTCCCAAGACCACCTTTCGTACGAGGTACGAGCACTAGGAATTTGTAGTGATGCTGTTTGGGTTGACCAATGCACCCACAAAATTTATGTGTATGATGAACAACATATTCAGTAAATATATGGATAATTTTGTACTAGTCTTTATTGATGACATTCTAGTTTATTCCAAGAATAAAGAGGAACATGAAGAACACCTTCGCATAGTACTTCGAGTGTTGAGAGAACACCAGCTCTACGCTAAGTTTAGTAAATGTGATTTTTACAAACCACAAATACAGTACCTAGGTCACATCATATCCGAGGTAGGAATAGCTGTGCACTCGGAAAAGATTCGAGCTATAAAGGATTGGCCTACCCCGACTAGTGTCACTGACATTAGGTCCTTTTTGGCTTTAGCCAGGTATTATTGAAAGTTCATTGAAAACTTCTCGAGAATCACTTTCCCCATGATGGCTTTGCAGAAGAAAGAAAACAAGTTCTTATGGACTGACAAATGTAAAGAAAGTTTTCAAAAGCTTAAGAAGATTTTAATGAACGTACCAGTGTTGCGGATTACGGATCCCGATGGGGATTTCGTTGTATGCACGGATGTAAGAAAGGAAGGACTTGGAGGAGTCCTCTTGCAAAATGATCATGTGATCTGTTATGAATCGTGAAAATTAAAAGAACATGAGAAAAATTATCCCATGCACGATCTTGAGCTAGCGAGCATTATCCATGCTCTGAAGATGTAGAGGCACTACCTCATGGGGAGGAAGTTCCTTCTAAAGACTGAAAATATGAGTCTAAAATATTTATTCGATCAACCCGATCTGAATGCGAGGCAAGCCAGATGGTTGGATTTCCTGAGTGAGTATCACTTTGAACTAAAGCATATTAAGGGCAAAGAGAACAAAGTTGCCGATGCTTTGAGTCAACGAACTCATATGATATATGAGGTGACCCTGAGTCAAACTGATGCAGATTTGCATGAGAATATTAGAATGGCCAACAAGGTTGACTTGTTATATGTGGAAATCCTCAAGAAGGTCCAAGAGGACCGGTTTTTTCAACAACAGAATGAATACAAGGTGGATGAATCCGGACTACTATGGTCCAAGGATAGATTGTATGTTCCATATGGAGGGGACATTCGGTCTAGCATCCTCACATAATTTCATAGGGCACCCTACTTGGGGCACCCGGGATATCAAAAGATGATATCTGCCGTCAAGAGACACCTTTTCTGGCCTAAGTTAAAGGTCGACATTACAATGTTTATTGCAAAATGTCAGGAATGCCATCTAGTTAAAGCTGAGCACTAGGGTCCTTCAGGATTTTGTCATAAAGAAGTGTCATTAGGTCTAGGGATCATGATACATGATTCCCAAAGACAAATGCTAACAAGTATTTTAATACTATGTATTTTATACATAGTATGTATAAAGAATTAATTATGATTAATTATATAATTGAATAAAGAAAGAAGAGAAGATCCACCAATTATTATTTATTATTAAAGGATTAATAAATAGTGAAATATCTATGAAATATTTACTAGGAACTAGTTAAAAGTTCCTAGGTTAAGAATTGAAAATTACCCCAGTAATTAAAAAGGGTTAAATCAAGAAATCAAGAATTTCTTGATTTAACTGCCCCTTTGACTGAAAAGTATGTCTATAAAGACTCAAGCCAAGCAAAGGCTTGGCGTTATTATTTTTATCTAGGAGAATTATTATTTTGCCTGTTTTTCCTCTCAAGTGTTTTCTTGGAGAACTTTTCCTGCAAGAAAAAGAGGATTGATTCAAAACTAATTACCAATTAGGAAACCTTACCTTAGGAGCTCTAAGCTACTTGCATGTTGGAGTCCAGCTCAGGGGGATCTGGATTTAAACCAGGAATGGTTCCGGGTCATGGTTGGGTGGAACATGGTAGTTCCCAAGTGATTTGGTCATCAAACAGAGGTCAGATCTGCATTGAATTGTTAATGATGGTTATTTAAGTGTGCAGGTGCAGCCATTGATAAAGCTTAAAATTCAGGTATGAAACCCTTGAAGGCCTATTCTATTTATTTCCTAAAGATTCACTACTGTTTGTGTTAAGTAATGGATGCAATGTAATTTCTAACCCTAATGGTTAAGTTTTTTGGTTAACAATCTGCTAGGGTTTGTATTTGTAATTTACTAATCATAGGCTGGAGAATTTTTATTATATGTTGTTTATGTTCAGGGTTTGTATCTTTCATAAATGTTCCTGTATTAACTAGGTTTTGATCTTAGAATTTTGTTTATACTTTGTTCTCTGTATTTAATACCCTGCTGACATATTCCATTTGTCAGCAGATGCTTTCCCTAAAATTTAAAGAAACTAGACTAGTAGTAATTAATTAAAATATTAATTATGCTAACTAATAACAAGTATATATTATAAATTAGATCTACTAAGAACAGATTTCATATAATAAACAAGCTAATCAAATCATTAAAGACCTTCCAAGGTCTGTTTCACATAATCATTAAAACAAAATACTTTACATAACTGGAAACAAACATTATAATTAATAAGAGGGATATCATGACCATCCATGTGGTCCTTATCAACACTCTGCCATAAAACCTGCAGTCTTAACATCTATAATAAAATACCATAAATCACATTAATTATATCTTTAAAGGTCCCATATAATATTCATCTTAAACATCCACCTATAATTTTACCAAGTAAACAATTCATATAACTCTGTATTAATAAATAGAGGTCGTGGTATCGACCCTTATGGGTTACAAATATAATTCATAAGCAAAATTAAAATCCGCATTAAAAACATCTCTATAGTTCTTATTTAAACAAGGAATCGTTCCTCTTAAGAAGAAAACCCTATCTTATGCCAACATAGGTCACGACATCGAATCCCATGGATGTCCGTGACCCAAGGCCAACATAATAATGACCTTAACATAAATCATTACTATAATCAAAATGCATAAAAAAATCCATAGCTTGATACATAGTATCCTTTCTATTATTACTTATAAAATGTTTTACAATTTGGTATCGCCCAGGCCCAAATCCTGAAGGTTGTATACCCAGTCACACAGGCCATGGCTAAGTTTTCCAAATCCAATCACACAACAATAATCACATAGTCATGCTACAGTAACCAAAATGATATCGTGGGTTTGCCATAACCTTGGTTGTTATAGCCATATCTTTTTAAATTACAAATTGCCTATTAAAATTCTAACTAAGCTATCACAGTCGTTGGGATGGCTTGCACCCATGCTAAACCATTAAAACCGAATTACAACACTCTGTATAATACGCAGTTTCCATTAATGCTAACACAAAGCTTACAGTGGCAATCCAAGGGGCTACGACACCATTGCAATAATGGTGCAGCCCATGGCATAATGCCCCAAGCTCTAGAAGCTTTCCCAAACATAAATTACAAACAATATAAATGGAGTGTTGTGCATAATTCCAAAACCCAAACTGTTACCATTATACATAGAGTAAATTCTATAGGCTTAAAGCTAGGATCGAACCTAGCAAATCAACATTTTAAACTCGGCATTAAAATAAATACATAGTCCCAAATTTACACAATATAATCTATTAAAAACGCTGAACGAAAATCGTATGCATCTTATACCAAAACACATTATAGTCTTCACATATAATCCAACGCGCAATATATTTACATAGTAAGGCACCTATCCTCTTTTACAACAGTCAATGTATTAATAATGTTAAATGGCAAGCTGTGAGCTATGGTACCATTACAAGTAATGGTGCAGCCACGACTCAAGATGCCAAACCTCCCAATGAGAGTCAAAACCCAAAGCAAGTTACATTACAAACCCGAAGGTAGATTCGACAAGTTCCATCTAAAACCCCAACCTTGTAAAGAATCGCAACTTACAAATGACCAGAATGAGAGGAGGTGAGTAAGATCTTGCTAGCAAGCTTACCATGGACATGAAGTAGCACCCCAAATCAAAAGTGTAGCTCTGTGCAAAACCTGGAGCGCCTTCATTTTCACCTGCAATCAAATCAATGATGGCATGAGAAGCATGACCATGCCATGGATAAAACAACGAAACAATCTGTTACACAGAGTTTGGTGGTTACCTTACCTGCAAATCAATGGAGGTCACCTCCCTTCTCCAACTGCGCAGAATCCACATGAAACCCCAATGCCAAAACCACATAATGCACAAATAGCGAATGCCCGAACCCTTTGCCAAGTGTTTTCACAAACCCCGATGGAATTAATGGCACCAGCTGGTGGCCATTAACGCATTCATGAACCCTCACCATAGTTTATGAATCATCATTGTAATACATTCAACCAAGTCTTAAGATAAACCCTGTTATATCGTGGTGCACACTATATCCTATAGGTTCGCCACCTTCTAATCTTCAACTCTAAAGTGTGCACAGACTTAACACTATTGTATAGTGTTTACATTATATCCCCCTAGCATCAAAGTAATGTGTTGGTACATGCCCTTCGCTAGATCATATAGGTAGCATTTGTGCATAAGTCTTTAGTCTAGGTTTTGTAGTATTTAGGAATCATGGAAAACATAGTATGCCATGATGCCCTCACTAGGAAGAACAAGCTTAACTTTCCAAACTCATAAGTAAGGCAGACCTGCAAAATAGAAACAAGAGAAGCGTAATTGATTAACCAAGAGATAGATAATTAAGAATGGTAAGGACAGTAAGTTAATTCACATCATCTAGTTAATTAACTAAGAAAGATAATTAACGAACATAGGGATTACTTGAGTTGTAAAACGGAACAATAATAAAAGTGCATGGCAAAACTGGAACTATAACTAGGAACTGAATTGCTTCAAGTAACCAAGTCATCATGATGTCGCAAAAGTAACATGTAAGTCAATAAATAAGGTGCCTTAGTTCGAATGAACTAAGTAATCCTGCAGAATGAGGAATGACCTTACCTCTCAAATCGTCATGGTAGAACGAGTCCTGCCACTCCACCACTTTGTTCCCGTCAACAAAGTTAAGTTAGTTTTTATTAAATAAACAAAGTACACATGTGCAGGAGTAAAACAATGATCTATACAATTCATTAGTTCACTGACAGTAATAACTAACATGTATAAATAGTTTAAATAATAGAATTAAGACATAAGAAGTAAACAACATAATAAATCACTGAATGGATAATTCCGCATGAGTAATAATGACTCCCTTTGCGGTAGTTTTCACTAGCCTATAATTTATTTATTTTTTTCAATTTTTGGAGACATTACACAACATTTTTTTGCAAATTCACAATACCATCTAGAAATCATGATGTCATTATGTGAAAGTGTATTTCCACTTCAAACGAATGCTATTGACCATATGTTTCAATAATGTATACAAGGATCTTGGTAGGTTGGGTTGTGTCCATAATTTCATACATGACATGGTGATAACCTTTGAACACAATATCCACACCAATTTGCATTACCTTGTATAATTCAGTTTTCCCAAAAAAAAAAATTAAAAAAAAAATTAATTTAACAAAAAAAACATTAAAAACAAAAAACAAAAAATTAAATTAAATTAATAAAACATAAAACATAAAATTAAATTAAAAACTAAAAACGTAAGAAAAGTTAATAAAACATAAAACATAAAATAAAATTAAAAAGAAAAAAATAAATCCAAGAAAGTTTTTTCAAAAAAAGAAAAAAAGAAACAAAAAACAATAAAAAAAATTACATTTAACAAATTTTGAGCTTGTTGCTAAATTCACACTCATTACTCTCATTTTTAGCTGCAACTGTGTCTGATTGTTTGGTTGGTAACAATCTCCAAATTGCATGCAGGAAAGAATAGCATCTAGAAGTTTGATTTGAGATTTTTTCCATCTCCCAGAAGGAGGTGGACGTGGATGTTCAATCTGTAACAGTCTCCACAACAACAAGCAGGCCAACAGAGCAGCACTAGGTTTGATTTGGGTGTTTTTTCCATCTCCGAGAACAAGGTGGACATGGATGTTCGGTCAGTAACAGTATCCAAAGAGAAAGCAGGCAAGAAGAGCATTGGAGCACAAGGTTTTGTGGCACTAGTTTGATAGAGTATTCTCCCTTACAGGTATTCTACTTAAAGAATTAAGGATTCGGTTGTTTTTTTCTAATAATATTTTGTTTGAAAAAATTAGTGTTAGATTGGTCTCTAATGGCACCTTAGCCTCAGGTCTTTTACCAGAAAATGAACAACCATAATCGTTTCTTAAAAAATGGTTTAGAAAGGAAAAATAGACAGAAAACGCCATTTTGTTTTGTCTTCCTCCTCCATTCTTATTTGGTAATGCCCCCAAAAATTCTTGGTTTATGAGGGGTTAGTAGGGCAGGGAAAAAGCGCTAAAAAGTAACCCTCTAATAGCAGCGAGTGGTATCCTCCTCAGATAGGTGTTTTTTTTTTCTGGGGATGAGATTCCGAAATCTAGTTTCCAAGGATTGCATTTTCACACAGGCATGAAGCCTTTTTTTTACAATGAATTTTCACACATATGCATTTATAGGAAACCTTGCATTTTCACACAGGCATGAAACCATTTTTTTTGCAATGATTTTCACATGTAAATGCATTTATAGCGATTGTGACTGTAAATTAAAGATTTTTTTCACAAAATCCAGTGACTGTAAATGCATTTATACAAAATCTAGTGTTTTACAGTGATTGGAGCTTGGGTAGCTCGAGGAGCTTTTGAATAGTTCACAGAAGCGTGATTGCACTGATGAGATTGGAGGTTTGATCAAGGAGTGTGGCTCGGATTTAGAATACTGGAGCATATACAGAGATCCAATACTATGGTTGTATTTGATCTATCGTGCATTCAACATGCATTCAAGTTCCAGGAGGTTTTCTTTATGAATAAAGATTGAATTTCAGCGTTTATTGAACTTATAGAGCTGACTTACTTTATATACACAAAGATTTATGAATTTATAAATTGTATATTGAAATGTGCTCAGGGTAGGTATCAATTTAAGGTTCAAGCTTATTTGTGAACGGGTTATAACCTTTACTGCGTGCCTTTCCTTAGGAATTTAAAACATATCATCTTTTGGGTACCTCCTATTACCTTCTTTGTACAATGTGACCGACAAGGAGCTTATATGAGCCAAGAATTAGAAACAACCACTGCCAGAGCTTACATAACTTATTAGACATGGCTTTATGGGTGGAGGGACAGACAGATCTGCTTAATATCCCATAAAGCGCGAATGGTTTACCTTTAGCTTAGATAGTGGAAGAACTGCAGGATAGATTGATTATACACAACCAAAACTTATGAATGAGTATCTTGGACATTTGCGCTATGACCAATTGTATTCCATTTTTTTTAGCCTACACACATCATGTTATGTCACACTATATAAGGGGGTGCCCATAAGAAGATCAGGCTTAAACACACTAAATAGAAGGAAGGCAGATCTCATCAGACAACCATAGACAACGTAGTTATACCCAATAACAATATAGACGGGTGCAGGCACAGGTCTATATTAATTATTATTTGCAAATGAAAAGTACTATATATATATATTACAATTCATGCTACGATAATCCGAGCAGACATAGTGAACTCTTGCTAAATCCATATTATACTGATTACATTCACCGAAGGCTAATGACTGAACTCATTGGGGCTTTTCTCATTGTTTTCCTTGCCACTAGGGATTTGCTACACAAGCTAGGGATTTTGAGGGATTCCCTGAAACTAGCAATAACCACTTTCTAGTTGGATTATTATGTTAGCTCCTAGGATTTCAGTTGAAGCTCCTATGCTTTCGAGTTCCTGTTGGTCCTGTTGGTTGAGTTCCTACCCCACCTAACCTTACTCTCCTTTGGTTTAGAGCTTACTTTTGAATACATACCCTGGAGATGCACTCTGTAATCAATAAGAAAGTATGGTTGGTTTTATGATTCTCACCCCAACCTACTTAGCTACCACGATTTACCTTACCCAAAGTGATGGTTTATAAAAATAATGCATCTATTTCTATCATGCATCCATCTTTCCAGCATCAAGCTTCTTTTTCCAGTATACCCAGCCACACGCATGCATCTATTTCAAGCATCAAGATTCTGCGCTTGTTTATTGGCTCTAGAACAAAGTAAGTAGACCAACAGTTGTGGAAGTCTAGCATATTTTACCCAACTTAATCACCATGTTAAGTGTTATAATTGTGTTTTTTTATTCTAGATCATTATGGTTTAACTGTGCAGAGCACGAACAGAGGAAAATCTACGATGACTAGGCATTATGGAGGCAAGGTAGGTGAAGTGCTTCGTCTGCCATGCAGGAAGGAAACGAGTTTAGTCAAATACCAAGAGTTGAAAGGCTGTTGCATCACTTGACTTTTTAGTTTTCCAAATGTGTCCAAAATGAGGATGAGCCGCAGTAACCAACACTCACCGTAAGATGCATCATAAAAGGTTGAGGAGTTTGATAATTGTTAAAACTAGATGCATCATAAAAGGTTTAGGAGTAAGTAAAAGGTACCAACTAACTAAGTGCTCCATTTAGTAAGTGTGATCAAAGAATGAAAATGTATGAAAAGCCCGTCCAGCTCTCTCTATTGATCCCATTCCGTCCCATCCAATGCAGTAAGTCTAAGTAATAAAGTATCTATAGGTAGGTGAACAAGGTTGGTAATAAGGGTTAAGTAAATGGTAAATAGTAAAGGTTCTAAATGTCGTACCTTCCATTCTATTCCTCAAGCAAGTGAGCGTATGTACTTGATAATTGTGAAAATTGATATATGATGCTTCACTATACTAATGTTCAACAATAGTCCTTGAAATACAAACCATTCATGAATAAATCATGATGGAAAATTTTGTTTGGTAACAACTTGTGTAAATAAACTCTTTCAAATCCTTCCCATCATTATTCGAAGAAGCATCTCCGTAAAGAGAATTTAGATAAGGCACTGGTAAATCCCAAAGCTCATCCTCATTTTTATATATTCTTAGTATACCTTGCTAGTAACCACATCCACCTTCCTTTATTTTGCATGTCCCTTTTGTCCTATCACTTCTCTGAGTGCACATTCTTTAAGCTAAACCCCTCTTCTCATCAATTGTTAGCTTTGAAATAACTCCTCTTAGCTTCCGGTGGATACTATTTCTTGGTTGCATGGATCCTCTGCCGAGTTCCATTGAGAAGTGTAATCATGAAATTATTTAAACATTCTCCCCTTTTCTATTGAATGCGTTCTTCGTTGTTGGTCATTTCCACCTACGCTCTTGCTCTACATTATATGTAGATATTTTAATACCAAAGTTTCAGGACTCGCCTTGTCACGTGGCATTTTTATATGTGTGAGGATTGTGAAGGTGAATTGTGCTCTACACAGTAAATCTACGACGACTGAGCATTGTGGAGGAAAATCGACAATCACTGAGTGTTTGAAAGACAGATCGACGACATATAGAAGTTTGGTAATGAGCTCACAAAATCAACGAGGAAGATTAACTGGTGAATAGATTGATGGTCGACAGAGTACAACGCAGTTAGAAGTGCGCAAAGGTTAACGCGGTCATGGTAGTGTGATAAAAACTAGAGTGTATTCACGGTTTTGTGATGTGGCTTGATTGGGAAAGATATTGTAGTAAAAATTGTTCATACGCCTGAATAAATTTTGGCCATTGCGATATGGCCTTGGTTGTGAGGTCTTGATCATATGCAACGAAATGAGGTTATGGTAAAGCACTTCTCCTGTGAGAGCAACCGTCCTGAGAGGTTATGGTAAAGCACTTTTCCTGTGAGAGCAATCGTCCTGGTTCGTGAAGCTCTATTCATGTGTAAAGAGCAAAGGAAGTAAGCACCTTTTGTGTATTGCGACGGGAGGCGAACAGTGACGGTTAAAACCTGTGAAGTCGAGGTCTTATAGAATGAGGCGAAGTGCTAGAGTGTTAGTATATTAGTGCTAAGACAAATAAAAAATACAATATCTAATTCTAGTTGATATTCATGAACAACAACAAGCATGAGAAACAAAAAAATAAAAGAAAAATAAAATCATGTCATTGTAATATAAAATCAATCACAATACCCAAAAACCCTCTAGAATGAAAACACCCTAGAAAATGCTTGAATAAAAAAAAAAAAACTGATATTTGGATTAGAAAAACGGTATAGAAAAGGGTATCAGAGGACTATGCAAAGCATGTTTCTGGCTAGAAAATAAGTGTGGGGATTAAGAACTTTGAATAGGGTTAAAAAAAAACATAAATCAAAAGTATTACATTTTATGACATAATTGCAAATTAAAGAGAGAAGGTATAATGAAAAAAACTAGTATAAAACCAAGGAATAGAAACTTTAAAGACATTTCATTGTTGTCTATTTTTTAACATTTATTTTGATTAAATACAAAATAATTGAATTTTGCTATATTAGGATAATGAATATAAAACCCCTTGGTGGGAATAATAAAACTCCATCCCATAAACATTTGGGATAGACCTTTATCAATGAAGTTCTCACTCTATCACTCTATGGGAAACTCCAACCATATTATGTGAGAACCCAATGTGAACTGGGAATAAGCTACCTACTGTCACTTTGGTAGCCTTGTACTTCTTTCTTCTGGTTAGCTCTCCTGTAACTCAAAGGGGAAAACCTAATTAAAAAAATTAATTTCAACAATAGTAGGTGGAAAGGATGACAAATGGACTTAAGGTAGATCCGTTTTAGGAATATTTTATACCTTACAAATTTCAAATCCACTCATGAAAACACTTCATCCTATTAAAAGGATATATGGTAGTGATTTTATGAGGTTGGATACATTCTAGATATAAGGATAAATGGATTGAATATTGTAGAATTTTACGAGAAATTCCAATCGTTAAATTTATGTATGATTAAAGCATCAAGGAGAAAATGAAATTTGGAATAGAGATCCTAGATGCCATTTTTTTCCAGATTTCACCCACTAAAACTATAATCCTATTTCAACTTAATCTATGAGGGTTTATAGGACATATTTGCCAATAAAAGTATTATAGGACATATTTGCTAATATAATTTTTTTATTTATTCATTGTTAAATTTCAAATTGTAAAACAAAAAAGCAAAATTTATTTTTAAGGATTTAAATGGTGGGTGAAAGGGAGAGATCAATGCCTATTTCCATATTAGGTTGATGGGTTCAAATGGTATTCCAAGATAGTTGATTATTTTATATCTAATTTATATAATTTTGGCTCAACAACCTCCACAAAAAAAATAATATTTTTTTTCTAGATCTATCTTAGAGAAACATAAACTAGTAATATTCTCTCAACCAACAAGGCAGAAGTTGAAGAAATAAACAAAAAGGTGGAATAATGCCACATATACAATATACAATGCATAACATCTCAATAAGATAAAGCACTCTCCTTAAAATAGATACTAGGACATGTCAAACCAACTAAGAAATGTTTGAAATATTCCAAGAGAAGAGCTCTCCACAAGAGAAGTAGCTCCCCCTATGACTCATGAACCATACCAAGTATCATAACATATAGATCAACATGGGCTTTCAAGCACAAGAATATTTTTGGTGGCCCAACTAGATTGTTATACATGAAAATAGCCATAGAAATTGACGTCCCATAGGATGTGATTTTAATTCCATAATTTACTTCATAGATATACCCCCATGGTAGGAATATTTGGTTTTATTTGACTTCTTCTATGGAAATTTGCACAAATTCAAAATTCGGTGAGTATTTCACAAAGTACAAATACAATAAGATTAACTAAATGTTGAAGATGGAATATAATTTTCAACACTTGGGTGTTGAGACACCTATGTTGAGTGCATGTAATGGGAAGTTTGAGATGATTCTACAAAGTTTGAATTTATATTTGTGGTTTTATTTTTACATTTTTTTTAAATTGAAAATGGAAAATTGAAGATGAAAGATTTCATATGCAAACAAAGTCTATTTCTTTCCATCACAAACCAAATAAATTAGATCAGATATTTCCATAATCCTTCCCAATCAAGTAGTTTGAAGAGATGGACAACTAGACCCTCCCTTTCCAAATGTTCTTGTACTAGCCTAGAAATTGACGTTCCATAGGATGTGATTTTAATTCCATAATTTATTTCACAGATATACCCCCATGGTAGAAATATTTGGTTTTATTTGACATATTCTATGGAAATTTGCACAAATTCAAAATTCGGTGAATATTTGACATAGTACAAATACAGTAAGGTTAACTAAATGTTGAAGATGGAATATAATTTTTGACGCTCTGACCTAGGTGTTGATGAAGTTGTAACCATTGGAACATTTAAATGTTGAAGATATCCTATTGGATAAAAGTGAATTATAAGAGTCTCATAGAATGTACTTATTGAACTAATAATGTACTCCTTGATGACATTACAATAGTCTTACCTCTAGAAATAATTAATAATTGACCACTATCATGCCAAGTGGAGCCTTGACCCAACGAAGGCAAGTTCATCTTCAAGTCCCCAAGCCATGACATGGTTAGACTTTGAATCCTGACGACTAGGGAAAGCGGGCTCCCTCTTTAGAGATGCAGGAGATGCCTATGTTGAGTGCATGTGATGGGAAGTTTGAGATGATTCTACATAGTTTGAATTTATACTTGTGGTTTTCTTTTTACATTTTGTTTAAATTGAAAATGGAAAATTGAAGATGTAATGTCCCCAAAAATTGAAAATAAAGTTTTTTTAAAAATAGGCTAGTGAAAACGACCCAGAAGAGATCATTAGTAGTCGTGCAGAAACATAGATGCTCCTTAAACTTTCAACCTCTTCGGATTCTGCCCACTGTCTTGTTAATCTCTTATCCATTCTGTGACTATTAGTTCATTTACTTCTTATGTCTTAATTATGTTATTTAAACTGTTGATATATCTTAGTTATTACTATTGGTGAATCAATGAGTTATATAGATCATTGTTTTTCTCCTGCACATGTATACTTTGTTTATTTAATAA
This sequence comes from Pseudotsuga menziesii, assembly GCA_001517045.1. Lineage (NCBI taxonomy): Eukaryota > Viridiplantae > Streptophyta > Pinopsida > Pinales > Pinaceae > Pseudotsuga > Pseudotsuga menziesii. The sequence continues at coordinate 150,729 of LPNX010370260.1, read as the reverse complement.
AAACTAACTTAACTTTATTGATGGGAACAAAGTGATGGAGTGGCGGGACTCGTTCTCCCATGACGATCTAAGAGGTAAGATTATTCTTCGTTATGCAACCTTACTTAGTTCATTCAAACTAAGGCACCTTATTCATTGATTCATAGGTTACTCTAGCGACATCAAGATTATTGGTTTCTTGACACAATTTAGTTCTTAGTTAAAATTCCCGTTCCATCTTGCACTATTGTTACTGATCCGTTTTACGACTCATGTATGCCCTATGTTTGCTAATTAACTTTATTCGTTAATTTACTCAATGCTTATGAATTATCTTACTGTCCTTATCCTTATTATTGTCTATTTCTTGTTTAGTTACTTACTCGTCTCTTGTTTCTATTTTGCAGGTTTACCTTGGTGACGAGCTTGTAGACTTATGATTGTTCTTCCTAGCGAGGGAATCATGGCATACTACGTTTGTCATTATGCCTAAATGCTACAAACCTAGACTACGACTTAAGTACATATACTACCTATATGAACTATCCTAAAGGGCATATGATAACACTATAGATTGATGCTGAGGGAAAAACATTGTAACACTATATGATACTATTAAGGGAAATCATTGTAACACTATATGATAGTGTTAAGGGAAATTATTCTAACACTATATGACAGTATTAAGGGCTGCACATACCATAAAGTTGGGACTATGGTATACATACCATGTCATTAACCTTGAGCCTGCGTTGACATTTAAAGGGTGGCGAAACCATAGTATAGAGGGTTTAACGTATGGCTTGGTTGATATAACGTTGATCCACAACTTATGGTTTGGGTTTATGGTCGTGTTAATGGCCACCATATGGTTCCATTAATGCCATCGAGGTTGATGAAAACCCTTGGCAAAGGACTTGACATTTGCTGTTTGGACATTAGGGTCTTGGCATTGTGGTTTAGTTAGGCCTCTGCACATTTGGAGAACAGAGATGACCCCAACGATTCATAGGTAAGCTCAACTGGCTCTGTGTAAAATGATTTGCTTCATTTGTATTTTATCCATGGCATGGTCATGCTTCTCATGCCATCGTGATTTGTTTGTAGGTGAATGAGAAGGCGCTTCAAGGTTTGCACAAGATGCACTTGTCGATTTGGGATTTCTTCTTCATGGCCATGGTAAGCCTGCTAGAAATATTACTTGCCTCCTCTTGTTCTGGTTAATTCCCGAGTTGGAAAACTTTATTGGGTTTGGGTTTCGATGGTACCGGTTGACTCTGCCTTCGGGGTTTTAGGATATAGCTTGCTCTAGTTTTTAAATGGACTCTTGTTGAGATATTTGGAATTTGTTTCGGCCATGGATGCACCATTACTTGTAATGGTGCCATATCTCACAGTTTTCCATTAATGTTTTAATACTTTGACTCTTTGTAGAGAGGGTTCGTGCCTCACTGTGTAATTTCACTGCATGTTGGTTTTTAAATATGAATACTGTAATGTATTTTTGGGGTATGAGAAGCCCACAGTTTCATTCAACATTTAAATATTGTGTACAACTTGGGATTTGTATGGTTATTTAAATGTTGTGTTTTATGTGGACTTTAAAGGAATTGATCGTGGCCTTAAAGCCTGTGGAAATTTACTCTATGTATGATTAATGTTTTTGGTTATGGGCGTATGCACAGAACTCAGTTTTTTTGGTTTGTATGTTGAGCAGGGAGCTTCTAGAGTTTGGGCATTATGCCATGGGATGCACCATTGTAACAATGGTGCCGTAGCCCATTGGCTTGCCACCACGTGCCCTGCATTGGCTTATAAATGGAGTTCGTGTTTTAAGACAGAGTACTGTAATATTAGTTTTGTATTAGCTCAACATGGGTGCAGGCCATGCCAAAAATGGCATGTTCCTCTCCCAATGACTACGATAGCCTTTAGTCGAAAAAAAAATGTAAATTGCTTACTTGGAAAGAATCGGGTTGTAACAGCTAGGGTTATGACAAACCACAATATCGATTTGGTTTAAAATAGCATGGCTATGTGTTTAGAATGGAACTTGGCTGAGACTGTAACTAGGGTCTTTACGACCTCACTGTTAGTGTATGCATTGTTTGGATTAAAGGATTGTGGCATAGCTTAAAAGTGTAGCCTGCACATACTAGATATATAGCATGGGCTATATAGAGAGGGTTACGTGATTGCTTACTGCTTGAGTATAAAATGCTTATGGTTTTATTAATGTTATTTTCTGTAGTTCTGACATCTATAGGACTCGATGTCATGACCTATTTTTGGCAAAATGGGTTTTAGTTGTTTAAATGTTGAACATGATAAGTTTGGTTATGTGTAGATTTTAAATGGGACCTTTAACACCCTTTATGTTTTTATAATGGATGACTGTAATAAAAGTACTGTGAATTAAAAATTTGAGTTATGGAAATGGATGCAATTTGGATTGTAGATTTTATATATTAATACAAAGTTTGATAATGGACCACATGGATGGTCTTGCTGCCTCCTCTGCTGGGTTAATTATGATTATGTTTATTAGAATGGAATGTTGTGATATTTAAATTGTTTTTAAATGATTATGTGGGGCAGACCTTAGAATGTCCTTAATGATTTATTATCTTAGATTTAGTCTTCTTTGTCTGT
>LPNX010370260.1:114507-143298 GCA_001517045.1 Pseudotsuga menziesii | reverse complement strand
ATGTGAGACCCCTCCACATGCATGCGAACAAGGAAAGTGCACCCTTTAACAAAGGAAATAAGATGATAAATTAAACCCAAATCCTAGAAGCAAACACAACATCTTCAAATAAAATCTTCTTCCACAATACATGAAACCTCCTCAAGTGTAGGGCCAAGACATAAGTGTGCTTCAAGGAAAGAGGGGCTAATTCCAACCAATAACCATCCAAAAACCACTTTAAATAGGTTGGACAACCTCCATAAGTTATTCTCAAAGTCACATTATAAGTAAAGAAGAATCCCGTGACCAAATATTATGATTTCCAACACTTGGCACTCCTCCAACATAGATCAAAGCTCAATATGTGACAGTTTGGCCTTTAATGTCCTAGTTCTGGATAGATAGTTTTCTACAAAAAACCAAAATGTGGAACAAAATCCCTTCAAAGGAGAGGTCGACTACTCCAATAGGTGACAAAGGAGATTTGAAGGGATAATCTCCTCTATAATGGCATGAAAATGTATTCTTTTACCATGGAATTTAGGGTTACTGCTTGAGTCTTATGGTTTTTTTGTTGTTGTCTTTCACGCAAAGGAATTCCTTTCATTGCTATTGTTGGACTATCTAATCCCCAAAGATGCTACAAAACTGCTTCTAGTGATGCTCCATCCATATGACTACTTAGAACTTGTTGTTACTTCCCTTTTGAGGAAGAGCAAGGAAACCCCTATGTTTGATGGCAATGTGGTTGTATCAGTAGGAAAAATAACACATTTTAGCTTTCATTCACCATGCAATGTGGTTGTACCAGTAGGAAAACTAACATGCGTTAGCTTTCATTCACCACGCAATGTTTTTTTTTTAAATGTCCTTGTGTTAGAATTCCTTCATGATGCAATGCATTTGATTGAAATTTATGGAAATGTGGTCATAGCAGTACTAAAACTAACAGGAGTTAGATTTCATTCACCATTCAATATTGTGGTTATAAATTCCCTTGTGCTTGTGCTATAAAGAAAGATAACATGTGTTATCTTTTCTTCATGGTGCAATGTACTAGAAGGAAACCTAACATGTGCATTATATTTGATGGAAATGTGGTTGTACCGGAAAGCTAACACACATTATATTTCATTCACCAAGAAATGCTGTAAGAAATTTGTTTGTGCTTGTGCTAGAAGGGAGCTAACATGTGTTAGAATTCCTTCATGGTTCAATGTATTTGATGGCAATGTGGTTTTACCGGTAGGAAAGCTAACACATGTTAGCTTTCATTGGCCACATAATGTTGTTGTTCGAAATTCCCTTGTGCTTGTGCTAGAAGCAAAGCTAACATGCATTGTGCAATGCCCTTGTGCTTGTGTTATAAGGAAAACTAACATGCATTGTAAATTCTATATGGTCCTATGTATTTGATGGCAATGTGGTTGTACTGGTAGGAAAGATAACACGTGTTAGATTTCATTCATCAAACAATGTTGTTGTAAAAAATCCCCTTATGCTTGTGCTAGAAGGAAACTGTTAGCTTTCATTCATTGTACAAAGTTGTTATAAAAAATACTGGTGTGCTTGTCCTACAAGGAAGACTTACATGAGTTAGTTTTTCCTTCATGGTGCATTCTATTCAATGGCAATGTGGTTGTACTGGTCGGAAAGCTAACACGCGTTAGATTTCATTCATCAAGCAATGTTTTTGTAAGAAATGAACTTGTGCTTATGTTAGAAGGAAAGATAACATATGCATTGTATGTGATGTCAATGTGGTTGTACCAGTAAAAAAAATAACACACATTAGCTTTCATTCACCAAGAAATGTTGTTTTAAGACATTCCTTTGTGCTTGTGCTAGAAGGGAAGCTAACCTGTGTTGGAATTCCTTCATGGTGCAATGTATTTGATGACAATGTGGTTGTACCGGTAGGAAATCTAACACATGTTAGATTTCATTCACAATGCAATGTTGTTGTTAGAAATGCCCTTGTTTATGTGCTAGTTGGAAATCTAACATGTGTTAGCTTTCATTCACTACACAATGTTGTTGTAAGAAAAATAGTTGTGCTTGTTCTAGAAGGACAACTAACATGTGCTAGATTTTCATCATGATGCAATGTATTTTATGGCAATGTTCTTGTACCAGTAGGAAAGCTAACATGTGTTATATTTCATTGACCATGTAATGTTCTTGCCTGAAATTCCCTTGTTCTTGTGCTAGAAGAAAAGATAACATACATTAGACTTCCTTCATGGTGCAATGTATTTGATGACAGTGTTCTTGTACTGGTAGGAAAGCTAATATGTGTTAGCTTTCATTGACCATGTAATGTTGTTGTTCGAAATGCCCTTGTGCTAGTTCTAGAATCAAAGCTAACCTACATTGTGCAATGCCCTTGTGCTTACGTTATACTGAAAGCTAACATGCATTAGATTTTTTATATGGTCCAATGTATTTGATGACAATGTGCTTGTACTGGTTGGAAATATAAAATGTGTTAGCTTTCATTCATCAAGCAATGTTGTTCTAAAAAATTATCTTATTCTTGTGCGAGAAGGAAAGTGTTAGCTTTCATTCATTGTACAAAGTTGTTGTAAAAAATACTTTCATGCTTATCCTACAAGAAAGTCTTACACGAGTTAGTTTTTCCTTCATGGTTCAATGTATTTGATGGCAATGTGGTTGTACCGGTAGGAAATCTAACACATGTTATATTTCATTGGCCATGTAATATTGTTGTTCGAAATTCCCTTGTGTTTGTGCTAGAAGCAAAGCTAACATGCATTGTGCAATGCCCTTGTGCTACAAGTGTTATAAGGAAAACTAACATGGATTAGATATTCTATATGGTCGTATGTGTTTGATGGAAATGTGGTTGTACTAGTAGGAAAGCTAACACGTGTTAGCTTTCATTTATCAAACAATGTTGTTGTAAAATATTCCGTTGTGGTTGTGCTAGAAGGAAAGTCTTAACTTTCATTCATTGTACAATGTTGTTCTAAAAAATACATTGTTCTTGTCCTACAAGGAAGACTTACATGAGTTAGTTTTTCCTTCATGGTGCATTGTATTTGATGGTAATGTGGTTGTACTAGTAAAAAATCTAACACACGTTAGATTTCATTCATCAAGCAATGTTGTTGTAAGAAGTGACCTTATGCATATGTTAGAAGGAAAGCTAACATGTGCATTGTATTTGATGGAAATGTGGTTGTACCAGTAAAAAAACTAACATGCATTATGTTTCATTCACCAAGCAACATTGTTGTAAGAAATTCCTTTGTGCTTGTGCTAGAAGGGAAGCTAGCATGTGTTAGAATTCCTTGATGGTTCAATGTATTTGATTAAAATGTGGTTGTACCAGTAGGAAATCTAACAGATGTTAAATTTCATTCGCCACCCAATGTTGTTGTTAGAAATGCCCTTGTTTTTGTGCTAGTTGGAAATCTAACATGCGTTAGCTTTCATTCTGTTAGCACCGGAAATGAGCCCAAGGTTGAGGAAAGGCCCACCTCCAGGTAATAGTAGAACCACTTTAGCCATGCCTCCAGACCTGCGTAGTCAGAGGGGGATCTCTCATTCTTCGACGGAGCATATCCACATAAGGTTCTCAGTCTTGTGTGTCACCATAGGCTGCTCCGCATAGGATTTTCAATTGTCATAATCAGGGGGATAGGATCCTGAATGGAGCAAAGTGTGCCAAGGAAGGTGCATGGGGGGATTATCAAGGGGATGAGGGACCATGGGCAAATGGAGTCGAAGCCTACACAAGAATCGATTGCTAGTGGAAGAATGACGTAAAATTGCAAGCGGAGGAAAGATAGCTACTGATTTCTCAATCAGGATATTTAAGCGAGCGTTTCAGAAGACAATGAGGGACAGTCCATCATATGGAGCACCGACAGGATGAATTCCATATGAATTTAGAAGAACCATCGTTAAATGCTTGTAACAAAAGCCGGAGCATAACAAGTATGAATTCCGCACCACTATACCCTAAGTCGCAAGCATGAAAGCAATAAACAAAATGGAGTGGGGACAGGAAATGCATTCACACGTAAAAGAAAGCACTTATTGGGAAAAACAATAACACATGAATCTCTACTGTGAATGACAATCCTTCATTACAATTTATTCATACACAGGTGACAAGTTTTACAAATGGGAACCTCATCCCAAGGATTGTTTCCCAATCAAATTTTCCAACTTTGCTCTCCCTCCTCCGGCAGTGTTTTTATACAATCCTAATGCTGAGATTACGGAATCAAAAAACTATTACAAGTCACCATCCGGCATTAACAAAGAAAAGAGTGGATTATCACCATGTTTGAGCAATGGATTCACCGGTTGCTTTACCCATTTCCACGGGCCAGTCCATGCAAAGCCACCTCACAGGTATGGCTTCCTCTGAAATGGACAGGTGCCACACTTGTGAACCGAGAAAACTATGCCATGAGACTTACACCTTAGGCGTATCTCGAATGGTGTTGGAGGAATCGGCTAATCTACGATGAGGCATATTACATGTGTGAATTCCCCCTCCGCTGTCATTTCCATGCATGATGAGAGATCCACACCTTGGAAATCTTTCTTAGCCGTTCGATCAAGATCGACCTCTCATGCAGCCGTCAATTGGAGTGGGCCCTGCCATTTTTTGCAATGGAGGACTCAACTATTCATCTGTGTAGGTTCTCTCTTCGAAATGAACCTTAGTTGTAGATCTATCCTAGCTTTTATCACGACCATTGATTCTTCTCTCCTCTATGCCTTTTGATGATTTGGGATTGCGGTTTTATCCGCACAAGTATGGGTTGCAAAATTGTTGTAGGCCGTATATATACCCCAGGCCTCATCTCAACTGTTGAAGGCTTTCGCTCCCTAATAGATTTCATGATTCGGGGAAAACGCCTAGACCACGCATGTTTTCCCGCACGAAACAATATGGAACCATTGATCTGCCACTGATTGATCGGAGCCCTTGAATATGGATCATGCCCAATTTCATGATACACTTTCCTCTTTCATCGTTGAAGGATGATCACAAGATATTCGAGGGGCTGGGACCCTTACCGAACCTCTGTCAAGCCCTCGAATCAATTGTTAAAATGGAGTGTTAACACATTCACTACACAATGTTGTTGTAAGAAAAATAGTTGTGCTTGTTCTAGAAGGACAACTAACATGTGCTAGATTTTCATCATGATGCAATGTATTTGATGGAAATGTTCTTGTACAAGTAGGAAATCTAACACGTGTTCGATTTCATTGACCATGTAATGTTGTTGTTCGAAATTCCCTTGTTCTTGTGCTAGAAGAAAAGATAACATACATTATATTTCCTTCATGGTGCAATGTATTTGATGACAATGTCCTTGTACCGGTGGGAAAAATAGCACGTATCATATTTCATTGACCATGTAATGTTGTTGTTCGAAGTGCCCTTGTGCTACTTCTAGAATCAAAGCTAACATGCATTGTGCAATGCCCTTCTGCTTGCATTATACTGAAAGCTAACATGCATTAGATTTTCTACATGTTCCAATGTATTTGATGACAATGTGCTTGTCCTGGTTGGAAAGATAACACGTGTTAGCTTTCATTCATCAAGCAATGTTGTTGTAAAAAATTCCCTTATGCTTGTGCAAGAAGGAAAGTGTTATCTTTCATTCATAGTACAAAGTTGTTGTAAAAAATATTATCGTGCTTGTCCTACAAGAAAGGCTTACATGAGTTAGTTTTTCCTTCATGGTTCAATGTATTTGATGGAAATGTGGTTTTACTGGTAGGAAATATAACACGTGTTATATTTCATTCATCAAGCAATGTTGTTGTAAGAAATGACCTTTTGCTTATGTTAGAAGGAAAGCAAACATGTGCATTGTATTTGATGGAAATGTGGTTGTACCAGTAAAAAACTAACATGCATTAGATTTCATTCACCAAGCAACGTTGTTGTAGGAAATTCCTTTGTGATTATGCTAGAAGGGAAGCTAACATGTGTTAGAATTTCTTCATGGTGCAATGTATTTGATGACAATGTGGTTTTACCGTTAGGAAAGCTAACACATGTTAGCTTTCATTCACCACACAATATTGTTGTTAGAAATGCCCTTGTTTTTGTGCTAGTTGGAAATATAACATGCACTAGCTTTCATTCACTACACAATGTTGTTGTAAGAAAAATAGTTGTGCTTGTTCTAGATGAACAACTAACATGTTCTATATTTTCATCATGATGCAATGTAAAAAATTCCCTTGTGCAATGTATTTGATGACAATGTGTTTGTATTGGTTGGAGAGATAACACGTGTTAGCTTTCATTCATCAAGCAATGTTGTTGTAAAAAATTCCCTTATGCTTGTGCTAGAAGGAAAGTGTTAGCTTTCATTCATTGTACAAAGTTGTTGTAAAAAATACTGTTGTGCTTGTCCTACAAGAAAGGCTTACACGAGTTACTTTTTCCTTCATGGTGCATTGTATTTGATGGTAATGTGGTTATATCGGTCGGAAATCTAACAAGCGTTAGCTTTCGTTCATCAATAAATGTTGTTGTAAGAAATGAACTTATGCTTGTGTTAGAAGGAAAGGTAGTAGGTGCACTGTATTTGATGACAATGTGGTTGTACCATTTGGAAAGATGACACGCATTAGATTTCATTCACCAAGGAATCTTGTTGTAAAATATCCCTTTGTGCTTGTGATAGAAGGGAAGCTTACATGTGTTAGAATTCCTTCATGGTGCAATGTATTTGATGAAAATATGGTTGTACCAGTAGCAAAGTTAACACATGTTAGCTTTCATTCACCATGCAATGTTGTTGTTATAAATGCCCTTGTTTTTGTGCTAGTTGGAAATCTAACATGCATTAGCTTTCATTCACTAGACAAATGTTGCTGTAAGAAATGTAGTTGTGTTTGTTCTAAATGGACAACTAACATGTCTGAGATTTCCATCATGATGCAATGTATTTGATGGCAATGTTCTTGTATCGGTAGGAAAAATAATATGTGTTAGATTTCAATGACCATGTAATGTTCTTGTTCGAAAATCCTGTGTGCTTGTGCTAGAAGCAAAGCTAACATGTATTAGATTTCCTTCATGGTGCAATGTATTTGATGGTAGTGTTCTTGTACCAGTAGAAAAAATAAGACGTGTTAGCTTTCATTGTCCATGTAATGTTGTTGTTTGAAATTCCCTTGTGCTTGTGCTAGATGCAAATCTAACATACATTGTGCAATGCCCTTGTGCTTGAATTATAAAGAAAGCTAACATGAATTATATTTTCTATATGGTTCAATGTATTTGATGGAAATGTGGTTGTACTGGTAGGAAAACTAACACATGTTAGCTTTCATTCATCAAGTAATGTTCTTGTAAAATATTCCCTTGTTCTTGTGCTAGAAAGAAAGTGTCATCTTTCAGTCATTGTATAAAGTTGTTTAAAATATACTGTTGTGCTTATGCTAGAAAGAAGGCTTACATGAGTTAGTTTTTCCTTCATGGTGCATTGTATTTGATGGAAATGTGGTTGTACTGGTCAGAAAGATAACACATGTTAGATTTCATTCATTAAGCAATGTTATTGTAAGAAATGACCTTGTGCTCATGTTAGAAGAGAAGGTAATATGTGCATTGTATTTGATGGAAATGTGGTTGTACTGGTCAGAAAGCTAACATGCGTTAGATTTCATTCACCAAACAATGTTGTTGTAAGAAATTCCTTTGTGTTTGTGTTATAAGGGAAGCTAACATGTGTTATAATTCCTTCATGATGCAATGTATTTGATGGAAATGTGATTGTACCAGTAGTAAAGCTAACACATGTAAGCTTTCATTCACCACTCAATGTTGTTGTTAGAAATTCCCTTTTTTTGTGCTAGTTCGAAATCTAACATGTGTTATCTTTCATTCACTACATAATGTTGTTGTAAGAAATGTAGTTGTGCTTGTTTTAGAAAGACAACTAACATGTGCTATATTTCCATCATGATATGATTTACTTGATGGCAATGTTATTGTACCAATAGGTAAGCTAACACATGTTAGCTTTCATTGACCATGTAATGTTGTTGTTCAAAAATCCCTTGTGTTTGTTCTAGAAGAAAAGCTAACACACATTGTGAAACGCCCTTGTGCTTGCACTATAAGCAAATCTAATATGCATTAGTTTTCCTTCATGGTTTAATGTATTTGATGGCAATGCTCTTGTACCAGTAGGAAAACTAACACGTGTTAGATTTCATTTCCTGTGTAATGTTGTTGTTCGAAATGCCATTTTGCTTGTGCTAGGAGCAAAGCTAACATGCATTGTGCAATTCCCTTGTGCTTGTGTTATAAGAACAACTAACATGCATTAGATTTTATCTACTGTACAATGTATTTGATGGCAATGTGGTTGTACTAGTAGGAAAACTAACACATGTTAGCTATCATTCATCAAGCAATGTTGTTGTAAAAAATACCGTTGTGTGTGTCCTACAAGGAAGACTTACATGAGTTAGTTTTTCCTTGGTGCATTTTTTTTTATGGAAATGTTGTTGTACCAATCGGAAAGAGAACACACATTAGATTTCATTCATCAAGCAATGTTGTTGTAAGAAAAGACCTTGTGCTTGTGTTAGAAGGAAAACTAACATGTGCATTGTATTTTATGGCAATGTGGTTGTACTAGTCAGAAAGATTACACATGTTAGATTTCTTTCACTAAACATTATTGTTGTAAGAAATTTCTTTGTGCTTGTGCTGGAAGGGAAGCTAACATGTGTTATAATTCCTTCATGGTGTAATGCATATGATGGCAATGTGGTTGTACCGGTAGGAAAGATAACACACGTTAGCTTCCATTCACCACACAATGTCGTAGTTAGATATGTATTTGTTTTTGTGCTAGTTGAAAATGTAACATGTGTTAGCTTTCATTTACCACACAATCTTGTTGTAAGAAATGTAGTTGTGTTTATTCTATAAGAACAACTAACATGTGCTAGATTTCCATTATGATGCAATGTATTTGATGGAAATGTTCTTGTACTTGTAGGAAATCTAACACATGTTAGCTTTCATTAACCATGTATGTTGTTGTTTGAAATGCCCTTGTGCTTGTTCTAGAAGAAAAGCTAACATCATTGTGAAATGCCCTTGTGCTTGTGCTATAAGGAAAGCTAACATGCATTAGATTTCATTCATGGTGCAATGTATTTGATGGCAATTTTATTGTACCTGTAAGAAAAATAACACGTCTATCTTTCATTGACCATGTAATGTTATTGTTTCAAATGCCCTTGTGCTTGTGCTAGAACCAAAGCTAACATACATTGTGCAATTCCCTTGTGCTTGTGTTATAAGGAAATATAACATGCATTAGATTTTCTATATGGTCCAATGTATTTGATGACAATTTGGTTGTATTTGTAGGAAAGATAACACCTGTTAGCTTTCATTCATCAAGCAATGTTGTTGTAAAAGCTTTACCTTGTGCTTTTGCTAGAAGGAAAGGGTTAGCTTTTCTTCATTGTACAAAGTTGTTGTAAAAAATATTGTTGTGCTTGTGCTAGAAAGAAGGCTTATATGAGTTAGTTTTTCCTTCATGGTGCATTGTATTTGATGCCAATGTGGTTGTATCGGTTGGAAAGCTAACACGTGTCAGATCTCATTCACCAAGCAATGATTATATGTTGTTGGTGGAAATGTGGTTGTTATTGAAGGAAAGCTAGCACATGCTAGCTTTTTCATTGATGTGCTTGTACTCAAAATATATTTTTTTTCTTCCATAATTTGAAATGATGTTAATAGTTTTAACTTTTATTTTTAGAAATAATGGAGTATCAAGCGACTGAAATTTCAAAGGAGTCGTCTAAGAAAATGAAAACTTCAAAACAGACACCACACAAATCATCTTTACAAGGTATGGTGGTTAGACAACCATATTTCTTGTACTAAGTTTGAGCATAGTTAAAGCTTCCTTGATTTTGTTTATATGTATGAAATGATATATAAGAAGGGGATTTGATAATATTTTGTAATCGATTTATTTTTATTCATTTGAAATATTTTTTTTTTTTACTACAAATGTGTTTAGATTCCAAGAACAATGATTCAATTGAAATTCCAAAGAGAGCATCAAAGAAAAAAGGGAATAAAAATATTGCACTATGCAATCCTTCTGCTACTGGTAAGGCATGAACTTCCTTGTTCTGTATTATAAGGTTTTTTCATAATGTTTTGTATTTTGTGTTCTTCCATCCATCAATGCCTCCTCCATCTGGTATGGTAGTTTTATAGGTTATTTATTATCGACTACAAATTGTTAGATAAGTTCAAATTTTAACAGAAGATTATATAATAATATATGGTTGTTATTGAAGGAAAACTAGCACATGCTAGCTTTTCATTGATGTGCTTGTACTCAAAATCTAATCTTTTCTTCCATAATTTGAAAATTATGTTAATAGTTTTAACTTTTATTTTTCAGATATAATGGAGTATCAAGCCACTGAAATTTCAGAGCCATCCAAGGAAATGGAAACTTCAAAACAAACACCACAAAAATAATATTTACAAGGTATGGTGGTTTCAAAATTAGATTATATTTCATTATAAATGGTTAGACAATCATATTTCTTGTACTAAGATTGAGCATAGTTAAAGCTTCCTTGATCTTGTTTATATGTATGAAATTACATATAAGAAGAGGATTTGATAATATTTTTTAATCGATTTATTTTTTATTCATTTGAAAATGAAAGCATACATGCATTACAATTCCTTCATGGTGCAATGTATTCGATGGCAATGTAGTTGTACCGATAGGAAAGCTAACACGCGTTAGATTTCATTCACTATGCAATATTGTTGTGGGAAATGACTTTGTGCTTGTGGGAAGCTAACTTTGTATTAGAATTTCTTCTTGGTGCAATGTATTTGATGTCAATTTTCTTGTGTTAAAATAATTAAAATTTCATGTTTTTTCATCCATTTGAAATTATAGACTATTTTTTCTACTATTGTTTTAAGAAACTATGGAATCTTGTGCAACTGAAATTCAAAATGAGGCATTGAACAAAAAATGAAAAGATAGTGAAACACACACAATGCCTCCCCCATATGGTAAGGTAGTTTTATATGTTATTTATTATCCACTACAAATTGTTAGATAAGATCGTCCTTTCAAATTTTAATAGAATATTATATGATAATATATGGTTGTTATTGAAGGAAAGCTAGCACATGCTAGCTTTTTGTTGATGTGCTTGTACTCAAAATCTCATTTTTTTCTTCCATAATTTGAAATTATGTTAACAGTTTTAACTTTTATTTTAAGAAATAATGGAGTATCAAACCACTGAAATTTCAAAGGAATCATCCAAGAAATTGGAAACTTCAAAACAAACACCACAAAAATCATCTTTACAAGGTATGGCGGTTTCAAAATTAGACTATATTTAGTTATAAATGGTTAGACAATCATATTTCTTCCTGATGCATAGTATTTGATGGCAATGTGGTTGTATCGGTCGAAAAGCTAACCCGCATTAGATTTCATTCATCAAGGAATGTTGTTCTAAGAAATGACCTTGTGCTCATGTTAGAATGAAAGCTAGCAGGCGCATTATATTTGATGGCAATGTGGTTGTACCAGTTGGAAAAATAACACGCGTTAGATTTCATTAACCAAGCATTCTTGTTGTAATATATTCATTTGTGATTGTGCCAGAAGGGAAGCTAACATGTGTTATAATTCCTTCATGGTGCAATGTATTTGATGGAAATGTGGTTGTACATGTAGGAAAGCAAATACATGTTAGCTTTCATTCACCATGCAATGTTGTTTTTAGAAATGCACATGCTTTTGTGCTAGTTGGAAATCTAAGACGCATGTAATATCCTGAATTTTGGACCTACCATTTATAGGCATGAGCCTATTAATCATGATGATTATATTGATGTTTTATTTTTATATTGGGTCGAAGACCCCACTGCATATGGACATGATGATTGTTTTGTATATTGGGCGTAAGGCAATTGTTGATGATATATATGTATATATATGTTGGTTGTGTTGGGCATGGACCCTGAAGCACATGATTGATGAAATGTTTTGTGTTGGGCATGGACCCTGAAGCACATGATCGATGAGATGTTTTGTGTTGAGAATAAAGCTCTGGAACACATAAAAAAATATAATTGGAAATGTTGGGCAGAATCTCTATAGCATTCCATGTTGATGTTGAGCATAAGCTCTGGAGCATCAGATCTTTGGCCATTATATCCCTAGGTGTATCATACAAGTACATCCTAGCATTTAGTGTTGAGTGAGAGCTCTAGAATTGCACAATGTTTGTAACTCCCTGTTATAAGTGTTGAGTATGGGCTTTGGTAAGCGCTAGGAGTTATTGAAAAGATTAAAATCACCTCCGAGTGAAAACGACTTGAGAATAATATTGATCTCATCATACTTATTTTCAAGTGATTAGATGAAATTTCAAATTTTTGTATTCTCATCAAGTACTGAAGAACTACCACGCTATACGAGGGAAAGCCAACATGAAAGGATGCTTAGAGTTGCGTATCCTAGTAGACCTGAGCCATCTATCTACTTGAACTTCATAAAGAAGTGTTGTTAAGTCTAGGGATCATGATACATGACGCTCAGAGACATTTGTTAACAAGTATTTTAATACTATGTATTTTATACATAGTATGTATGAAGAATTAATTATGATTAATTATATAATTTAATAAAGAAAGAAGAGAAGCTCCACCAATTATTATTTATTATTAAAGGATTAATAAATAGTATAATACCTCTGACGGTTTAACTAGGAACTAGTTAAAAGTTCCTAGGATAAGTATGGAAAATTACCCCAGTAATTAAAAAGGGTTAAATCAAGAAACCAAGGTTTCTTGATTTAACTGTCGCTTTGACTACAAAGTCTATCTATAAAGAATGAAGACAATAAAAGGCTTGGGGGTCTGATTTTTAAATTAGGGAATTATTATTCTGCCTATTTTTTCTCTTAAGTGTTTTCCTAGAAAACTTTCTACTGCAAAGAAAAGAGGATTGATTCAGAACTAAATACCAGTTAGGAAACCCTACCTTAGGATCTCTAAGCTACTTGCATGTTGGATTCCAGCTCGAGGGGATCCAGATTAGAACCAGGAATGGTTCGGGGTCATGGTTGGGAGGAACGTGGTAGTTCCCAAGTGATTTGGTCATCAAAATTAGAGGTTAGATCTGTCTCAAATTGATAATGCTGGTTATTTAAAAAGTGTGGAGGTTCATCCACTACATGAGCTTCAGGAAGATAAATTACAGGTATGAGTCCTTAGTATGTCAAATTTCATTTCTAGGGTAAATGCTGGCTGCTTTACGTAAAAGCTTTTATATATATTATTAACCCTGGAATTGATTGGTTATGTCCATATCTCCTAGGGTTACTTTTCTTAAAATATAACCCTATACTGTTTATGCTATCTTCTAGATTATACAATGAATATGTTAGATGAATTTTTCCCAATGAATTTACTAACCCTGTGTAATTGATGTTCTGCCTAGATTCTGCTAGGGTTTGTATTCTCTTCAATATATCCTAGGGTGGTAAATATTATCATAGGATGTATATAGCTAGGTTTCCATCTCTAAAGTGGTTTCTGTATTCATTTATTATTCAGAAATTAAATACTGTAAACTAGGTAAATCAAGACCTGCTATTTATTGTTCATCTATTATTTATATCTCTAGTGACATATTACATTTGTCAGTAGATACATGTTTTAGATTATAGTATATTTAATCATAGGAGTAAGTTTAAAGAAATAATTATACTATATAGATAACCATAGGGTATTACTTACAACCAGAACTATTTTATAAGATAATTATATATACATATAAATAAGACTATTAGGTATAAATCTTTATGAAAACTATCTATACATTTATTTCCAAAATTAAATAACTCATATAATACCTTTCAAGGTCTGTATCCATATTACAATTTTGCATTAAAAATACTCCACATAAATGAAACATCATTATAAATAATCAGAGGAAGCATCATGACCATCCATGCGGTCCTTTACAAATTATTTGATCATAATTCATATAACAGAACCCACGGTTCTAACTTTCCTTCTCTACATAACCATAAATAAAATTACATAACTCAACAAACATTACCATAGCCAAGTAAAAATAATAAATATTACATAGTAAAACATATCATAAGTAAAACAACATCAAAATCATAACATAAATCTGTATTTTGCAAATAGTAGCAGGAATTGAATCCTGTGGGCATGCAAGCCCAGTTTGTTTTATTCATTGAAATACATTCATTACATTACATTCAAAATCCCATTGCCAACAGAGGTCATGACATCGATTCCCATGGATGTCAAGACCCAAGGAAAAGCTATAACAATAAACCATACGTAATGTATGCACAAAACAACAACCAAATCCTATAACTATTCTCACACAGGCCACGCTGAACAAAATTGTATGTGGGCTGTGGTTTATAAATACATCCATAAAAATATAAAATACACAGAGTTCAATTACATTAAAAACAACTAACGCCATTGAGGGTCTGTAAATTTTGGCCTCCACGAAACCCACTAATGCATAGTGCTCACATAAGTCACAGCCTCAGCCAAAATTTTAAATCCAATACACAGTCTTTACCATTTTACCCTACTCTATACTATCACAACACTGTGGGAAGGTGCATGCCATTCACGGCATGGACTATACCCACGTTGTCTATATATTTACACTATAAACTAAATAATGCCATAATAAACAGAACCTTCAAGCTGGTGAATGCCCACGTAAATCAATCCTAACCAAAAAATAAACACAGTGAAATCGTGCTATGCGCATCACAGTTTAAACCATGGTAAATCAAGTATTAAAAACCGTGTGCATCCATTTACATAGAGCTTGCGAAGTAAACTACATAGTAATCATATTAAATCTTATAAACAAGTTTACACAAGCATGCCAATGAGCTAACACACCGTTCCAAGCAATAGTGCAGCCCATGGCTAAAATGCCCCAATGAAAACACGATTTGCATAAACCAAAACCAGGTATGCTAGAAACCAAACATTCCTCTTTTCGCTACTAATAGCTCAAGCAAATTTACAAACCCAAATTTATACAGAGAACTAGAGGAGGTGCGACTTCACCTATGGCCGAAGTCTTTTCAACATTTGTTCAAAACCCAAGTCTGTAATCATATGCCTGAAGGTGAAGTTCAAAACCCCACATTGAAACCCACATCATAAACCCCAAAAACAAGAAACAATCTATGTGCAGTCTGCCCGAGAGGGCTGAAAGGTAGAAAGTAAAACCTTGCTCACAGGCTTACCATGGCCATGAATGCAATGATTGGAGCCAACAGAGATTGAAGACACACTGCCCCTCTTTCCCCTTCGGCACCTGCAAAACACAAGCCCACGAGAAATAAGAAGTATGATTGAGCAAAATTTAAACCAAACTAATGTATAGGCGTATAAACTCAAACGTAGGAATACCTCATATTCTGGAGGTCGCCTCCATGTATTTCCCTCTTTGTAGAGCCAAAACGTATAAACCCCAAATGACAACACACATAACCATCATGAGCCAATCCTAAGGGAAGGTTGTCCCATTTCACCAAATGCATTGAATGCACCAGCTGGAAACCTTTAAACCCACATTACAACCCACTCTCCATAGTTTATGCTTCGCTACCTTACAACGTATAATCCACCTCCCACATTAAATCTTAAACCTTGCTATGGTATGTTTTATACCATTTGATATGTCACCACCGAAACTCCATCATATGTTAAACATATTACAAAGTTTGCATTAGGATAGGATTACAATAACACATAGTCCATAGTATGCGCTAGTCCAAAGTCAAAGCACCCATGCCTAAGGTATTTAGAAAGTGTTTAGACCATAGGTTTAGAGCTTAGTATTTTTAATCCCTTAGTAACAAGGTATTCATGTTCAGAATCATGGCAAACAAAGAATGCCATGATAACCTCTCTGACTATAAAAATCCAAAGGTATGCTTTTAAACCGATACAATAACCTGTCAATAAAAGAATGTAAGAGATGTTAATAAATATAGTAGAAATGTACATAGAACATAAAATGTATTAATGACACATAGAATAACGAATTTAAAACATAACGAAGAATAATTAGTGAACAGGAAATTTAGCCGTAATAGTTAAATTGACGATAACGACACTTACCAAGTTATAAAACCAAGTCAATAAGAAGCATAACAACTAGTAGCAGGTCCTATAGGATCAAGACGGTCAACACACTTAACACCAAATCCTGTCACAAAGTAAAGAACTGCGTAAGTAATTAAAAGAGGTTCCTTAGTTCGATTGAACTAAGTAATCCTACATAACCAAGAAATACTTTACCTCTGAAACTGTCATGGGAGAACAAGTCCTGTGACTCCACCACTTTGTTGCCATCAACAAAGTTAAGTTAGTTTTTATTAAATAAACAAAGTACACATGTGTAGGAGTAAAACAATGATCTATACAATTCAGGAATTCACCGACATTAATAACTAAGATCTATCAATAGTTTAAATAACATAATTAAGACATAAGAAGTAAAATGAACTAATAATGACTGAATGGGTAAGAGATTAACAAAACATGATGGGCAGTTTCTGAAGACATTGAAAGTATAAGTAGTGCATGTAATTCCGCACGAGTAATAATGTTCCCCTTTGGGTAGTTTCCACTAGCTTATAATTTTTTTTTCATTTTCAATTTTTGGGGACATTACAATGCATGAGCTTTCATTCAGTACACAATGTTGTTGTAAGAAATGTAGTTGTGCTTGTTCTAGAAGGGAAACTAACATGTGCTAGATTTCCATCATGATGCAATGCATTGATGACAATGTTCTTGTAACAGTAGGAAAGCTAACACAAGTTAGCTTTCATTGACCATATAATGTTGTTGTTCGAAATGCCCTTGTGCTAGAAGTAAATCTAACATGCATTGTGAAATGTCCTTGTGCTATAAGGAAAGCTAACATGCATTATATTTCATTCGCGGTGCAATGCATTTGATGGCAATTCTATTGTATCGGTAGGAAAACTAACACTTGTTACCTTTCATAGACAATGTAATGTTGTTGTTTGAAATTCCCTTGCGTTTGTGCTAGAAGAAAAGATAACATGCATTGTGCAATGCACCTGTGCTTGTGTTATAAGGAAAGCTAACATGCATTATATTTTCTATATGGTCCAATGTATTTGATGGAAATTTGGTTGTACTGGTAGGAAAGCTAACACATGTTAGATTTCATTCATCAAAATTGTTGTTGTAAAACATTACCTTGTTCTTGTGCTATAAGGAAAGTTAGCTTTCATTCATTGTATAATGTTGTTGTAAAAAATATTGTTGTGCTTGTACTAGAAAGAAGGCTTACATGAGTTAGGTTTTCCTTCATGGTGCATTGTATTTGATGTCAATGTGGTTGTATCGGTCGAAAAGCTAACATGTGCTAGATCTCATTCACCAAGCAATGTTTTTATGTTGTTGGTGGAAATGTGGTTGTTATTGAAGGAAAGCTAGCACATGCTAGCTTTTCGTTGATGTGCTTGTACTCAAAATCTAATTTTTTCTTCCATAATTTGAAATTATGTTAATAGTTTTAACTTTTATTTTCAAAAATAATGGAGTATCAAGTTACTGAAATTTCAAAGGAGTCATCCAAGAAAATGGAAACTTCAAAATATACACCACAAAAATCATCTTTACAAGGTATGGTGGTTAAAAAATCATATTTCTTGTACTAAGATTGAGCATAGTTAAAGTTTCTTTGAGTTTGTTTATATGTATGAAATGATATATAAGAAGAGGAATTGATAATATTTTGTAATCGATTTATTTTTTATTCATTTGATTCAACTGAAATTCCTAAGATAGCATCAAAGAAAAAAGGAATAAAAATATTACACAACGCAATCCTTCTGCTACTGGTAATACATGAACTTCCTTGTTTTGTATTATAAGGTTGTTTCATAATGTTTTGTATTTCATGTTCTTCCATCCATTAAAAATTATAGAATAATATTTCTACTATTGTTTTTAGAAACTATGGAATTTGGTGCAACTAAAATTCCAAATAAAGCATTGAAAAAAAAACCGAAAAAGACAGTGATACACACACAATGCCTCCTCCATCTGGTATGGTAGCTGTAGACTGTATTTATTCTCCTCTACAAAATTTTAATAGAAGATTATATGATAATATTTTTAAATATAATTTCAGTTTGATTTATGCTAAAAATATTTTATTCTTGTTTCCAGAATCACTCGGTTCCAAAGGAAGGAAAATACTACATTCATCATAAACAAAAACAAAGAAGTCATTCAATTGAGATTGTTGTGTAAACAGCACTTTCTAATTCTAATTTCAAAATGATTAGAAAGTACGACACACCTATTAAATATGAGTTTATGAGAGACTAGTATGTTCAGATATATACTCTCCCGAATATGTACACCGATATGTATCTATTTGGATCCACAGGTGGAGAAAATACAGATATGTTGGGCATAGTTGTTAACTGTTATGTTGATGGTGAGAGCGATATCATCTTTCAGGTGGAGTTTGTGAAAGAAAATGAAGTAAAATTAGTTTCTTGTTAAGTGGATTACAATAAATTTAGACCAGATTTTATTGAAGCTTCATCTAAGGATCTTCCAAATACAATAAAAGATTCAATGTTTAAGTTGGATAGTTTTGAGAGCTTTGATAAATCTAGGTTAAATAGTTGTGGAGATCTTTTAGAATGTATCACTAATGTTCTAAAATACCAATTTCTCAAATGTATGAAAACATCATCTGTGCTTCTTTATTTGCATCAAAGAGGAAAATTACCTGATAAAATACCAGATGATAAACTTGATGCTTAATTACTAGCTTTAAGGAGAGTTTATTTAAAAGACTTGGAAGAGATCATTGCAGGTAGTGATTTCATACCTACTGCAGAATTTCAGAAGGTTAGTAAATTTGAATCTCAGATGGTGAAGCTTGCAGACAAATGCGATAAAAATTCATGAAACATTCAAGGATTTCTATTTATTTTCAAGCTCTTTCAGGAAAAATGTAGATGTTGAAAGATGTAAAGAAGCCCCCAAAGTTTTTAAATTAAGATCACAGGATGATTTAAATGTTCAACTATTAGTGAAATCATTCCTAGAAAAATTTCAAACATCATTGCTTGACGCACTTCTTATTCCATTTGATATAAACGAGTCTGATCCACTAGAAAATCCAATCAAAATTGTGAATGAGACAGATATAAATGCTAAGAACATCAACTTTTGGATAGTTGATGGACAACACACCATTCAAGTAGCTAAAGAAATTTTAGCAAATCCTAAATATAGTGTTTTAGTGGAGGCAAGGAAAAAGTATAAAGAATGCAGTGCTCGATTCTTGGATCCATCAGTTGAACCCAATGTTGTGATTCGAATTTGTTGTCAATTAAATTTTGCAAATAAGGTGTTCTTCAAAACTCCATTCATTGATTCTGTATGTTCCGCAAGACAATTATTAACTGCCAATGAAAAATTTAAGAAAAGGAGGATTGGAAACTCTAAGACAACTGAAGACAAGGTATGTACTTTTACATTTGTTACACCTCTTGGTTTATTAATTTCATACTTGTAATTATTTTTTATTGACTTATTTAATTTTAAAATTCTTATTAGTTTATATTTTTTTTATCAGGTTGATGATGAAACGTTATGCTCATTCTTTGATTGCGCACCATCAAATTTTGCTGTTAAAAAAATCTTTTATATCTTGATTAATATATTTCGGATAAATGGGACAATATTTTTAATTATTACCAATTGGGCATGTTGAAGTGTTCACCGAGCCAACCCAATTTTGAAAAATATAAGACAAATAGCCTACACAGTTTGACAGCTGCTTCTCTTCAGCCCCTTCAAAGACTAACTGATAAAGAGATTGTTTTTGTAGCAGATAAGCTAATGGATGGAACCGTTTGGTTTTCTATTCCATAGAACAACCCAACCAATGCCATCAAATTAAAATATTATTGTTCTAAATTGAAAACCAATATAACAATCTTGTATGCAATGGTTGGACATTGTCAAAATCATGATGAAAAATTAAATGATAAGACTCTTACAACATTCAATATTCTCGAGCATTATGAAATTGATGATATAATATTTGCAAATTTCTGCAAAACAGTTGAAGGGTCTACTTATGTAAAAGGAATACAAAATACAAAAATAGAGTCCCTTTCTTAGCAAGCATGTGGAGTCTTTGACAAAATAATAAATGGATCAACAAACATTCAACAAGTTGACAACAATTTTGATTTCAGTTGTGTTTTTTGGGGCCCTGGTCTTTTGTCAACACTTCTACACTCTTTTCCTAATTAGTTGCAGCCAACATTATGGACCGACCTTGTTGTTTCTGATACATTGTCTTTGGAAAAATACCCATTACACAAAGGTTATTATCTTGAATTATTTCGATTTTTGATCGAAAAAAATGAGTTGGATGAATTTACTATAGTTTTCATAGAAGAACTTTGGTCATATGAAGGTGTGCGTCAGGTTTTGGAAAAAGCAATAAATAAGTCCAAGTTCAAATACAGTATGGAAATTGGCCTTTATAAATATCAGAAACAAAACAAATATTATAGTTATGATATTGTTCTGACTATACATTTCTATACTTTGAAAAAAAATAAAAATTGAGCCTTTAAAACAAATTCACACTTTTGAAGACACAATTGATGAAAGTGAGAGAGATTTTGATTTCTGAGTGGATTTGTTGGAAAAGAACCAACAATATAGTGATGCAAAAGTGATTATTTCTCTTTATGTGGGTACAAATTTTATCAAGGCATGTTCTACATATAGAAGAAGAGTTGCATGCATTGTACAAACATAGTAACAGAGGACAACCATGTGGAATGCTCAAAAATATTTTTAGCTGACAAACCCAAGATCCATCAACTTCTTGGAAAATATAGGTTATACAGTTCCTTTGTTGTTTATATTTTAATTTTATGTTGTTTAGATTTATTAATTGGCAAGTTTTTAACTACATTGACTACTGATGGACATTGTAAAACAGGAAATGATGACTGTAGACAACAAAGCAACAATCAATATAGTGTGGACAATGTTGAAAAAATGTTACAGAAGGAAATAGAAGGAGAAGAAGATGCCATACTAGGTATGTAATTTGCTTGGTTGTTTCTCTTGTTATTTACTTATATGTTCAATTGTCAAACCCAAGATCCATCATCTTCCTTTGTTGTTTCTATTTTGATTTATGTTGTTTAGATTTCTTAATTGACAAGTTTTTTACTACATGGACTACTAATATACATTGTATAATAGAAAATGATGACTGTGGGAAACAAAGCGTACTAGGAGAAGAATATAGCATAACAAGTACATAGTTTGTTTGGTTTTCATCTTGTTATTTTTTAAAATTATTTAATTGTCTCATTTTATAACAATTTTGAATGTGAATTATCAGGAACTATAATAACAAAGGCATTAATCATGACAACGAGCATGGAATGACACAACGCCACTGATAATCCAACAAATGTCATTGCAGAAGGATATATATCTATGCATAAAACATTGTAGTGTGGTAGTTGGATTAGATGGAACATTTTTTTCATCTCTGGTAAATTCTTTGATAAACATCTTGTGATTGGAAGTTTTAAACTCTTACGCTCTTCAATAGGATAAGGAGCACATTCCAACAATTTTTAAATGTTCAATCTGATATTTCTCCTTGTAAGTCATATGGATATGGGAATATTTTTCTGTACCAGTCAAATAATGTAAGAGTTCAAGGTGGCTAAATAAAACCATTTCCACAATTCATATTTTCTATTGAATGTAAAAAATGCATATGATTACGAGTTATCTTTTCAAGCTTCTTATCTTTGTTAATTTCAAATCTGCATAATTTTCCCATGTGTTTCCTCACAAAGGTTTATTTTGACCGAGTTAGTTTTTATTTGACATATACTATAATTATGGTTGGTCACAAGCCAAATATTATATAGGTATACTATGCAATGCATCAAGTCAATTTCATAAAAAAAATTATAATTTCTTACTAATGAGAGTGTTAAATTGTGGTTTGTGCCATATATATTGCGTAGTTTTAAAGGGAAGTCTTCTCTATGGGAGCATGTTTCATGAAGCCTTTTCCCCCATTGAAAATTTTTGATACCTTCTTTTGTAATGAATGCAAAAAATGCATTTGTTTATGAGTTAACTTTACATGCTTCTTATCCTTGTCAATTTCAAATCTTAGAAATTTTTCCACATGGCTTTGAAATTCAACTTACATATTTGAGAAACCTATTGGAAAAGGTAATGTATATAATGGTGAAAGATTTGATTTGAATATTAATCCTAAAAATATTATGTTTATTGGAGCATTAGGTCTAAGGATATGGTGAGGGAGGAGGATTTATCAACTACAATATCCTTTTACATTGAATTAGATGATATCAACACTAAATTGGTGTATTGGATGCATGTCGAATTAATATAAGTATGGGAGAGTTATGAAGTATTAAGTGATCCTCTAAAATATAAATATGATGGATAGAGTAGAGATATTGGATTGTACATGCACATTGTGGTGGAGAATAATAGGTAGACCAAGGATCATACCAGTTTTACTAGTTTACAAACTTCTATCTATCAACATCAAATGTGTTAGATTTGAGTCTGACTATAGGTAAGGTTGATACATTATTTTCACCTCCATTTTTTCATGATATATCAATCTATGTTTAAGATATATACTCGATCTGGATATTCATACATTTACTTGGGTTGCACCCTCAATACATTTCACACTACTATAATACAATGTTGTAACATCATAGTGCGGTGTAATATTTTGAGAAAATAGTCAAGCTTTCATGATTCAAGCACATACACCATATTTGATGTCTCTTTTGCATCATAGTGTCACATTTTTGCATTACCTTTTTTGTGCCATTTTATGGGAATGATATTAATGATGAAAAATTCAAGGCAAATACTTTTTGAGTCAATTGACCATCACATTATGTCACCTAAAAATACAAAAAATCCTTATGAAAAATCCTAGCCATGGATTTCATAAAATAAATAATCCTATTTCACCTAAGTAGTCAATATTACATGTGGTAAGCATGTTAGCTCATAAAATACAAATAGTCATTGCAAAAAGACTTTCAAGCATATCTTTGATTTCATAAACACCTTACTTCCAATGATAAAATGAAAAGCTCATGTTTTTTTAGAAAAGTTAGTGATATTATGTGTTCATGCAAGAATTATTCCATACAAATAGAATAAATTTATTAGGTTTATGTATATATTAATGTATCATTCATTTGTTCACTAGAATGGGGTCACCGTAATTATATATTTTCATTGTCATTTACTTTATAAAATTCCCTTGCTATACAAATTAAATAATTTCGATAATAAATATGAATTACATAATTTTTTAAAATTCTTTTAATAATATGTTTTGATGTCCTTAAAGGTAATGAAGTTGAGCTACAATAATGATATATATGTGGTTGCAATGCATAGGGGAATTGATATCAATTGAAAGATGTTGTTGATATTTGAAATGGAAGGAGTATTGTTCTAGTCGTCATACAATAGAGATGAACCAACTTGTCAAATTCAAAGAAAACTAGATTGGGAATTTGGTGATATGTCCTATTTTTTTAGGCCTTTTCAAGAGGAATTTTTGAAGTACTGCTTAAAAAATTATGATGTTACAATATGGACATTAAATGCCACTGACAAGTATATCCGAAAATTACTTGAAAAGTCAAACATTGATGTCAAGGAATTACAGCTCACATGGGATAGGTCTCATTGTCATTTTCATACAAAATTCAAAGGAGGAGTGCAATATAATTTTATGAGAAAAGGTTGAGTGATGTGCGGTACCAATATGGAGAATCAAATGTTTTGCTGATAGATACATCAAAGCCTACTTCTCAATTCGTCAGATATCGGTCAAATCATATCTTGATGAAGGCCTATACATGACAAGATAAAGATACTTGGCTTATGCAAGTTTTATTACCCTTTCTTAAGACACTTCATCACATCAACAATAATAGGCGAATACATCAGAATGTTCAATAGAACAAGGACTTCATTGTAGCAGATAAAAAATATTTTTTTGAGAAATTTGTTTCAATACAACATGGACATAGTTATTGGTGAATCAATTTTTACGATCTCATATTTTTTTGAAATATATGGGAATTGACAGTTATATGAATATGCATTTTTATTATTGCTTATACTTGTTTTTGCATTGACTCTGTTGCAACGCAATAATTTTTTTTTCTAGTGTATACTTTTTTTTTCCAAATTTTGTTGTTTTAATGAATTATTTGAAATTAAAATAACCTCATATGAGCCATAGATGCACATAGTTATTTATTATTTTTTATTTTTATTTTAAGGGGAAAATTTACTTAAGTTCTTGATATTCTAATGGATTAAGGAATCTAATGTCAATCGGTACAAACATGTCACACGTGAGATTTGAATAATTTACTTGATAATAAATGCTAAGTGCACTATTCATGCTACATTAATGAGAATTTAGTCATAGGTAAATGAGTTGAACTATAAAATATTTGATTTCTCAATCCATAACATTTAATAAATTTCCATACTTAAATAATTAATATCTGTAAAATTGCAATAATATTATATTATAAACCAACAAATCTCAAAGTCAATTAATGAATACATTCGAATGTTCAATAGAACAACTACTTCATTGTAGCAATTTTTTTGAAATATTTGGGAATTGGCACTTATATTAATATGCATTTTGATTATTGTTTATACTTGCCTAATATTCATTTATAGTGAATCAGGAATCTAATGTCATTGTGTAGAAACATGTCACCAATGAGATTTGAATATTTTACATGATAATAAATTCTAAGTGGACTATTCAAGCTAAATAATGAGAATTTAGTCATATGTAAATGAGTTTAACTATGAGATATTTGATTTCTCAACCCATAACATTTTATAAATTTTCATTCTCAAATTAATTAATAGATGTAAAATTGTAATAATATTCTATTATAAGCCAACAAAGCACAAAGTCAATTAATGACTTTAAAATTCCTATAATATGCATTAATATGAACGTATTATTTTTAAATAAAACTAAGTTATATTTCTTAAATGGTTGGTCATTATATGTATGACATCATGAATGATTTATAGAGAAATGTGAATCCATTATAATGTTGAATAGAACATCCACTTCATTGTAGCATATTGATATATTTTTTTGATAAATTTGTTCACAAGTATATTTCAAATTATACAACATGGACATAGGTATTGTTGAATAAATTTGTAGGATTATTTTTTGAAATATATGGGGATTGACACACACACACACACAAACACACATATATTAATTGCTTTTCCATTGACTTTGTTGCACCATACTAAATATCTTTCTATTGTATACTATTTTTAATTGCATGTTCAATTTATTATTTGTAATTAAAATAATCTCATATGAACTACGGTGACACAATTATTTATTGACTTTTATTCTCCTTTTTTAAAGGTCAATTTAACTCTCTCATACAATTCATAGAAACAAATCACAAGTGGAATTTGAATAATTTACTTGATAATAAATACTAAGTGGACTATTCATGCTAAATTAATAAGTTGATGCTAAATTAATAAATTGTGTCATAGGTAAATGAGTTCAGCTTTTTGAAGTATATAATATTTGATTTCCCAATCCATAACTTTTCATAAGTTTGCATACTTAAATAAATTAATATTTGTAAATGCAATAATATCATATTATAAACCAACATGGTACACAGTTAATTAATCAAATTAAATTTCCTATAATATGCTTTAATATTAATGTATAAATGTGATGTAATTTTGAAAAAAATGTTGTAAATAAAATTGCATTTCTTAAAAAATATTAATTGATAATTGTAAATCAAATATTTTTCTATTGTATACTATTTTTAATTGCAAGTTCAATTTATTATCTGTAATTAAAATAATCTCATATGAACTATGGGGGCACAATTATTAATTCACTTTTATTCTCCTTTTTTAAAGGTCAAATTTACTCTCTCATACCATTCCTACAAACAACTCAGAAGTGGAATTTGAATAATTTACTTGATAATAAATGCTAAGTGGACTATTCATGCTAAATTAATGAGTTGTGTCATAGGTAAATGAGTTGAACTTTTTCAAGTATACAATATTTGATTTTCCAATCCATAACTTTTCATAAATTTGCATACTTAAAAAAATTAATATTTGTAAATGCAATAATATCATATTATAAACCAATACCCAACAAAGTTAAGTAATGACATTAAATTTCCTATAATATGCTTTAATATTAATGCATAAATGTGATATGTAATTTTGAAACAAATGTTGTAAATAAAATTGCATTTCTTAAAAAAAATTAATTGATATTGAGAACCAAGTGGACTATTTAATATAATTGGAGATGTGCCATAGATGGATTCATGTCATACAGTGTGGAGTTATTTTATTGCCTTTTACTTATTTATATGATAATATGAGTGTATAAATGTGAAATACAAATTTTGAAACAAAAACTACATATAAACTATTGTGATGAATTTCAACTAAAAATTCTTAGAATTTTTTTATTATACTTTTTATGTAGATTATTCGGGAAAATGAATGACTTCAAGCTCTATGGCAGCCTCAAATATCTTAGACATAGAACCTTTTGCACTATATCATGAAATTAATATGCCATGCGCAATTTCATTGCATTATTTCTATATAATATAACTCAAAAGTCTCACCATTCTTAACATTTATCAAATTATGGATATTCATAAATTCAAGATTTATGGCCTATCCATGTAGTTTAATTGAGAAAATATCTACTATTACTAAAGTAATATTAAATTGATTGAGTAAAGTTTTACTAAAAGTAATAAGAAATTTCTAATGGAGAAAATAGTTCCTTAGATTATTAAATAAAGATTGACCTTCAATACACACATAATATTGAAAAAAAATATCTTAACTGATAATTTATTTGTAGTTACCTTAAATCATTATTATTTAGTGAGAATGAATACATATACAAATTCGACTAAAATCCATGAAAAATTAGTTTCAACATCTAAGTCTTAATAATCCAATGCATTTAAAATTCTTATTATTTTCTTCTCTTAGTGAAATTAATGCTCAAACATGGTTATTTCTACAGTTGGTTGGAGCTATTACAAGGAGTTATTGGTTTTGCAAAATCAACGATGTTGACAAGGAGAGATCGATACCAAAGCTTCCTTATGTACTGCTCTTTCAAGACCTAGTTGCCTCCACTTCCTACTTGTATGATTCAACTGGTTCTTATAGGACACTTTGTTTATTTCAAAATGAGACATTTCCCATCATAATGGAAGGAATTGAATCCCTATTTAAACACTCTTAATTGATATACTTGGATTTGATTTAATCTATATTAATGGTACCCAACCTTCTTTAAATACCCATTTTAACAATGCCTAGCCTCAATATACATGATAAATTCAACATACTTAGGCTCATATCTTTATTTCGCAAACCATGCCCCCCATCGAACACCACAGCTAAATGATCACCTCCTCCTTGGTGCTTCCTAAATGCACTAATAGGTAAACAATTTAACACAAACATAATATTATTATTTTCTAGTAGAGTAATGTCGACTTAGACAATGCAAAGGAGGCACCCTCCCTCCGCTAACGAGATGCTCACAACACTTTCCTTTTATCAAAAACTCCCCCACTCCTCCCACCCCCCGAGGTTGTGGGAAAGGGGTAACTTGGAGTCCTTGGGAATCAAATTAAAATGTTTAGATTGGTATATTATGCACAACTTTAATATCTTTGTTGGATATCAAACATACTAATAATAATTTAGATAAGATTTATTTCTTGTAAGAGTGGCTTTCACACTCCACTTTGTAATGATAATGTTGTACCTGGCAGTCCCGTGTTTTCCATATTCATGGCCATTTGTTGATTTGAGATTACTAAAAATAATTTTTTATGACGAATTCCTCATGTTTTCTCTTCCATTTGTGCAATCTTATTTTCCTATAACATAATTTGATAGTACATATCTTTGTACTACTTTGGTCACCTCAAATATAGATAGAAAACCTCTTACAGCATAGCATGTAAGAGTGTGTGCAACTTCATTGGATCATTCATACATAATATATATCAATGTCTCAAAGATTTAACATTTAGGAAATTAGGGATATTTTGAATGTCTACATACTAATGAAAAATAATTATCGAGGAAATAGTTCCTTGGATTATTTTTTCCAAATTTAATGGATTAGTTCTAAGTTAATTTTCTAGATTTAATAGAATATTTTAAATATTTACAAAAAAATCAATGTTATTGTAGTCCTTGCAATATAAATGCTACAAATTTAATGAAATATGTGTTTTAACGGGTTGGACTGCAACAACGAGCAATAATGAACAGACACTAATAGGGACCTCTTGGTCTTCTATATGTGATGTGACAGATGCCTCCTTGTAGCTTCGAGAGAGGATTTGTTTCAAACAAGATATGGGGCTTAAACTCGAGTAGGAACATGTACCTTTTCTCTTATCTATTCCACTGTATCTGGCTCTAATGCCCGTTCTCAATCTCAATCTGTAGGTAATGGC
>LPNX010370260.1:53104-114271 GCA_001517045.1 Pseudotsuga menziesii | reverse complement strand
TTATCTAACTATGGAAGAACTCTCGAACGAGAGAATTTTAACCGTGGTTAATTTCTCATTTGAAAAATATTACAACTCTCAGCTAGAAAAATATGTTGACTTTTTTCTTGACCAAGAAACTGGAAATTATAACAAAAAAAGAGAATTGTCACGAAATTGTTTCCCATCTTCGTGTTTTCACCCACATACATTTATGAAACAAAGAAATCTCATGGTAACTGCAACATAGTAATCTCATAATCATAATAACATCATAACATCATAATTAGAGCATTAGCATGATAACATCATAACATCATAATCAATATATAATAAGGTCTAACATGCCAAAATATAGTTTACTCAGTATAGCTCAGTCCATAGATAATAAGCAAATACAGTGTAGTAAGTCCGACCGATAAACATGCCTAAGTCAAAGCATGGGGGATTACGAAGATGGTGAGAATTATGTTATCACCCAAGTCTCTTGCATGCATATGAAATTTTGGTAATTATTGCAAAAATATATCATTAACATACAATGTGCAAATCATCAACATCGGCCTCATCAAATTCAAAATGGGAAGTGAACCTTAGAATGGGGAAATCCTTACTTGCGTACGACCACTCAAAATTTCTAAATGAAACCTTAGTGGATTTATACTTTTGTTCAACCATGTGGCTTTTCTAAATGAAAGGCTCAATTGTCATGTGAGTGTACCAATGCTACATTCAAGGCTCACAACCACATTTTCTCTCAAAATTTTGAATTGGAATATTCACATGCTTTGGAGCATTCAAGAACCCCATACATGTACCTTAAGGACCACTTAATAAATGGAGCCTTTAAATGGAGAAATAAATGTTTGAAGACCTCCATTTAGCTTATAAAAGGAGGAGTGATCTATTTATTATACATTTTGGACTTTTTAGTGGGTTTTGGTCCGAATCAAGTAAAAAAAATTGGAAAAATCTAAATTTGGAAGTGTTCAAAGTTTTTCAATCTATAAATAGTTTCATCACCCTCAAATACCTGGATGACAATCAAGTTATATAATTTGGATAGCTAATAGATATGATCTTCTAATATCTTTTATAGATTTCCAGCCTCAAAAGGTTGGAAACTTAGAATATTTAGACTACACCATATTGAATGAATTGAGAATAACATTTATTATTCATTTAACCAATAAGTTATAAATTATGTTGAACTAAATATAAAAGTTTTTAATTTCAATTCAAAGAGATCATCTCTTAAATATAATTAAGCAAATAACCGCTTAACTAAAAACAAACAAAAGTCAAATGTTAAAGTTTTATTATATATTATATTAAATGAATTAGAATCCTTATTTTTTTAATTTGATTAGCTATAATTTGTCACAAATGAATTCTCAATCTATGAATATCAAAGAGATAGTTGTTAAATATTGTTAAATGTAAATATGCAACCAAAATCCATGATTCTCAAACAATTTTGAAAAAAGTGTCAAATATATATTTGTTTTAACTTAGTATAAACTTTAAAAATTTTGACCCGGTTAATTATTCACTTCAAATAAATACATTTCTCTTTACTTAAATACAATATATATTATTTTATATTATTGTCCACTTTAAAAAAAAAACCAATAAATACAATTATCTTTAATTAAATACAATATATATTTATTTTATATTATTGTCAACTTTTATAAAAAATAACGTACGAGTCAAATATATATTTCTCCATATTACTGTCAGATTTTAAAAAATTTGACTGTTTTAATCATCCAATCAAGGGATGTATATTTCACTATTTTTTGAGTATATTTCAAGTATTCCTTTAACAGTTGTGAAAAATAAATTTCGTTTATATTACTTTTAACTTTAAGAAAATTGACTGTATTAATCATAGTCAAGGGTATGTTCTTTACAATGTGCCAGATATTGAACTCTTTCCTATGTGCATATATTCACTGTTTCCTATATGCCAGATGTTTCATTGTTTTTTATTTTTCTAGGAAAATTCAAAGGCGTAGTATATCTACCCAAAATAAGTGGTTAGCATAATCACACTAGTGGGTTACCTACGAAATATGTTGAAACGAATTTTAATAACAATATGTTTTGCTTATGTTATGAGAAGCTAACAATGGGAAACATAGGAAGAGCCGAGAACAGAAGAACAAATAGGGCAATAGTATTTTGGGTGATAATAAACGGGATCATTCCCTCGCCCCTAGAAATGTATATTAAATTTATTAGTAATGTAAACATGTAAGGTGAACATGGGAACAAGGGCATAAAATAACAATAAATGGGTCTCTCCTATATAGGCTTTTGGTAACTGTCACAACATCCTTTTGTGCTAATATTAACTTTTAACAATTTTAAGTAATTAAATTGAATGTTCAACTCTTTACAAAAATAAACGTGTGAAACCTAAAATTTAGTTTCGAATAACAACGACAACATAAGAAGAGATGGGTCTCATGCTGAGCCTTCTCATAATGCAACATTTTGTTCCACCAATATTAATATTTAATAGTTCTATGTAATTAAATCTAAATGTAAACAGATAACAACAAATACAACTTAAATAACCAGAACTTGGTTTCAAGGCATCGTGTTGGGGAACGCATGCAAAGAAAGTGTGTGAAGGAATTATAACTAGTGAAAAAGTGAAAATTGAGACGTAAGGGTCCCTCTCCCCATTACTTTCTCCTCTGCTTAATTTCATGTATCAATCTAATTGGGATCAGGGAAAATTTTAAGGATCGATACTAGTATTTAAAAGTGTATAAAACATGGTGAATAGATTACCAATTCTGAAAATGTCAACTATAAAATATTTGGTGATTTTTTTCTAAAAATATTTCAATTTCTAAGGATTTTATATAGCTTATATAATAACTTGGCAATTTTTAGATTGAAACAACTTTACCCCATCAAAATTGGGTGAAACAAGGCTTCAAAAGTTGCAAATTAGTGAATCTATTTGGCCCCTAAATCTTTCCTTGGATGGGATGACTACAATTCCTTGATGAAAAGCATAAAATCATAGATTCTCCATCACCCATCTTCCACTCGACACAAAGTTCAAGCCAACATCCTTAAAAACATATCTAATTATATAATATTTCATATCTCCAACCCATAATGTTATCATGTCAAGAAAACATACCCAACAAATTATAAAACCCTCTGTTTTGACCATATTGCACCCACACAATAGAAAACATACATATGTGTGTGTGAGAGAGAAAAAACAACCCAAAAAATTCATCATTTTTCACATACACCCTTACACTGGGCCTTGAAGACAAATTAAACCAACCGCAAAAAGTAGGTGATATTAAGAGATAAATTGAGAAAAACAATCATCCAAACTGTGGAAACAAATGCCATATTTTGCTCAAAATCTTCATCAATATCCTATAAATCTATAATATCCCACTCAATATCCTGTGCAATTGTAACCGAAAGTGTGTACCTGCTCGTGGAAAAAAGCTCAAGGTAGCGGATTCACACGTAAAACTATGTAAGTATGATTCCTAAGTTGTATTGTGAATTGTAGACTTAGCAGACTGAAAACTTGACGCAAAAAAAAGGATAAGGGCATGGAATCCACTAGGGGGAGATGTTGAATGGCTAGTTGGTCATGGGTTTGTGACAAGTGTCATATTGGTGCCACATGCACTTAAACAATAGAAAATGAACTAGACGACACTTAGGTTTATAAGTGACACATAATTAATGTTTAGAGGTTAGTCTTAGGTATGGACACCGAAGAAAATTCTAGTCACTGCAAGGCATTTATAAATATGATTGACTTAACTATTAGTAGGAGGCTAATTAGCATTAAAGGAAGATAAATAAAATCAAGAAGATACTCTAGCCCTCAATGATATCTTAGCCTGGACAAAAATATGTGAAGAAGTACTAGAAGTTAATAAGATGATTGAGTTACAAAGGACATGATAAGTAGTTAAGTTAACTTAAGATTGAATATATTAAGTTAAAGATTGCTAAAACTAGCTCACTAGTTGAGTTAGCTAAAAGTTAAGTTAAATCTTCAATTTAAAATTAAAGATAACTAATTAATGTGAGCTATGGTTAAATAAATCTAATTAGAGTTATCTAGGTTAAAATTAAATTAACTAATTAGTTAAAGTTATAATTGAGATAAGCTATTTATCTTAAGGTTATCTAAATATAGTTAAAGCTAAACGAAGCTAAAGTTAGCTAAAGTTAAAGATTTATTAGATTAAAATACATAATTATTTTAAGATTCACTCAATTCAGTTAACTAATTAAACTAAACTAATTATAAACTAAATTAAGATCTATTAGTTAAAGTTAACTATTTAAAAATTTAAATCTAAAAGTAAAATAATTAATGAGTCAACTAAATGAAAATTTAGTTTAGGGTTTCTAAAATCCTTAGTCGCATTTAAATAAGGTGAGCTCCTTTTTATTTATTTATTATTAGCTATACTTGAATTTAAAATTTAATGTGGAGGCCGAGGTGTCTCCATTGAGAAGATTGTCCATCCCTTTAAAAAGATTGATTAGGTTTTTATTTCTTAATACCACCAAGACAAGCGTCTCGCTTAAGGAAACCGATCTTCCATTTAAAGGATTTCCTAGTTTTTCAATCACATGGCTTGGTGGTTACCCATGCCAAATTAAAACGTGTTCCTGAGTTTCTTGATTATATGGCTACTAAAGCATGCCAAAACGTTTTCCAAATATGGTTTAAAAATATGTAAGTGGATGGCTCAAGAATTATGCCAAAACTTTTTTTTAAAATCTTGAAGTGGATGGGCAAGCAATTCTTAGGCCAATGTTTTATTTGTTTAAAAAATCTTGAAGTGGATGGGCAAGAAATTCTTAGAGGAACAACGTTTTATTTGTTTTGAATGAGATTTTTTTTAAACTAAACATGTGGGCCTTGCAATTCATGCCAAATGTATTGAAATTAAGCAACATAAGGTGGGCAATCCATTGAGAGATCAATCCTTAAGTGCTAAAATATGAATGGATTATGTTATTTAAAGATTAGATTCCAAGAAAAAATGTGTGTTTCTCCTCTTGGGGAAATTGATCCCATGTTGGCCTTTAATACATCATTTAAATTTGATAAATGAATGCATGAGGGAAATTGGGAAAAACGACCCCATATACCAAAATTTCCTTGAAAATTGTTTCACGGAATTAGTTTGATTGACTATATAATATTTTTTGGGAGGAGATGTTTGTGTAGCCGTCCAAGTTTAGATGTATTTTATTTTCTTTAATTCAAATCCTAAGGAAAGCGCTCCTTTGAGTGGATGCAAATCCCAAGCATAAATTTCAATTTTTATATTACGATTTCCTCTAAATTAGGACATTCAAATCCGACTAAATGTACTTTATATATAAATATTGTGATTATGTGAGAGAGTGATAAGAAGGTGCTCGTGATCTAAGAAGGTAAGTCTGGATTAAAAATAAAAATACAAAAAAGATTGTGCTTGAATTTTCTTCCCAAAGAGGATGCACCTTCCCCTTATGTCAATTAAGTCAATTACTAGAAGAAATCTAGGTTGCTACAAGACTTCTAGTTAGGGTGGAACTCTAGTTTGGGTATTAGTGGTGAAATCGAAAGAAAAATATTTGATTACTGTTGGGTTGAGCATTCAGCTGTCACACAAGTTTTAGTTTAGTTTTGGTGGTATTAAAAGAAAGTATATGTATGTCCATGTTGAGTGAACTTATAAATAACATAATACATGAACAGGACAAGTAATTGAGCATTGAGACAAATATCCCCATCGTAAAAACCAAAAGGTCTAGAAAACTCCCTCATTTTCCTCTATGTACAAAGCTCATTTTATAATGCAAGCGTTGAAGTGTCATTGCCCAAACTCTAACACTAGTGGATTCATGCCCATCTTGGGGATGGCCTCTCAACGGATGAAACAAATTCCAGACAGAGATCCACTTTGGTTGGGTGGAAACTTGAAGTTACGTCAAGTCAGTCGGCTAAGTCGCACAAGTCTTCTTAGTCTTTCTAAGTATTTGGTAAATTCTTATTTGCAAATACTTGCAATCCCTCCCAAAGCTTGCAATTACTCTCATCAAATAAAATGTTATTTCCGTAGTTAAATTATGTATGTTGGCCCCATGAATCAAGGTTTTTTATGGTAATGTTTCTTTTTATATATTAAAGAATGGGATATGTGCTGAATGTTTCATTGAATGGATTGATTAAAAGAAAGAAATTTCTTTAATTGAAGAAGGATAATCACAAGTTCACAAGCATGAGGATAATATCGTGTCTATAAAAATAAAAGTTTAGTTTTATGTTTACTTATTAAAAGGGTAAAAGCATGATGGTTACTTAAAATGGATCATTCATTTTCTTGTATTCTAATAAATACTTGTACAATGTTAAAATGATTATAATACGTCAAAGGTATAGTAGGCTTATGATTTACGACTAAAGTTATGATGCATGAGTATGGGTATTTACAATTAGGCGAGTTTCCTTTCTTTACTTTTATTAAGAAGACTTCACGTATATTCTATTGGGTTAGCTACACAACTTCTATAATGTTATGGCATTTATATATAATATTTAATGTAGTTCCAAGTTTATAAATTGAATTCCATGGATGTATATAGTTCAAAGTTTGTATCTATATTTCTAATTGGAAT
Organism: Pseudotsuga menziesii; assembly: GCA_001517045.1. Classification (NCBI taxonomy): domain Eukaryota; kingdom Viridiplantae; phylum Streptophyta; class Pinopsida; order Pinales; family Pinaceae; genus Pseudotsuga; species Pseudotsuga menziesii. Next base: position 107,608 of record LPNX010370260.1, on the reverse strand, counting down.
GCAACGGTAAATGTTTATGCCTAGATATTTTAAATAAGGTTGTTTGAAGCTTTATGTTTATATATTCTGATTCAATATGAAAAGTTCAAGTAATTATATAATTCAATAGAAAACCAAATTGTTAGGTATGGGATAAATTTTATATGCAAGGAAGTGAATTTGGAATGTATAGTGAAATGCAACCAAGCATATAGCTTATTTTTAGGAGATAGTTTATAATAGCCATTTGGTGTGAACTAAGGAATGTCATTTATTCTCTTGGATGTTACAAGTTAATAAATGATGCTCTTTATATAATGAACTTCTATGTTTATTAGTGACAAGTGAGGCTAAATGCTTTATTCCTTGTAGGAATCATGTATCCTATAGGGGGTTCCAATTTATTTAAGACCTCATGTCTTACATAGTGGAGTAGACTATATGGTGGTTTCTATATATACATGGAATATTGTTGGAATATATTTGATTATAAAGAATTATTAATGTTTGTGACTACAATGTCTGATTGAAATAACAGAGTTAAAAGAAAATTTCCCTATCGTATTTCCCAAAATAGCACCAAGGGAATTACGGACATTAAGAAATCAACATGTCATTATTTTGTTTCTTACATTTGTAAAAATCTTGACACGGTTAATTGCTAATTATATTCACATTCAATATCCAAAAATTGCAAACAAAAGCCAATATTCATGTCTCGATATTCATCAAATCCATAATCGATAAATCCATAGGCTTTTCTCTGTGCACCAGAATATTGATAATTTGATGCATAATATATGAACCATTACATTGCAAGAAAAAATAAAAGAAAATGAGAGTACAAAAATCTTGTACTTGGATCTCTAGAAACACCCCTCTTGATTAACCTGCTAATGGGACTAGTATGTTTGGAAAAGGGTTAAAGAAGGGAAAATATTCTTCAAACCAATTTATGAGTTGGACTCAAATGCCACAAATTTGGACCACTTTGTCAAAATCGGAGACCCATCATAATGCAAAACTAAATGGAACTGAAAGCGTTCCTTTGTCACCAAATCAATATCTTCCTTCATAAACTTTGCATAGATGATCTTCTAGAGGGCCAATAGCCAGATATTTATATGTACAACTAGAAGAATAAAAATCAAGGTAGGGATTCTTCCCTACTTTTCTAATGGTCGGTATGGTTATAAATATCAATATTTCAATTCCACTCATTGTATATCTTTGAGATAAACAAGTTGGACATTTATCAAGTTATTTACAACTCTAATTCTTTGGATGAGGAAGAAAGAGAGAGAGAGAATATAATGTTAAATTCTCTACGGAACCATAAGTCATGTGAAAATATTGTTTAAAGGATGCTCAACATTACAAAATAACAAATGAAAATATGTGTATTGTTATTATTAATGGTTATAGTAAATGGGAGAAAATAGCTATGAAAACGAAAAATAAATCATGATGGTGAGTGCTAAGTGAAAATGCAAAAAATGATTGGGAAGAATTTTAGCACAACAAAACTAGTGACTCTTCTAGGGATGGTATTCTTTTTAGGGTCCCTTTTTATTCAGTTCGTGATCTTATGTTGGGAGAAGGATCTAGTAAAAAATTACGTCATATTTTTTGTAATGAGGTTACAGAGAAAGTTATTTGTGTGCTTAAATTAGGGGGGCATCTGGATGGGGAAATTCTAGTAAACTTGTTAAGGGGTCGTGAGGATTTTCTTTATTGATCTCTAGAAATGTAGATCTCTCCCTTGGTAGATACCTTTTGTTGACCACATCCTTTCATCATTTTCCACCTCTAGTGCTCATGCATGCTCAAATACAATCTGGTCGTCTTTATATGGTGACCCCTTTCTCGTACTGAATGGGAAGTCGATTCATGTATTTCCACCTCCATTGATCATTCTTTTCTTCGATGGATCCACCCATTAGAGTGTTATGCCCATGAAAATGAATTTCTTTTAGGGTTTTCTTTCGAATACAATATATCCATTCCTTGTGTCTTTTCTCATCGACAAGAAAACTCGAGTGTAATTTGTAAATATTGCTATGCCTTGGGTAAATCTAGAAGTGGTGTACTACCATTCCCATGGAGTGAAGTTGAAAGATATCTAGATTTAAATATTTTGATCATAGGGTCCTCCTTGAAATATTTTGTGGTCATTCAACCTTATACAGTGGCATTTTTTTCCTGAATATTATTATGTGCATGAGAGACTGTTGCCATAATTCTGAATTAGTGAAGGTGTCATTGAAATTGCGATGCTCATCAAGGACAATTTTATTTTAAAAAAGTCTAATTTTAAATCATTTCTCACATTACAATGGAGTTTTTCCAAGAATGTCCAAATTTGCACCCAAACATAGTAGTGCAAGTTATCCTCTTAATTTCAATGTAGTTATGGAATAGTATCATAATTAATAGACATTGTTTGAGCAGATTATAAACTAAAATATTAATTGGGTATGTATAGGTTAAAGATCCATATTCTATCATTAGCGTATAAGTGATTTGATTATGTGACCACCAACGGATGTACATGTAACATAACATCTCCATGGAAAAAAAAATTTAAATCTCATTTGTATTCATTACAAGTTCAATGCTTCATTGATGTACCTTATATTGAAAAAAAATATTCAATTTTGGTATCCCCATAGACAGAGTAACATGCAAAAGAGCCCACAGCACAATCAATTCAGCTCTGGTATTAGTGCATGTCCCCGCCCCCAAAGAAAATTCAAATGAATGGGACATGTTCATGTAGAGACAGAATCCAACCCCACCAATACCCTCAGTAGTTGCCCCATCAAAAAAACCATATGGGGGAACGAGAACAAGCTCAAGTCCAATAGGTCTTGGTTTCTTGACTTTTGCAACATCAGGCTTGTACAACTAAGAAATATACATTACTTGCTGGGTAATACTCATAAGAGATGGCTTATTCCCTTCGAAGATGGCGTTGTTCCTTTCCTTCCAGATAACCCGGATAGTAAAAAAGGGTAGGCAAGAACAGACAGAGTGCTTAGAGAAGTGAGAAATCCAAGTGCTCAGGAAAGTGCTGAGGAGGAAGAAAGTGATAAACATCACTCAAATAAATAATGGAATTCTTCCACACAGAGCAAGAACTAAATAGATGTTGCACGCAATCTTCTCCATTTCCACAGAGAGCACAACAACAAGGTCCTATCCACCCACGTTTCTGAAGATTTTCCCAAGTTCGTATCTTATTTTCCAGAGCCAGCCAAACAAAGCAGCTAATTTTCTTCGGTAGAATACCAGACTAGATCAGAGCTTGAAGTGGGAAACCAATCGATGAGGAAGAGGAGAATATAATACTGTCATATACCAATTTCGCAGTAACAGATCCTTCAGATCGGTTATATTCCCAAACCAATTTATCAGTACTAGAACTGAGTCTTATTCTCGCACCTTCCAAACTGCTTGTGTATTTTTCCTAAAGAAGTTTCCATTCCCCACCTATATTTAAATATTCCACATTGTACCAATAGGTGTGCTGTTTGAGAAGCATGTTGTGAGCGTGAGAGAGGTTAGTGATTCCCAAGTCTTCGAGATAAGCTCTAAAATTGGAAGGCAGCCTTGGAATATGTAGAGTTCCTACGATCGGGTCTATACCCAGTAATATATCCATTCCATTACCCACATGCCAGGAAAGACACTTTCCAATCCATGGTAGAGTTTGAATGAGGCTTTTCCAGATCACAGAAGCATGTTGTATGATGAAATTTTTTTCCCTGAGGCATGCCACAATAGACTAGTTCTTCAAATACTTCCTTATTAAAACCTGATGACAGAGACCCCTATTATGAAGGACCATCCATAAATACTTGCATTAGAGGAAATTTGGGGTCTAAAATGGGCCTTATAAGAAAACGTGCCAAAATGAGTTTTTGTGAGTTGGAATTCAAGAACCAATAGAATTTCAATAAAATAAGTCAACCATAATGGTTGAATTGACATATTTGTCATTAAAAAAAACTACTTTTTTTGTTCGTATTTTCGACATATCTCATTGTGTTTTTACTCAAATTTCGATCGGGAGAGCTCGTTGGATGCGGAATTTGATTCCGCATCCAAGGAGTACCCACACTGCATACTTTTGACAGACCCCGCTACCCAAAAAACAAGAAATACCTGAAAAAATGTAATGATGATGTCATCATCACATTTTTTCAGGTATTTCTTGTTTTTGGGGTAGCGGGGTCCATCAAAAGTATGCAGTGTGGGTACTCGCTGGATGCAGAATCAAATTACACATCCAATGAGCTCTCCGATCGAAATTTGAGTAAAAAAACAGGGAGATATGTCAAAAATATGAACACAAAAAGTAGTTTTTTTCTTTCTTCCTCCAAAATTAATCAATATTATTTTATTATTTTAACTATTATTTTATTATTTTAACTATTACTTTATTATTTTCCTTAGGAGGCCCATTTTAGATCCCAAAATTCCTCTAATGGGCTCTTAGTGCAATATTGAACCAAAAGATATATTTGATGCCCCAACCACCGAAAGCCTTTGGCCATGTGAGGTGCTCCCAGCTCACCAGATGATACCTGCGTTTGTCTCCATTTGAGCCCCAAAGAAAATAAAAAGTAAGACTTCTGAGCTTGTTGAGGACTGAGATGGGAATAGGAGCCAGTCCTAGCCAGGAGACCAGGAGACTGGACAGGACAGCTTGGACAAGAACCAGACGACCACCAAGAGAGAGGTACTTGTGAGACCAATGATAGATTCTTTTTTCAAATTTATGAATTAACCAGTGCCAGTCATAAACCTTATAACCCAAAGGCTTGAGAAAATAACCAAGGTACTTACATCTAGAAAGGGGGTCCATCTTATAGGGCATGATACGGGACAACAACTTCGACATTATTGAAGAGGAAGATAGACTTGTCCATACTAATGCACATCCCAGATGCTTTGCAAAAAGAGTTGAGAATTACATCAAATGCCATCCATTCCAGCAGGGTACCAGTTCCAAGGATAATAACATCATCCACGTAAAGGAGGTGGGTCAGGGCAAGAGATGGAGATATTTTGATACCTCTAATAAGTCCATTCACCCTAGCATCATTAATCAAAAGGCTGATCCCTTCAATTACAAGTAAGAAAAGCAAGCTTGATAAGGGATAGCCTTGTCTGATACCCCTGACATCTCAAATGTTTTAAAGGTTGCAACTTGTCATGAGAAATTGTAGCAAAAAATAATTGATGAAATAGTTCATATTAGAAAATAGTGAAGCATAAGGATTGCACAATAAATAGATGTTATATTTCATCGGCATTCCTATGATGGAATTAGGTCACTAAGGCATGTCCTAACACTAGATAGTTGTAGCTATGCTTCTCAATAATGTTCAAATCAGAGAACAAAGATAAATGCTCATCAAAAGTTTAAACATATTTTGTACGAGTACTTTCTTGGTTTCATGTGAAGGAATAATTCATACCAGTGATATTTAGTGGTGACATTATAATATGTGGAAATGATTATAATGTGTGAAGTCTACCTATGTTTCAAATATGACGACAAGCAGAGAAGTTAGGGATGAGGATCTAAAACGTCATAGGTTTTACGTCTCTCATTGTCATCTTTGAATCATGTACATAGAATTTTGTGCATTATATTCCCTCGCAAAACTCTTAATTTCAACATAATAGTAACAGCCATGTATGCTTTGTCCAAGAAAACGTATCCCTACTACTATCCCTCTAACCACTCCATATGTGTGAATTCATGTTGATTCAATAATCCCTAGTTTAATCCATCTAGTAAGTAATGTTATAACTAGCACAACCATATTAAATTGAAAATGGTTGACATAAGTTGATCGTCGACATTATTAAAGGTGGAAAACATGAATGTCGCAAAACAACAATGTTATTAGATGTTATGAAGATGGAATTACATTATAATTGAGAAAAATGTCATAATTATTCCACAAGGAAATAATTGTTTAGTCACAATTTCGTGATCATGAAATAAGAATCATTTCATAATTGAGAAGAAAGATCATAATGAGTTGGAAAATCCTTATAATTGAGCATGGAACATGTGCATGGTTCGTTAGGAGATAGTTTACAATAGCCATTTTGTGTGAACTAAGGAATGCCATTTCTTCTCCTAGTATTCTTGGATGTTACAAGTTAATAAATGATGTTCTTTATATGATGAACTTCTATTTTTATTGGTGACAAGTGAGGGTAAATGCTTTATGCCTTGTAGGAATCGCGTATCCTATAGGGGGTTTCAATTTATTTAAGACCTCATGTCTTACATAGTGGAGTAGACTACATGTTTGTTTCTATATATACATGGAACATTGTTGGAATATATTTGATCATAAAGATTCATCAATGTTTGCGATGACAGCATGTGATTGAAATAACACAGTTAAAAGAAAATTTCCATACCGTATTTCCCAAAATAGCACCGATGGAATTAGGGACATTAAGAAACCAACATGTCATTATTTTGTTTCTTACATTTGTAAAAATCTTGACACGGTTAATTGCTAATTATATTCACATTCAGTAACCAAAAATTGCAAACAAAAGCCAATATTCATGTCTCGATACTCATCAAATCCATAATCGGTAAATCCATAGTTTTTCTCTGCGCGACAGAATGTCGATAATTTGATGCATAATATATGAACCATTATACTGCAAGAAAAAATAAAAGAAACTGAGAGTACAAAAATCTCGTACTTGGATCTCTAGAAAACACCCCTCTTGATTAACCCACTAATGCGACTACTATGTTTGGAAAAGGGTTAAAGAAGGGAAAATATTCTTCAAACCAATTTATGAGTTGGACTCAAATGCCACAAATTCAGACCACTCTGTCAAAATCAGAGACGTATCATAATGCAAACCTAAATGGAACTGAAGGCGTTCCTTTGTCACCAAATCAATATCTTCCTTCGTAAAATTTGCATAGATGATCTTCTAGAGGGCCAATAGCCAAATATTTATATGTACAACTAGAAGAATAAAAATCAAGGTAGGGATTCTTCCCTACTTTTCTAATGGTCGGTATGGTTATAAATATCAATATTTCAATTCCACTCATTGTGTATCTTTGAGATAAACAAGTTGGACATTTATCAAGTTATTTACAACTCTAATTCTTTGGACGAGGATGAAAGAGAGAGAGAATATTATGTTAAATTCTCTACGAAACCATAAGTCATGTGAAAATATTGTTTAAAGGATGCTCAACATTACAAAATAACAAATGAAAATCTGTGTATTGTTATTATTAATGGTTATATTAAATGGGAGAAAATAGCTATGAAAACGAAAAATAAATCATGATGGTGAGTGCCAAGTGAAAATGAAAAAAGTGATTGGGAAGAATTTTAGTGCAACAAAACTAATGACTCTTCTAGGTATGGTATTCTTTTTAGGGTCCCTTTTTATTCAGTTCGTGATCTTATGTTGGGAGAAGGATCTAGTAAAAAATTACGTCATATTTTTTGTAATGAGGTTACAGAGAAAGTTATTTGTGTGCTTAAATTGGGGGGGCATCTGGATGGGGAAATTCTAGTAAACTTGTTAAGGGGTCATGAGGATTTTCTTTATTGATCTATAGAAATGTAGATCTCTCCCTTGGTAGATACCTTTTGTTGACCGCATCCTTTCATCATTTTCCACCTCTAGTGCTCATGCATGCTCAAATGCAATATGGTCGTCTTTATATGGTCACCCCTCTCTCATACTGAATGGGAAGTCGATTCATGTATTTCCACCTCCATTGATCATGCTTTTCTTCGATGGATCCACCCATTAGAGTGTTGTGACCGTGAAAATGAATTTCTTTTAGGGTTTTCTTTTGAATTCAATATATCCATTCCTCGTGTCTTTTCTCATCGATAAGCAAACTCAAGTGTAATTTGTAAATATTGCTATGCCTTGCGTAAATCTAGAAATGGTGTACTACCATGCCCATGGAGTGAAGTTGAAATATTTCTAGATTTAAATATTTTGATCACAGGGTCCTCCTTGAAATATTTTGTGGTCATTCAACCTTATACAATGGCATTTTTTTCCCAAATATTATTATGTGCATGAGAGAGTGTTGCCATAATTCTGAATTAGTGAAGGTTTCATTGAAATTGCGACGCTCATCAAGGACAATCTTATTTTAAAAAAGTCTAATTTTAAATCATTTCTCACATTACAATGGAGTTTTTCCAAGAATGTCCAAATTTGCACCCAAACATAGTAGTGCAAGTTATCCTCTTAATTTTAATGTAGTTATGGAATAGTATTATAATTAATAGACATTGATTGAGAAGATTATAAACTAAAATATTAATTGGGTATGTATAGGTTAAAGATCCATATTCTAGCATTAACGTATAAGTGATTTGATTATGTGACCACCAACGGATGTGTAATGTCCCTCCTATATGACAAATTAAGTCTTCATTGAAGTATATATGTATTTATAATAAAAACATATGAGGCAATTAAGCAAACGGGGATGCTATGATATAAATTATATCATGAAGACAAAGGAAAGTATAGTATTAAAATGAAGACATGGATTTTTAATTCTAGGTTTAAGACAAGATTTAAGTCTTATATATATATTTCTATCCTTCGGCTAGAGGCCCGATTTTCCAATTAAATCCTCCATAAGTTTTGGGCTTTAACCATGGCATAATTAGAGGAGAGGTTCAGCTTGAATAAGGGAAATAAAAATCTTCCCTGAACCTTGACAGTGGTGACCATTTAGTGGTTGAAACAGTCGCTTGAATTCATGCCTTAATATTGGCATGAATTAAGGGGAGGTTCGGAAAGGAAGTAATGGCCAACAACCTTGACAGTTGTGACCTTTTACTGGCTGAACGGTCATTTTGACCTAGGCCTTATTTATTAATTGACTGGATAGGAGAAAGGGGGAGCGATGGCTTTAACGCCTATTGGGAAGACGTTTTGACAAGGTTCCCTAGGGAGGAAAAGATCTATGTGCTCTCTATGACCACAAGGTTACAAGAAAATGATTGTTTCCTATCTGTGTCTTGGGAAATGGGGAGAACCATCTTTCCATTTTGTTGCTGTCTATGGTTGAGTAGAGCTTGATGCGCCTATGCGTTGGGGTTTCGTTCTGATCTGTATCAAAACAAAGAGCCAATTCCTGATTTCATTATGTCGGCATGTTTTGATTGTTCCGGTAGTAGCGGAGGAGTCGTTGTGTAGATAATTAAATAATCAACCTACCGTTTGAGTAATATCAATGTGCAGATACTTACAGAGTCCGATCCAAATTAAAAAGAATGAATCCATGTTTTTTTTGGGAAGTAGGGTTGATCTTAGTTTATTTTATGCAAGTGAAATTGTTTATAACCCCCCCCTGCCTGTGTCTGTATTGACATGAATCAATTGAATACGATGGGTGTGGTTATGACCTGGAATGTATTTTTTTTCTTTTCCTTGTCTGCATACACCAGCGATCCGAAAGATCCACCTCTTAAAAATTACTAGCATCTGTGCCCACGTCAGGATCTGAATTTTTTTTTGGTTACCAGCATTATGCTCATGATGGCAGTAGATCCATATTCGAGGGTTACTGCCTGTTAGCTCGCAATGGAATTAGATCTACCCGAGGGTTGCCGCATGCTAGTTCATGAAAGAAATAAACCCATTGTTTTTGCATTATTAACCCAGTCATGCTGATGATATAAAGGATCTGCTTCTCCCTGAGTACCGATGTATGTATTCTTGAACCGGATAGATTCCCCTTTGAGATTATGCCATCAATTTCACTCTCAATATGAGATTATACACCTTTGATTGTCTACGTTGTGCCTCTATGCTATTAGACTTAATACGTGGCCAAGCCTTTTGTTCGAATTGTAAGAGCATCTAGCACGATTTTGAATATATATATATATATCCTTGCAGCTGCTAAATTGATTTCACAGAGAGTGGTTCATTTATGTGGTTGTTAAAGGGTGACGATACCAGGCTCTTGACAGTTATGATAATAATTACATCCATGAACTTATTGAGCATGGTAAGCACATAGTCCTTGAGGATTTGATAGCAGCGATAACTACAAGAATTTGTCCTTAACGTAGCAAGTTGGTAGGGGAAAGGTGTTTAAGCTTTTGTTGTTCACAGTAAATAAACCCACGCTAAGACCTCAATCATACTCATATGGGAGGCACGGAGTGCTTACACCTACTCTGAATGGGATTTCCAGGTAAGGTAGAAGCTTGATGCGTAAATAAAACGCTAGGGGTTTTCACTCATAAAAATTAATTTAAAGGAACCTCTCTCACTTCGCGGATTGAACTTTATAACCTATGAACATGAGAGCTTGTTTGCGGGGAATGGTTTGGTCGAAGGCAACTCACATTGAATCACAGCAACGCTCCCGGTGATAGAGGGCCCTTACCGGTCATATGAACAAAGACGATAAGGGATTGATCAAGTAAGATTTAAAAATCAGATATTTCTTCATTGCTGGTGAGTGTCCATATCTTCAATGGAATAAACACGATATCATAAACAGTGCTCTGGTGGTTAGCAACCTGCTTAAAAGGCTGATTATTATTTTTTTGGAATTTTATGGGTACATCTATGTGCCTTCGCATTGTGAAAATGTAGGAATAAACTCTATGACTTATTATTGAACATTGTGTGCATTACTATATGAAATGAAGGATTTAAAGTAACAATTATAATGTCCCCAAAATGCCACGCCTTCTATTACAAAAGATCTAACGATAGGGCTGTTAAATCCCTTTTATGTGCTGGAGTCCAAAATTAATGAAAGGGGCTGTTCTGTTTAGTTACAAGAGGCTCTCTGCCAAAAGCTTTATGTTAAGTAAACCGGCCATGGATGAGTCATGACTTGTAAGTACTCTATTTTTATAAAGAAATGGAAAGAATAACTGACTTGGTGGATGTAGCCTCGTGGACGAGGTGAACCACATGAATCATTGTCTCTTTTGTGTTATTTTGATGTGCTGGTTTTATTTCTTGGTTTACATGATGGTTATGAACGCAGCATAAATGTTTTAAATGGTGAAAAGATTACTAAAATTCTGTTTTGCAGACTTCTTGAATGTTTTATAGCCTAAATTATCAGTGGTACATTACATATGGTATCAGAGCGAGGTTGAAACGCTCAGGCCTATTGGGCTCAAAACGCTCCAGCAGGTTTCGTTTTAACTAACGGTTGAATTTGTCTCTGTGACCCAGAGAAAAACCAACAAGTTCGTACTGTAATCTAGGAACCTCAAGTGTACCCAATACACTTGTTTATTGAGTTGTGCAGGGGAAGTCGGCAGAAGGGAGAACCTCTGTGTTTTGTTAGAAAGGTAATCTCTGTGTTTTGGAGGAGGAACAAGTATCCCGGGGTCAGTTCGTACTCTCTCCTGTTTTCATTTTTGCAGAGCAGATCACAGAAGTGAAATGGAAGTAGCGCCTTATGAAGCTCTAGATGTATTTAGAAGGGAAAGAAAATGATTCCTTGCGGAATGGAGAAACGTTTGAGGTTTTTCTACACCTTATCTGCTGTGAACGTGGGATTATAATTGCTGGTGCGTGAAGTAACCCATCTCGGCACACGAGTACATGGTAAGGTAATGGTTTTGTTTCTGACTTAAACTCACCATATATTTTAATCATAAGACCAGATTTGTTAAATTGTGAGAACTCCACAAATTTCTATCAGAACATTGTATATTCCTATTTTATTATGGATTTCATTTGGGATGTAGAATATCCACACTTTCATTAGATCTCCTTGCATATTGTGTACTCACGATTGCATTTTGGGAGGTTGCATATCCAGGTACATTATATTTTATCGCATATTGTGTACTAGGAATTTTCATTTTGGATTCCTTGCTCGAGGTTTCCTTGTGGCTTTTTTTTAATCATTATGGAATGGCATCTTATATTATGATGCGATATCATGGAAAGTGGGAATTTTTCTACCTGCGTTAAGAGGGTGTTCAGTATGATCAGTTGTTTTGTTGATTTCATCTTTACTTGCATTATGGTATTTCTTGATCAGCTTCCCTTGCTGATTTGTTGTTGGTTATGTCAAGCATCTTGTTCATGTTTGGTTGTAGAACTTCGATCCATTGTTGGATCTTTATACACGTTGTATTGGGATCGTGTATTATTTGTTGGATTGTGTTTGCATGTGAGAGATGTGAGATTTTTGTGAAGCAATTTCGAGGATCGTTTTACCAAAAGCCTTCGTAAGGTTGAGTTCTTGCCAACGATGTGGACCTAGAACTCTCCAACATATGGGTAAAAATCTGTAATGTCTTTCCTTTCTTTTGCCTGAAGATAACTAGCAGGTCCAGGAGGATCTAGAAAAGTGCTGGGGGTTTGTCCTTTGGGGCAACCTTAGCTACTCTTATGATTGATTACTAAGATTCATCATGATCCATAGAACTTGTACATGGTTTTCCTTGGGTGTCGTTTTGGTTAAATGCCTTTGACTGTAGATAAAACTTAGATTTATTATTGTTACTTGTATTTTCTTTTACACTGATTGGATCGAAATTCATGGTATTATTGCGAGAAGAAAACTTACCATGTCTCACATGATTTCCTTATCTCTGTCTTCCTGCAATTGGAATGATAAACGGATTTATATAGTGATAACTCTTGATTGCCTTTTTCCACGTTTGATTTGTAAAAGGATCTGATATATACATATGGGGTAATCTCTGTCTTCTTAACATGGATTGATCATGGTTTTTATTTATGTTTTCAGTGGTCTAAATGCATTGGGTATTGTAGAGTTGCATGCCACCCGTTAATCCATGGTTGGATATGAAAAGAAACTTTTCAAAACAAAACATGTTTGACAATTTATTTTGCAGACAAAACGTTTGTTAGATTTTAGAGTGGAGAAGTCTATGAATTTACAAGACACTGAGACACTGATTGCTTTTGCTGTAAGTATTTTTTTTTTCTATCTGCATCTTGTCACCCATTGGTACGAGGGCTGGTTTGTCAATAACATGTGATTGATTCTTATGTCCCTTATGCCAATAGGAGGCAATTAACAGGGAGTGATTTTCCCTAATAATATCATTATTGTTTATTGGTTGGTTGAGAGGTCGTTGCTTAGCTAGAGGGTGAGTGTCCTTGATTGTTGAGTTTCTCCTTCTTTACTATAGACGTCAAGTTTGGTATTTAAATTTATTGTTGTTTGCAAAATATGATAATGCAGGCCTTCAGGTTTGTTTATTTATAATTCCTTTGTTCTCATAGGATGAGAATGCAGGCTGTAAAGTGTGGTTATTTATATTTATTACTTGCAAAAGATAATAATGCAAACCTAAAATTCCGGTTATTTGTATTTATTGTGGTTTGTAGAATCTCACGATGCGAGCCATAAAGTTTGGTTATTAATCTTTAATTATGTTTGCAAAGATGAGAATAATTTGGTTATTTAAATATATTATTGCTTGCCAAAAGATGAGAATGCATTCGTAAGATGTGGTTATTTATATGTATTGTTGTTTGCAAAAGAGGAGGGGGAGCCTCTAAATGCAAGCCCCAGAATTACTCAGGTCAAATTGTCTGCTAGTTTAGGTGTAAAGACTAGAAGTGGAAAAGATGGTTTCCTTGTCTTTCTTTAATTATATGTTTATTGTATTTTTGGTTCAAAAGCAAACTAAATCGTGGCTTCCTTTCCCCATTAGTAAAAGATTATTAAAAATCAATCAATGTGTGTGATATCTTTTAGTATGCAAGTTAATAGTAGTAACTAATGCTAGAAGGAAGGGGTATATGTTAATTTAAAGTTGTAGCAGTGATGGTATGTAAATATTTATTCATTCAACAATCAATGCTATATGTTTAAATTATTTGAATAATATAGCCTCTTTTGTGCAATTTGACTTGTTGATTTGAGTGGTTCAGTATGCCTCCCCCAATTGCTCGTAGTTGGAGAAGGTTGGAACAGCTAAGCACGCCAACCATTAGGATGGCACGGTAGGAAATGTCCAATAGCATTTCCAGGGACCAACTTCATTGGGGACAACTCTACTGTTGAGTTGTCTTGCAGCTAGTGATGACCACGATTATCTCAGGTTGTGTTTTTGATTATTTATCCGCAGGATGCCCATCTCGATGGTTGAAATTATTTTAATTATGGATACTGTAGAAGGGACAATTTAACTAAGTTAGTCGTTTAATTGGTCCTTTCGATTGGGATTTTCTGACCTTATTGTGGTGAGGCTTATTGCAGGCAATTTAATTTGTTTAGAATTGATAAACAGTTTTGGATGTTGGTCTTATGGCATTGACAAAGCGCTTAAAAGTTCAAATGTAGTATATATAAAATTGCAGCTGTGAGTGAATTTTTCTGTGGTTAAAATCTACCTTGTTTTCCCCCGGGCCAGCGAGGGACCTTTATGCATTCTGGGGATGCCTAGATGTAAGACATGTGGTTAAGACTCGTTCCGCACACATTAGAGGACTATCACATGAGTTGGGGGACTCTATGAAGAGAATAACCTCTAGGCGTTGTGGAGGCGTGCGAGAACGGAGTGCCTCAGCTTGGTGAAGCACCCTGAAGAGCACAAAAAGGAGATACCGCTAAGAGGGGTACAGGGTATTGTCCTTGTGTTGGGTGGCTTGAATTGGCACTTCGTGTGCTAGGATGAAGGAACATCCAGAGAAAAGAATAATGACAACCACCCTGAATAGCACAGAGGAGATACACGAAGGGTTGGTATCATCCTTGTGTTGGGTGGCTTGAATTGGTACTTGAAGTATTATTGGCACTTGGTGTGCTGGGATGGAAGACATCCAAAGAAGAGAACAATGCCAGGAAAATGTATGTGCAGTACAGGTAAAATGGTACCTATATGTTATTAGCAATAGAACTGATATGTTATGAAAAGTGTATTTCTGAGTTTTACATTTCGATGCTAGTATGCATGCATATGTCTAATTTTAAATGCAGGATCATGACAGGAAATACAAGCAAACAAGGACAACTCAAAAGGAAAGGAAAAGTTATTGAAAAACAAGAACACCGAGGACGGTGTTAATTTTAGGGGGAAATAATGTAATGTCCCTCCTATATGACAAACTAAGTCTTCATTGAAATATATATGTATTTATAATAAAAACATATGAGGCAATTAAGCAAACGGGGATGCTATGATATAAATTATATCATGAAGACAAAGGAAAGTATAGTATTAAAATGAAGACATTGATTTTTAATTCTAGGTTTAAGACAAGATTTAAGTCTTATATATATTTTTCTATCCTTCGTCTAGAGGCCCGATTTTCCAATTAAATCCTCCATAAGTTTTGGGCTTTAA
Source organism: Pseudotsuga menziesii (assembly GCA_001517045.1). Lineage (NCBI taxonomy): Eukaryota > Viridiplantae > Streptophyta > Pinopsida > Pinales > Pinaceae > Pseudotsuga > Pseudotsuga menziesii. Next base: position 92,267 of record LPNX010370260.1, on the reverse strand, counting down.
CCATGGCATATTTAGAGGAGAGGTTCAGCTTGAATAAGGGAAATAAAAATCTTCCCTGAACCTTGATAGTGGTGACCATTTAGTGGCTGAAACAGTCGCTTGAATTCATGCCTTAATATTGGCATGAATTAAGGGGAGGTTCGGAAAGGAAGTAATGGCCAACAACCTTGACAGTTGTGACGTTTTACTGGCTGAACGGTCGTTTTGACCTAGGCCTTATTTATTAATTGACTGGATAGGAGAAAGGGGGAGCGATGGCTTTAACGCCTATTGGGAAAACGTTTTGACAAGGTTCCCTAGGGAGGAAAAGATCTATGTGCTCTCTATGAGCCACAAGGTTACAAGAAAATGATTGTTTCCTATCTGTGTCTTGGGAAATGGGGAGAACCAGCTTTCCATTTTGTTGCTGTCTATGGTTGAGTAGAGCTTGATGCGCCTATGCGTTGGGGTTTCGTTCTGATCTGTATCAAAACAAAGAGCCAATTCCTGATTTCATTCTGTCGCCATGTTTTGATTGTTTCGGTAGTAGCGGAGGAGTCGTTGTGTAGAGAATTAAAGAATCAACCTATCTTTTGAGTAATATCAATGTGCAGATACTTACAGAGTCCGATCCAGGTATTTTCGAAAGCCTTTTTGGTGGCAGTCGATGTGTATCCAAATTAAAAAGAATGAATCCATATTTTTTTTGGGAAATAGGGTTGATCTTAGTTTATTTTATGCATGTGAAATTGTTTATAACCCCCCCCTGCCTGTGTCTGTATTGACATGAATCAATTGAATACGATGGGTGTGGTTATGACCTGGAATGTATTTTTTTTCTTTTCCTTGTCTGCATACACCAGCGACTCGAAAGATCCACCTCTTAAAAATTACCAGCATCTGTGCCCACGTCAGGATCTGAATTTTCTTTTGGTTACCAACATTATGCTCATGATGGCAGTAGATCCATATTCGAGGGTTACCACCTGTTAGCTCGCAATGGAATTAGATCCACCCGAGGGTTGCCGCATGCTAGTTCATGAAAGAAATAAACCCATTGTTTTTGCATTATTAACCCAGTCATGCTCACGATATAAAGGATCCGCTTCTCCCTGAGTACCGATGTATGTATTCTTGAATCGGATAGATTCCCCTTTGAGATTTTGCCATCAATTTCACTCTCAATATGAGATTATACACCTTTGATTATCTACGTTGTGCCTCTATGCTATTAGAGTTAATACGTGGCCAAGCCTTTTGTTCAAATTGTAAGAACATCTAGCACGATTTTGAATATATATATATATATCCTTGCAGCTGCTAAATCGATTTCACAGAGAGTGGTTCATTTATGTGGTTGTTAAAGGGTGACGATACCAGGCTCTTGACAGTTATGATAATAATTACATCCACAAACTTATTGAGCATGGTAAGCACATAGTCCTTAAGGATTTGATAGCAGCGATAACTACAAGGATTATCCCTTAACGTAGCAAGTTGGTAGGGGAAAGGTGTTTAAGCTTTTGTTGTTCACAATAAATAAACCCATGCGAAGACCTCAATCATACTTGTATGGGAGGCACGAAGTGCTTACACCTACTCTGAATGGGCTTTCCAGGTAAGGTAGAAGCTTGATGCGTAAATAAAACGCTAGGGTTTTTCACTCATAAAAATTAATTTAAAGGAAACTCTCTCACTTTGCGGATTGAACTTTATAACCTATGAACATGAGAGCTTGTTTGCGGGTAATGGTTTGGTCGAAGGCAACTCGCATTGAATCACAGCAATGCTCCCGGTGATAGAGGGCCCTTACCGGTCATATGAACAAAGACAATAAGGGATTGATCAAGTAAGATTTAAAAATCAGATATTTCTTCATTGCTGGTGAGTGTCCATATCTTCAATGGAATCAACACGATATCATAAATAGTGCTTTGGTGGTTAGCAACCTGCTTAAAAGGCTGATTATTATTTTTTTGGAATTTTATGGGTACATCTATGTGCCTTCTCATTGTGAAAATGTAGGAATAAACTCTATGACTTATTATTGAACATTGTGTGCATTACTGTATGAAATGAAGGATTTAAAGTAACAATTATAATGTCCCCAAAATTCCACGCCTTCTATTACAAAAGATCTAACGATAGGGCTATTAAATCCCTTTTATGTGCTGGAGTCCAAAATTAATGAAAGGGGCTATTCTGTTTAGTTACAAGAGGCTCTCTGCCAAAAGCTTTATGTTAAGTAAACCGGCCATGGATGAGCCGTGACTTGTAAGTACTCAATTTTTATAAAGAAATGAAAAGAATAACTGACTTGGTGGATGTAGCCTCGTGGATGAGGTGAACCACGTGAATGACTGTCTCTTTTGTGTTATTTTGATGTGCTGGTTTTATTTCTTGGTTTACATGATGGTTATGAACGCAGCATAAATGTTTTAAATGGTGAAAAGATTACTAAAATTCTATTTTTCAGACTTCTTGAATGTTTTATAGCCTAAAGTATCAGTGGTACATTACAGGATGTACATGTAACATAACATCTCCATGGAAAACAAAATTTAAATCTCATTCGTATTCATTACAAGTTCAATGATTCATTGATGTACCTTATAGCCATATTATATTTAGGTGGTGGTTTTCATCAAGAACTGAATTTACTAGGTGTGGGTCACCTACTCTTAGGTAAGATATCAATGTATAGAATGCTTTATAGGCTGTGTTTCCATAAAACGAGGTTGTGAATAAGATAGTAATTGATGCCTATAAAATTATTCTCGCTCTATAAACTCCTCCTTTGATTACTGGAAAAGCGGATTTACAATTATATGGGTGAACTAAAGGAACTAGGAGAATCAAAGGAATTTAAACCACTAGATGTTATCGTTAACACGTCTTCTTCTTTTTATGGAAAGGAAAAGGGATTTCAAATTATGCAAAATCATATGAACAGGCACTCTATCTATTTGGAACAAGTACATGTATGGTGATTAATATCCAAACATTGTCCATCTTTGATATCTAGGCAATCCTGTGGAACTATGATGGACTTAACATATAAAAAATCATGGGAGGAAATTCATTGTTCTCGATCCGAATGGAAATCAGCCCAAATCGATCATAAATGGACTCAAGAATATGTTAAGTTTGATTTATGTTGGAAGGGAAAGAGAGAAGAGTGAACCCACTATTTTAGTGGAAACGGCTAACAAAACCATAGGTTGATGTTGTATGGGGTCTTGAAAATCCATATTTGTCAATGCATTGGAACCTAAGAACCTGTGGAGGGTGAGTGCTACAGAGGACCACTCACAGATGGTCAAGTGAAGAAATATGTAGATACATGATTGATTGAAGCATGGATTAGGCACCCTATTTAAATACATCAAAATGGATCTATCTTTTGGAATAAACAATTCAACCCATTTCCCCTACATTGCAGTTTCCTTTAATAGATCATAGGAAATAGAACAAAGCTGTTGTCGAGCCTTCACCCTTCGATGAGATGGTGAGGATTATGTTACCACCCAAATCTCTCACATGCATATGACATTTTGGCAATTATTGCAAAAATATATCATCAACATACAATGTGCAAATCGTTAGCATTAGCCTCATCAAATTCAAAATGGGAAGTGAACCTTAGAATAAGGAAATCCTTACTTGCATACGACCATGCAACTTTTCTAAACGAAACCTTAGTGGAACTGTACTTTTGTTCAACCATGTGACTTTCCTAAATGAAAGTGTCAAACGTCATGTGGCCGTACCGTCCGGTGAACCATTAACTTTCCACGCTGCATTCGAGGCTCACAACCACATTTTGCCTCAAAATTTTGAATTGGTATATTCATATGCTTTGGAGCCTTCAAGAGCCCCATACATGTAGCTTAAGGACCAATTCATAAATGGAGCATTCACATGGAAAACTAGATGTTTGAAGGCCTCCACTTGGCTTATAAAAGAAGGAGCGCTCTATTTATTATACATTTTGGAGTTTTTAGTGGGGTTTGGTTGGAATCAAGTAAAAAAAAATTGAAAAAATCTAAATTTGGAAGTGTTCAAATTGTGCTTTTCAATCTATAAATAGTCTCAACGCCCTTGAATACCCTCATGGAACTCAAATTATGTAATCTGGATAGCTAATATATGTGATTCTAAGATCTTTTATATATTTCCACCTTGAAAAGGTTGGAAAGGCAGAATATTTCTACTACGGAATCCATGAGCATTGAATGGATTGAGAATAACATTCATTATTTCTTTAACCAGTAAGTTATAAATTATGTTGAACTAAATATAGATGTCTTGTAATTTGAAGTCAAAGAGACCATCTATCAAATATAATTAACCATACAATCCCATAACTGAGGACAAACATTGTTCAAAAGTCAATTGTCAAAGTTTTACTATATATTATATTAAATGTATTGGAATCCTTTTTTTTTTCAATTTGATTAGCTATAATTTGTTACATATAGATTCTCAACCTATAAAAATCAACCCTAGAATTGTTAATTATTGTTAAATGTAAATATCCAACCAAACCAAAATTCATAAATTTTGAGAAAGGTGTCAAGCATATGTTTGTTTTAAGTTACAATAAACTACAAAAAAGACCCTATTAATTATTCACATAAAAAAATACATTCATCCTTACTTAAATATAATATATATTTATTTTATATTATTATAGACTTTCAAATAAAGTATAAAAAATTGACTTTACTAATCCTCTTTAAAAAAAAATTCAAAGTTGCCTTGCCTGTCATATTTATATTTCTCCATGTTAGCCTCAAATTCACAAATTTTGACTGTTTTAATCACAATGAAGGGAGGTTATATTCCACTCTTCTTTTTTGAAGTGGTTTTTTTTAGGTATTTCAAGTATTCCTTTAAAAGATGTGAAAAATAAATCTAAGAAAATTGACTGTGTATTAATCACAGTCAAGGGGATGTTCTTTCCAATGTGCCAGATATTTAACTCTTTCCTATGTGCCATATATATTCACTGTTTCCTATATGCCAGATATTGTATTGTTTTCTATTTTTCTAGGCAAATTCAAAGGCGTAGTATATCTATAAAAGCTATCATGGGCAGTGTGTTCAGTCCACGATCTTTTCTCTTTTGTGTTTAGTTTAACCATTACTGTGTTTTAATAGAGTTTTTAGATTCAAACATTGCAGTCATGAGGTGCCCAATTACGTTGTTATTGTTGATCTTTATGTTGGTCCACGTTTCTTTATGTTGTGATAGTTGCCTTTGCAAATCCAAACTAATCTACCACAGTGAGCCTCCATTGCCTGAGATTATCAATGGTATGTATGTATGTATAGACAATCTAGCCACTTTAAGATTTAGGTTTCTGTTTTGGGAATGAGTGCAATGTTAGATGGAGTCATGGTGGCCATACCAGTGTGGTTCCATTTTGAGAGTAGATGCAATACAAGTCTCAATATTGGTGTAGTTAGGTTTTGATAGTTTATGTAATATGAATATTAAGATGTTCTTTGTTTGTTTTAATACAGACGGAGCATGTGGATACGGATCCTTTGCAACAGATCTTATGAGCAGCGGAGAGTTCTCAGTGGCCACTGCAAGTGCAAAAATATACAAGGAAGGCAAAGGATGCGGCGCATGCTATCAGGTGTGTGCTTAATGGGATGGAATTGATTTCACTTGAACTTATGTTGTTCATGATAATCAATCCTTTCATCCACATTGGTTTCAATGGGTTCTTAAATTAAATTAAAACATTATGATTGTGAATTCCTATATTATTCTCCTCTCCTTTGTACTTGTAGTCGTTTATTTGATTGAAGCATAATCTGATTAAATGGAACCAAATCCGATGATAAATTAAAACAGGATGACATGAATTCCTATATCATTCTCCTCTACTATGTCCTCCGTACTGAAGTCCTTTTATTTGATTGTAGTATAATGTTATATTGTTTTCCTCTCCTGTTTATACCCTTTATTTGATGGTTGTATCAGATAAGATGCACAGATTCAGAAGTTTGCACCAAATCAGGGGTGAAAGTTGTGGTTACAGACTCCATAGACGACAACAGGACGGATTTTTACTTATTCTCTCCCACGTTCCAGAGCTTGGCGCGAACCAATAAAACTGACCAGCTTCTAGACATGGGGGCTGGACTGGACGTGGAGTATAAACGGTGAGCACCAAACCTAAAACAAATGACCATCATAAGCTTGACGGAATTTGAGGCGACTAAGTGTGAATATTTATATATTTATGGCTTGAATGTTATCACATTATCCCATCCGAGTGTGAATATTTATATATTTGTTTATGGATTGAATATTATCACAGTATCCCATGCGAGTATTCAGGGAAAAATATGTCTATCAAAGTAGACAAAAGCAGTTACTATCCGAACAATCTTGCTGTAGAGTTTTTGTATCAAGGAGGACAAACCGACATTTCTGCCGTGGATGTTGCCCAGGTGAGTAACTGTGGTTTGTATCCATTTTAACTTGTGATCTGTTCCAATAATAACCCCACCGAAAATAATATAATTGGCAAACAATTTACAAATTACTCAAATGGCCGAATGAAATCATGCGATCTGAATGGTCGGATATTGCATGCAATGCAGGTAGGAAAATGGACTTGGTATGCTCTGAGTCGCCGCGAACACAGTGCAGTCTGGAGTATTGCCAACCCTGATTTATTAAAAGGGCAAGACGGGGCCGGATCGTTGACATTCCGCCTAAGCGTTACTGGTGGATTCGACGGGAGTTGGGTGTGGCAGCCTGGATGCAATTTGCTACCTGCAAATTGGAAAATCGACTCTGTTTATGACTCAGGACTTCAGATTACAGAAAGAGCTCTTGAATTTGACTGCAGTTCTTGCGCAACAGGCGAATGGGACGATCGCGCATAGGCTATGCCAATAGACTTCTATCGCTCATAAGAATTAAAATTGACTATTGGCTTAGCAAATTTCGATCTTCATGTTTACCATTATTGTTGGTTTACCAACCATTTATACTTCATAAATTAAATTGTTTTTTCATCTGAAAAGAACAAGATTGCAGATTCATAAGGTGTGGTAAACCATCTTATTATCGAATAAATATAATTGATTTAACTCTTGTGTTTTCCATAAACACGTCTGTGTTCCAAATAAGCATTATTGATTTTGACTGTGTTTTCAATAAACACTTTTGAGTTTTCAATAAACACTTCTGAGTTTTAAATAAGCACTTATAATGTTCCAAATAAGCATTATTGATTTTGAGTGTGTTTTCAACAAACACTTTCGAGTTTTCAATAAACAATTCTGAGTTTTAAATAAGCATGTCTGTGTTCCAAATAAGCATTATTGATTTTGACTGTGTTTTCAACAAACACTTTTGAGTTTTCAATAAACACTTCTTAGTTTTAAATAAGCATTATTGATATTGACTTTTTTTACTTTTTAAGTGTGACAAGTTTGTATAATAAGTTTTAATCTTCTTTCTTTAGGGTTATTCCGGGAGTGGCCTGATAAGTCTTTATTGGGGACTGGCTTTGATTTTACGTTTTTTGTTTGGGTACTTGTTTGTTTGGCCGGGATACTATTTCCGCCACCCTTCATGTGGTTTTGTCTAGGGTTTTGATGGACTGCTTGACCCTTTGTTTTAGCTGCTACCGGGGACTGGAGTCCTTCCTCATAATCGAGGATTAGTACCAACCAGTTTAAAAGAAGTGGGAAGTTGTCATCATTTTCATTTAATCGGTAATGGCTCGATTTTGCCTCCCGTATTTGGCTGCTCCTGTTTCTTGTATTCTGTCACCTTTTGGAACCTCGTATGGGTTGTGATTTGCCTTTTCCAGATTTGGAGGATTTGGTTGTCCTTGCACAGCTGAATTTGTCCTTTTTGATAGAGGCCGTCAGTGTTGACTTCTTTGCTTTGTTGTCTCCTTGTCTGAAAGCCAAAGGGTTAATGATGAAGGTTTAACCCTGCTGTTAACCCTTCTTTCTCTGTTTCGGTCTCTTTAACTGGGGTTTGTCTTTCGGCTGTGTGTGTTTTTTATTGTGAGGTCTTTCGCTCTCATCATCAGGACTTGGTATTACAGTGTTGACTGCTAATTTCATGGCTATTAAAGATGGACTCTTGCATACATTGATGATTTATTCGCGTTGTCGTCTTCTAGTCCTTAAGCCCAGGGTTTAATGTTGAGGGTTTAACCCCGCGTTTAAACCTTCCTTATTCTTTTCGGTCTTTTGATCGGGGTATGTCCCTTGGATGATCTTGTGTTACTTATTGTTGGTTCTTATTTCGATAGGGGTTTGTATTTGATCTGTGGTGTTTGGTTTTTCGTCCCCACTGTTTTCCCTCACCGAAGGTTTGAGGGTTTGAGAAAGGTTCTGCTCGTTTCTCATTTCTTTCCCTTATCGGCGTCTGTTTGTCTATATTTTTAACACTTGTATCCTTATTTAGTCGCCCTTCCTTTTCCCCGATTCGGTATGTTCAGGATTGTTTGCGGTTATATTTGGAGTCTTCGACTTGCTCTGGTTTTGATAATGGGTTGTATTTGATCTGGGCTGTATGATTTCCCTGTCCGAAGTTATGAGGGTTTTGAGAAAGGATCTGCTCGTTTCTCATTATCGTTCCCATATCGGCGTCTTTTTTTCTGGAATTTATGACATTTCTATCCCTGTTTAACTCGCCCTTTATTCTTCTCGATTTGGTATACTCAGGATTGTTTGCGGTTTTACTTGGGGTCTTCGGCTGTCTCTCTTCCCTTATTGTTTTGATATTTCTGAGCCCGGGTAGATTTCTGTTGTTTTCATAAAGGTTTTGGAGCATATAGTCCTTATTTTCTGCATCCGAGCGCCAATTTTGGGTTGTCTGTTTTGATAGAAGTTGGAAAGCTATTTCCTTGGTTCCGATGGTGGAGATCCATGATGGGCCTCCCGATCATAGAGTGGACAATGGTTCTACTCGCTTTCAGAGGCAAAGAAGGGAAAAGGCTTACAAAACTTTGGAAGGAAAACTTCGCTATGTGGTTGGTAGAGATATTTATATGGACAGGGTGGAAGCATTGAGTCGCCATGCTTTGATTGGTAGGATGGAATATGTTTCCTTGGAAAAAAAAGATTGGTTTTCTTGGGCTTCTAAAAATTGGAAACTGTTTCTATCCTATGTTCCAGCTATCAGCTTGCTCGTTCAGGGATGGATTGTTTTTGTCTTCTTAGAGGAATCGCATGCCTTGAGGTTCTAAGCCGATTATGGAGAGTGGGTAATGGTTCGTTAGTGCTATATCGTTGGCATGTAAGCTTTGATCCTGCGAGAGAAAGAGTGAAAAAACGCCATCTGTGGGCAATTCTCCCAGGGCTTCCTTTCCTGCTCTGGAATTGATCCCTTTTGGAAGGAGTTGGAAATACTATAGGTCGATTTGTGGCGTTAGAGGATGATTTCATGAATTCCTATGATAAAAGGGAGGCAAAAATTCTTGTTGAACTAGATATCACAAAAGGCCTTCCTGCTAAAGTTGAGATTCCCTGTCATGAGCGTTTGTTTATTCAACGTTTGGATTTTCAAGGCATCCCCTTTAGATGCAGTGTGTGCCGGGAGACAGGCCATTTGCGCCGAGCCTGTCCATCTTTTTGTCGTAGGCCTGTTAATCGCTCTTTGACCGATTCCTTTGTTAATTCTCCATTAAATTCGCCCTCAGAAGATTGTACAACTCTGGTTCAAAATGTCCCCTCTTCTGGTCAGTTGAATAATGTTGTTTCTCTATTTGGAGAGGTGACAGACCATGATTTGGCCTTGATTGACTCTGTGATTAGTAGCAGAAAAGTTTCTTTGCCATCGAAAATTATTCCTTCCAGTATTCCACCTAGGGAGCCCGACCTATTGGAGCCTCCTAAGACTGATTATTTGTTACAGGAGCCTTCTTCTTCAGCCATTGCTCTTTTCCCTCTCTCAGCTCCTAATCACTCTGAAATTTATATTGGTGCCCCACTAAAAACTGTCCCTTCTTTGAATCCATGGATTGTTAATTCCCCCATTCCTCTGTTTTCTAAGGCTGACTTCCCTCCTCTTCCCACATCTGGCCAGATAAGGCCCCAGTCTTCAGGTTTTCCTTCTCTTAGCCCCGCTGTTTCCCCTTCCTTTGCAGATCCCTCTTTGCAAAAATCTTTGAGTATTTTCTCGGATAAGACACCTCTTTCCCCTTCGGTTCTCCCTCTAGACTCAATTCATTTTGAGAATGTTACTATTAGGCGGAAGAAAAAGTCCACCATACCCCCTCTTGATTCACCTGATGCAGTCCTGACTCCTTATACTCATCTTTCTGAGAGATTAAAAGCAGCTGAGCGTTCTCACACTTATCCTTCCCATCAGGTCCTTAGAGCTTCGACCCCTGATTTTTCGGTTTCTTAATGTGCATCCTTTCTTTGAATGTTCGTGGCTTGGGGGGTCTGGCCAAGCAAAAAAGCCTCCGACATTTGTTGTTTTCTCTATCTCCTGATGTTTTTCTTTTTCAGGAAACCATGACTAGTCCTTATCCCGGTTTATTTTCCTTTTCTAAACTTTGCTCGGGCTGGGAGTTTTGTGCCCTTAGCTCTAATGGCCTTTCTGGAGGCATCCTTTCTGGCTGGAATCCAAAAATCATTAAATGCAAAGCCTTTCATACTGCTGCTGGTATTCTGCTAAATGCTTCAATACGGGGATCTTCCCTCAATCTCTCAATTTTAAACTGTTATGGTCCTTACCTCAATCAGTACTCCTTCTGGAATGCTGTGGCTTCGGGTGGCCTTCTCTCACTTCCAAATCTTATTTTAGCCGGTGATCTTAATCTGACTCTGAATGCCTTAGAGATCTGGGGCTCCAAAGCACATTCTGACCCTTTGGGTCCTTTTTTCTCTAAACTATTCTCTGACCATCATTTAGTGGATGTGGCTTCTGCCTGTGCTGGTCCTACCTGGAGGAATGGAAGGATAGGGGAAGATGGTATTTCAAAAAGAATGGATCGATTTCTATTATCAGATCAGTTGGTCAACTTGCTTCAATGGTATCAAGTTTGGGCTCATAGATGTGGGATTTCTGATCATTTCCCTGTGGTTCTTGAATGGACTGACCATCATAGTCATTGTGCCTATCCCTTTAAGTTTAACCAATCCTGGTTAGATAATGAAGATTTTATTCATATGGTTCATTCTGAATGGCCCCGCATTCTATCAAACCCTTCTTTGGATGATATGCAGGATTTCCATGTTGGACTCAGAACTCTAAAGGAGAAGGTTAAGTCTTGGATTAAAATAGAAGCTTTAAAGATGAAATATAAGTCTGTTGCTTTGGAAAAGGAAATAAGCTCTATTCTCCTTTCCTCTCATTCAGCAATTTTAAATCAAGACCAGCAACTTAAATTGAACTCTCTTAAAAATGATCTTCAGAAGCTGATTGATCATGAAATTAATTCTTCCAGACTTCAAAGCAGAATTACCTGGGCAAAAAAAGGGGATGCTAATACTAAGTTCTTTCATGCTGTGGCTTCAGCTCGCAAAAATCATAATGCGATTTGGAGTCTTCAAGATGAGTTGGGAAATTGGGTTTTGGATGATAAAAGTCTTAAAGAACTTGGTATTTGACATTTTAGGACCTTGTTTGAAGATGATCATTTAACTAATCTGGAAGCTCAAATCAAAGTTATCTGTCTCTTCCCTTCTTTTATGATTTCAGAGAAGATAAAATCCTTTACTAGTCCTATCACTATCTTGGAAGTTGAAAAGGCCTTAAAAATATTTAAAAAAGATAAGGCACCTAGCCTGGATGGATGGCCGGTTGAGTTCTATCTGACTTTCTTTGATCTTATGGGCCCACTTCTTGTTAACATGGTGGAATCTTCCAGAATCTCAGGCAGAGTGTCTCATGCTCTCAACTCTACTTTCCTTGCTCTCATTCCGAAGGTTGATTTGCATGTCTCTTTTGCAGGCTTTCGCCCAATTTCTCTATGTAACCTCTGTTATAAGCTCATTTCAAAAGTTGCGGCTATGAGGCTTAAGCCTTTCCTTGATGAAGCCATTTCTCCCCAACAATTTGGTTTTTTTAAAAATCGACAAATCCTTGATCCCATAGCCATTTCTCAAGAGGTTCTGCATATTGTCAATTCCAAAAAAAGGTGTGCACTTATTCTTAAATTAGATTTATCAAAAGCATTTGATAGAGTAAATTGGACATTCATCCATCTCCTTCTCATTCAAATAGGAGTCCCCCTTGTTGCGGTTAACTGGATTATGGGATGCGTTTCTTCAGCCAACTTTGCTGTGCTTGTCAATGGCTTTGCTTCTTCTTTCTTTTTGCCTCTTGGGGAATCAGGCAGGGATGCCCTCTATCCCCCCTCTTGTTCATTCTGGTAATAGAAGGGCTTAGTCTATTGATAGAGGATGCAAAGCAAAATGGAATGGTTAAAGGAATCAAAATTTCATATTAGCTCTCTCTCACTCATTTACTTTTTGTAGATGATGTGATCTTATTTGGCTTGGGTACATTTGAGGAATGGTTAGCCTTCAAAGGGATTCTTGATATTTTCTGTGAAGCTTCAGGTATGAGTATTAATGTTAACAAATCAAGTTTTGTGCAGAATGATCTAAGTGTGGACACTCTCCATAAAATTACAGATATTCTCCCTTTCAGAGTGGATGAAATTCGAAAAGGGTTTGGATATCTTGGCTTCTTTCTTAAGCCTTCAGGTTACTTAGTAAAGGATTGGCTCTGGTTGGTTACAAAATTTGAAAAGAAAATTTCTCATTAGACAAATAGATTCCTTTCTATGGGAGGCCCTCTTGTCCTCATTCGTTCTGTTTTATCAAGCATGCCAGTTTATTGGATGGCTTTGGTTCCGATTCCATCCTCTATTTTAGACAAGCTCAGAAAGAAGTTTTTTTCGTTTCTGTGGGGCTCTTCATCAAAGACTAAAAAATTCTATTTGGTGGATTGGCATCTTTTGGCTCGCCCTACCTCTCATGGTGGATGGGGAATTAAACATCTTCCTTGCTTCATTCTTTCCTTGAGAATGAAAATATTTTGGTTAGCTTTAAATAGTAAGGGAATTTGGAATCTCCTCATTGCTGTTAAATATCTAAAAAATAAACCTCTGCACTTATGGTTCAAGGAAAAAAAATTCATTTCTAGGAATGCCTCAATTATCTAGAGGGGCTTCATCTCCACCTTAACCTGGATTGGCAGAGGTATCATTTGGAAAGTAGGGAATGGAGAGTCCATCAGTTTGGGTGCAGATCCATTCATTGGTATGGGATCCTCCTTTGTTTTGCCAAGAGAATTAAGGGATTACTTAGAAGACTTTGGCATTTGCACCCTTGCTCACGCTCGTAACCAAAATTATTTTGCCACTAGTTATTGGTTTTCTTCTGATGATCTTGATCTCATTGGAGAATGGAAAACAGCCTGGGACAATTTTATTAGAGGATTGGAATATGGCCGCATTCGTCTCAATAATCAAAATGATGCAATTTCTTGGTCTCATAACAATTATACTGGTCCTATAATCGCTGATGAAGGATATAAATGCATATTCTCTAATATTTGTTCAGAGATAAATGATTCAGTTCTGAAAATTCTATGGACTCTAAATATTCCTTTGAAATTAAAATGCCTCATTTGGTTGCTGCTCAGAGGAAAGATTTTAACCTGGGATCAATTGCAAAGCAGAGGCCACATGGGACCCAGTCGATGTGTCCTTTGTGAAGATAATCTGGAACTCATTCATCATTTATTTTTCTGTTGTCCCTTCTCTGTTAGTATATTCAATCATTTTGCTGTTAAATTCCAGTGCTCTTTGCCAGTTTATAACTCTGCTCATTCTTTTTTGAACCAATGGTTCATCTCTACAGCGCAATCTGCTCCCTACAGTTACCTTCCTTTGTTCATTCTCTGGGGAATCTGGCTTCTTTGGAATCATTGCTTATTTGAAAATAAGAAACCATCCTTCTTAGCTTTGATTTTCAGGATTGAAGGATTGGTAATTTCTTACCCTGTGCCGATTCTTACTCATAAATCCCGTAATCCTGGTCCTGTTCCAATAAAAAGCTTTCCTTGTAGATTTTTTGATGGAGCTGCTGCGGAAAATCTAGTAGGCTTAGGATTTGTGATATTTATCAATGACTCTCATTTCTTCAGTTTTTCTATGGGATGTGGAAGAAGTACGAATACCAGAGCAGAGTTATTGGCTCTTTGGGAAATTCTAAGAGTTGGTTTATTGATGGGAATACCTTTGCAGTTGATTTATGGTGATTCCATGGTTATTATTTCTTGGCTTAACAGAATTTCAGCACTTGATGTTCCATCTCTGATGCATTGGTGCACCGACATAAGATATATGATTCATGTGGCCCCTCCGGTGATCTTTAAACACACATTTCGAGAGCGTAATTCGCTGGCAGATGAACTCTCAAAAAAAGCTTTGCATTTGGATATGGGATTTGTTTATTTTTCAGAATCTTTGGATGGTTTGGTTATTAACCAAGGAAGTCTTCATCTTTTTTGAGAAGCTGATCCTTTATTATTCAGCTAATGATTTCAGCAGTTGAAGATGTATCTCTTTTTGTTCACTTAGAGTCCACTCTGCCAGCCTGTTTTGCTCTGAATTGTATTGTTTAAAGTTCACTTCAGATTCTTATCAGCATTTCTGACCTGATTTATTTAGGGATGATGAGGAAAGCCTGCTACGATCGGACTTTTTTCTAGTTTTGATGCTTTGTTTTGTCATTATTTGTCTTGCATGAGACGGAACTGTTTAATAGTCATCATATTGGTATGTAAATGATGTCTTTTGATTCAACTGAATAACAAAGACTGGTATTTTTTCCTCTGAAAAAGATTTTATTTATTTATTTATACCTTTATTTATATCAACATGCCTTTTATTATAGATAGTTACTAATTTTTAAAAAGAATATATTGAAATACATATACAATGTCTAGTTACGTATATATTATGATCCTTTTAATATGATTATTACATATTTTTAAGAATCCATTCTAAAATATTTTATATGGAGAAAATTTTCTAGTTATTTGTGACCTTTTATGTTGTTAAATAATGTTTTTTAGCTTTAATAGTGTGAAAAGATTATATGAGTTATCTATTCTAAAATATTTTATATCTAGAGGTTTTCTAAATACTTGTGACCTTTTATGCGATTTATTGATATTTGTATCTTTTCTTTGCGTGATTCATCAAAAATATAATGGTTTGTGCTTGTTAGGAATGGTTAAAATGGTTGACTGATTAATGAAGTGCTGATATTCAGTTTTGTGTTAAGATATGTAATGATTCATTTCTAATTATTAGGAAATAGGTAATTTTTCTTTGGAAATTGGGTTCATATGGCTAAAATGAGGGTTGTGGTCCTATATTATAAATTATAACAACCACGAACTCTTATTTGAATGAAAGTTTTTTTTTTTTTTTTTTCAGGAAGAAAAAAGCATGTCCTTGTTATTCATTAATCTGAATCAAAGGGCATCTATCGTGCCTTCCCTTTGTAGGGATATAAACAAATAAATTCTGTGACGGTCTTTCATCTGTGAATACCATGAGTGTGTCTCGAATCATATGAGCAAGCTCGAGGGAGGACAAACAGTGCACCAACCAAGCGATGTAGCCATAATCAGTAAGGGGAAGTGGCCAGCTCCATAGTCCATTATCCATAACATTCAGAGAAAACAACCGCTGCAGAACTGCTATCATGAGGTGCCAGCTCCAAATCATCAAAAAGGTGCATTGATGATGATCTCAGAGTCACAAAAAATATTCAATTTTGGTATCCCCATCGATAGAGTAACATGCAACAGAGCCCACAGCGCAATCAATTCAGCTCTGGTATTAGTGCATGTCCCCGCCCCCAAAGAAAATTCAAATGAATGGGACACATTCAGGTAGAGATAGAATCCAACCCCACCAATACCCTCAGTACCTTCCCCATCAAAAAAACCATATGGGGGAATGAGAACAGGCTCAAGTCCAATAGCTCTTGGTTTTTTGACTTTTGCAACAACATGCTTGTACAACTGAGAAAGATACATTACTTGCTGGGTAATACTCATAAGAGATGGCTTATTCCCTTCAAAGTGGTGTTGTTCCTTTCCTTCCAGACAACCCAGATAGTAAAAAAGGGTAGGCAACAGCAGACAAAGTGCTTAGAGAAGCGAGAAATCCAAGCGCTCAGGAAAGTGCTGAGTTTATCGGAGCGCTGAGGAGGAAGAAAGTGATAAACATCACTCAAATAAATAATGGCATTCTTCCACATAGAGCAAGAACTAAATAGATGTTGCACGCAATCTTCTCCATTTCCATAGAGAGCACAACAACCAGGTCCTATCCACCCACATTTCTGGAGATTTTCGCAAGTTCGTATCTTATTTTCTAGGGCAAACCAAACAAAGAAGCTAATTTTCTTCGGTAGAATACCAGACCAGATCAGAGCTTGAAGTGGGAAACCAATCGGTGAGGAAGAGGAGAATATAATACTTTCATATACCAATTCCGCAGTAACAGATCCTTCAGATCAGTTATATTCCCAAACCAATTTATCAGTACTGGAACTTAGTCTTATTCTCGCACCTTCCAAAATGCTCGTGTATTTTTCCTAAAGAAGTTTCCATTCCCCACCTATATTTAAATCTTCTACATTGTACCAATAGGTGTGATGTCCGGGAGGCATGTTGTGAGACTGAGAGAGGTTAGTGACTCCCAAGTCTTCGAGATAAGATCTAAAATTGGAAGGAAGCCCTGGGATATGCAGAGTTCCTACGATCGGGTCTATACCCAGTAATATATCCATTCCATTACCCACGTGCCAGGAAAGACACTTTCCAATCCATGGTAGAGTTTGAATGAGGCCTTTCCAGATCACAGAAGCATGTTGTATGATGAAATTTTTTTCCCTAAGGCATGCCACAATAGATTGGTTCTTCAAATACTTTCTTATTAAAACCTGATGACATAGACCCCTATTATGAAGGACCATCCAGAAATGCTTGGCTCTTAGTGCAATACTGAACCAAAAGATATTTTTGATGTCCCAGCCACCAAAAGCCTTTGGCCATGTGAGGTGCTCCCAGCTCACCAGATGATACCTGCGTTTGTCTCCATTTGATTCCCAAAGAAAAGAAAAAGTAAGACTTCCGAGCTTGTTGAGGACTGAGATGGGAATAGGAGCCAGTCCTGGCTAGTAGACCGGGACACCGGACATGACAGCTTGGACAAGAACCAGATGACCACCAAGAGAGAGGTACTTGTGAGACCAATGATAGATTATTTTTTCAAATTTCTGAATTAACCAGTGCCAGTCACAAACCTTATAACCCAAAGTCTTGAGAAAATAACCAAGGTACTTACATGTAGAAAGGGGATCCATCTTATAGGGCATGATACGGGACAACAACTTCGACATTATTGAAGAGGAAGATAGACTTTTCCATACTAATGCACATCCCAGATGCTTTGCAAAAAGAGCTGAGAATTACATCAAATGCCATCCATTCCAGCTAGGTACCAGTTCCAAGGAGAATAACATCATCCATGAAAAGGAGGTGGGTCAGGGCAAGAGATGGAGATATTTTGATACCTCTGATAAGTCCATTCACCCTAGCATCATTGATCAAAAGGCTAAGCCCTTCAATTACAAGTAAGAAAAGCAAGCGAGATAAGGGACAGCCTTGTCTGATACCCCTAACATCTCAATTTTTTTAAAGGTTGTAACTTGTCATGAGAAATTGTACCAAAAAATAATTGATGAAATAGTTCATATTAGAAAATGGTGAAGTATAAGGATTGCACAGTAAATAGATGTTATATTTCATCGCCATTCCTATGATGGAATTAGGTCACTAAGGCACATCCTAACACTAGATAGTTGTAGCTATGCTTCTCAATAATGTTTAAATCGGAGAACAAAGACAAATGCTCATGAAAAGTTTAAACATATTTTGTACGAGTACTTTCTTGGTTTCATGTGAAGGAATAATTCATACCAGTGATATTTAGTGGTGACATTATAATATGTGGAAATGATTATAATGTGTGAAGTCTACCTATGTTTCAAATATGACAACAAGCAGAGAAGTTAGGGATGAGGATCTAAAACGTCATAGGTTTTACATCTCTCATTGTCATCTTTGAATCATGTACATAGAATTTTGTTCATTATATTCATTCCCTCGCAAAACTCTTAATTTCAACATAATAGTAACAGTCATGTATGCGTTGTCCAAGAAAACGTATCCCTACTACTATCCCTCTAACCACTCCATATGTGTGAATTCATGTCGATTCAATAATCCCTAGTTTAATCCATCTAGTAAGTAATGTTATAACTAACACAACCATATTAAATTGAAAATGGTTGACATAAGTTGATCGTCGACATTATTAAAGGTGCAAAACAACAATGTTATTAGATGTTATGAAGATGGAATTACATTATAATTGAGAAAAATGTCATAATTATTCCACAAGGAAATAATTGTTTAGTCAGAATTTCATGATCATGAAATAAGAATCATTTCATAATTGAGAAGAAAGATCATAATGAGTTGGAAAATTATTATAATTGAGCATCGAACATGTGCATGGTTCGTTAGGAGATAGTTTACAATAGCCATTTTGTGTGAACTAAGGAATGCCATTTCTTCTCCTGGTATTATTGGATGTTACAAGTTAATAAATGATGCTCTTTATATGATGAACTTCTATGTTTGTTGGTGACAAGTGAGGGTAAATGCTTTATGCCTTGTAGGAATCGCGTATCCTATAGGGGGTTCCGATTTATTTAAGACCTCATAGTGGAGTAGACTACATGTTTGTTTCTATATATACATGGAATATTGTTGGAATATATTTGATTATAAAGATTCATTAATGTTTGCGACTACAGTGTGTGATTGAAATAACAGAGTTAAAAGAAAATTTCCATACCATATGTAGTGTCCCTCTTAGACCCTTGTTGCTAATAAGTGCGGAAAAATGAGAAAGTTTCGTTTTTTAGTACTACAAATGGGTCCCACCTATTAGCGGAAGACTTTACAAAAGATTTCATATCTAATATGTCAGAACCATGTGCATGAAAGAAAAACAATCCATTTAAGAATTCCTTTTTAAAGCAATTCACAACATGTCATCTTCATAATGCCCCAAAAATGACTTGTTAAGCAATCCACAAATTAGTAAGTTAACAGTGACAATTTTATTATCTTTTACAGTATTACCTTCCATCGGCAGCCACAGGATCACATGTACAGAAAATTCCTTGAAGAATGTTAATCTAATACCTGTAATAAATGGCCTTAGTAAAGTGTCAGCCATAAGACAGATATTAATTAGTATTTATCAACCAATCAGTATAAGCTCCACTAGCAGGGATCTGCCCACTTCTCAAGTTTCCATATCTTATTTCTAATTTAGTTTTTCTACATGCTAAGCCACTCAATAGATGACATTATGACACACCATTAAGTCTTATGCAAGTACATGAAGGATTAATCTGAGTTCTTAATTCCCCCTTAACTCGAGTCTTGGTTATTGAGACTTTAATCATGTAATGCCCCCATATGTCCCACCTATGTAAAAGTCGGGTAAACTTTGGTTCTTTTTTTCTTTTTGCCTATTTTCAAGGCACTTGATAAATAAGCATATGTTTGTGTAATAGGATTTCAACCATATTTATTATCACAATATCCAAGCACATTAGATCCAGGATTCCTTGGGGGGGACAACCCCATGCGACCTAATGTTTTTGGAAAAAAAGAACATCGCATCAAAACTTAACCCTTTGACATAATCATCCAATCAAGATTTGGCTCTGTTCCTTAAGAGTTCCAATATATGTATATAAATCTGTAGTAATATTACTCTATTCAGAAAACCTATAATGTAAAAAAAAATGTAATTCCGTGGACAATAATTCTTTACGTTTTGTCTTCCTAAGAGTCTTCCTTGAGTACCATCTTTTGATGAGGACCTAACTACCACATTGTAGCATTCCCGTACAAGACCTTTCAAGGAACTCAGGATACACCAACTCAAATGTAACAGACATACTTACATAAAAATAAGCTATGGCAGAGTGTTATATACATTGTCATCTTTCTAACCATTCCTTCGATTATAATTTCCTATGAAGGTTGTACATGATAGACCTCCATTTACTTTACACCTACTAAATCTTGATATTAACATAAACTTTGTGTTCTAAGCATTATACATACAAAGCATTCTATCTTTACATAATGTGGATGTTCTCAATGGAAGAATTCTTATATGCAGCTTCCAACTAATATTTCAAATACATTCTTGAGTTTCCTTAACCACATTTCCACATGCATTGACTTGCGACTAACATACGGGTCTCTTATACATTGGCAAGGTTTTGAATCATTTCCATCTTTTCTTAATAAGTTACTTTGGACAAAACAACTTAAGTCTAACCGTCTAAACTTATGGATTGAAAATCTCATATTATTTTTATCTAACAATACTTATTTAATCATGTCTTCACACCACTGTTCATCATTCTCATAACAATGCATTCTTCAAGAGTTTAAATACTTATCTTTAGACATTGTGACTAGTTGTGCATTTATTTTGTACCAATAAGAATGTAAGTATTCTTTATAGCCTTTCAGAAAACACATAAACACATAAATTAGAAAAATGACAGGGAGACACGAAGATATACGTGGTTCACCCCAACTAGGGCTACATCCACCAAGTTCGCTAATCTTATATTATTTTTCCAATTTGTAAGGTTACAATTACGCAGCACTTCAACTGCACTTTCCATTCTTCCTCACGAAGTAGAAGAGAGTGCTCTCTCTCCATATATATAGTCAATATCCAAAAAGAATACAAGGTAAAACAAAAGCTTACACTCATACAACAACTCAAAAATCTGCATTGTCCAAATGCGCTTCCAACATATGCATTTTTAGTCAAGTCAGGAAAACAAATAATCGTCTTCAGAACTATATGTATGTATAAGTTTTCTTCATAAATAAAAGAGGTAGCTTTCATGTTTAAAAGGCAAACCCTTACTTCCTGAAGCTTTATAATTTACAAACAACTAAAAGACAACTGAACCCATCCTCAATGGATCTTCATGTATGGTGTTATGGTTAGGATCTGGGTTATCTTTGTCATCAATAATTTGCAAGCCTATTGCTGCTTTGGATGTCCCAATGTTTTTATTTCTGTCTGATTTCTTATAACGTGTGGAAGATCTTAAACGTACATTGCTCAGGGTACATAAGGGTAAAGTGTGACAAGTAGCGCACTTACTTTCAGAGCTTGCGGATAACTATATAAGTGCGAGAGTACTCTGCCCTATGTGACTTGTCCTCGCCCCCCGTAGCTCATACCCAAAAAGATCACTTCTCGCTAAGGAGGAACACTATAACCATATAATTAAGCATTAACGGGGTCTTCGTCCCGGGCTGACCTGGGGGCAAACGAAATCTCAAGAAGAAAACATTCAACGCTTACTAGATACATACTCATTCTCGCTTGAGGTGGAGAAACATTTTCGTTCAGAAGTAACCAGCTAATCCTTTTGATTGGTTTTGAGGTTGTTGGGTCATAAACTGTCTCGACAACTAGAAGATAAGAAAATTTTGGCCATAAATCTGCAACCGGAGAATTTGCTGGCTCTTGAGTGGTTACATTTCTGAGCTCTAAACCTAAAAATAGTCCAACTACAAAATGAAATATAGATAGCATTTATTGCCTTTCTATCACCATTTGAAGTATAAATTCTTGGACGAGAATCATCCGGGCTTGTGATATCGATAACAGTTTTATTCTCCACTAATACGATCTAACTCGTTTAGCTAACCCCCCCCCCAACGTGCAATAGACAGTTGCAAATAGTGGCAACGTGCAAGTGGATTTTCTCAAAATAGAGGTTTATTCTGCTAACAGTTATTTTTCCGGGTATGAAATTCAAGCAAGCCCTGGCTATAGCCCGAGAAGGATCGAACTATAATTTAAGGAGGATGCTCCACTCAAAATGGGTAGTTATAAAGATTTAAAGGCAAGATTGCATGGACAGCTTCATAGTTTAGATCTAAAAGAAGTAAAGTTTAACGCATTAGATCCAATGCGTAGCTAAATAAGCCATGTCAGAATTAATACAAAATCATTTGGATTAAAATAGCAGTGAGCACCTGCATTCATAGAGGAATCCAAACGTATGGATAGGATAGATCCAGCCAGCCCGGATCGGATAGATCCATGCAAAAATATATTAAAAAAAACAACATCCAGCATATAAAAAATTCTTGGTCGCAACTAGGGTTAGTTTCTCTGAAATGAAACCCAACTAGAAGAGGCATGGTTGGCTAGATTCACGCCAACAAAACCAGCCGATATAAGGCTTAAAAATAAACGCATTGCCCTTCCCCATCAAATATTTGCAGCGCAGAGAGAGAAAGAGATATCACTTACAGTGCCCTTCAAAGGAGAACTCTTACAGCGCAGGAAGAGAGAGAGGCCTTAGTTCACATAGGAGAAAGATCGAATCCTCCAAAAGGCAGATGAAACTCGGGATGAACTAGCCGCTTCTCCATGCATGCGAATTTCCTAAGTGAGATGAGATGTTCCTACTTCCTTTCTTTTTCCTCTTTCCCCCTTCAATACGATCTCAAAGCAATTTATAACGTATGGCTGAAAACCTTCCCCTCAACGCAAGCGAAAATCATTCCTCCTCTGTGACGATATTCTCGCCTTACCAGCGCTGAGGACTGAATTTCCTCAAATGGTGAAAAGGATACTAAATGCTGAGGGTTATCCTGCCCCAATACCGCCGAGGTCTTTCTATAACTAAAAAAAAAGTAACTGAAAATTAGAAACTGTCTCATTTTCCAAAACGCGGATTTTGGTATCTAGGATATGCACTTTTCCCGAGACACTGGGTGCCATTATTAGAAGGATAGGGCACTGTTTACTGCTGTTTCCAGTTAAGCATGAAACCATGCCCTTGTGCTGATTTTAAAAGACAGGAGGCGCACCAAAATACAGCTGACAAAGTTGCATAAAAGAAGCGAGGGAAACACACACATTAAGTGAATAATCAAAAGGAGGTTAGAGCAAGGCATAATGTCCAATCTTTTCGGCCTTTTCAATTTGTTGTGCATGCTATTCTAGCTAGGAAACTAAGGTGAAACTTAAAGACGGACTTCCCCCCCGGAGAGCGTGCTTGTGAGAGGAGAACCATGAGATCTCCCATCCAACGGTTTTCTTTTCATATAATTGACCATATACAAAAACTTCAACTTAGAAAAAGGATTTCTATGTAATGCTATGTTTTACATGTAACAATATATATATATCTCAAATATGTAAATCTTCCGTATGTAAAATGTTGTTCATTAATATGTATATAATGGTCTACATATCTGGATTATATATATCTCCAATATATATAATGTTCTTCACTATATAATGGTTTACATATAATACATATATGTATGAGCCATGTAATGCTTCATGATTATATGTAATGTATATATCTAAAATATATACATATCTCCATTATAATGTTTTTACATATCTCAAATATATATCTCCAACATATATAATGTTATATGTCTCAAGTACCCTTGATTACTTGCGGTGGGAGTAACCTCATGGTGGGGGTTTTCCATTCCTTATGGACGCATATATGATTCACTTTATATTTTTACGAGTCATAGTCGCTCCTAGGTATTCAAGGTGGGAGGGGGACGTTACATCCTTTCCCCCTAGAATTAACACCGACCTCGGTGTTACTTGTTTGTCATCCTCTGCCTTACTGGCACTTTTTGCTTATGTTCACACTCTGGTGAGCGAAAGTCCAATTCTACTTTTAACCTCTTATTCGCCATACCTATGATGAGAACATACATACTTTAATATTTATAAGAATGAGGTCTGCATTGTGTTTCCCGACTTGAAGCACTACTTTAAATCTGCATCCTATCAACATCAATGTATCAAAATTTAGCATAATTTAGTTTCGTCATTCCTTCTCATTTACGCATTAAGACATGTAACCGTTTTTGGAAAGCTGCTAACAGAACTTTCATTTTTCGTTATCCTTTGAACTCTCCCTGGAGTTAAATTTTTGGGTGGACTTACATTTATTTCTGAGGTTACTCTCCCTTTTGACCACCAGTCAAAAGTTTTCTCCTCAGCGACATCAGACAGCGTCCTATCTTCCAGATGTCCAATTTTTTTTTTTTTGCCTAGGTCTTTTCTTGCCACACCATGCACCTAACACCAATGTGCTCACGCGGCAATCACTTGCCTAACACCATTGTGCTCTTGCGGCGTACATGTCTAACACCGATGTGCTCACGCGGCAATCACTTGCCTAACAGCATGGTGCTCCCGCAACATGCAAATTTTTCTTTAGTATAGATTTCACTTTACCAATCATAATGCACACCCCTTGGTGCTTCGTATGAATTTTACCGCCATTGTCCTGACTTGCGAGTCGGCTATACGGTTAGTTAAAACATCTTTCAATAACTCACAATTTTATTAACTAATCATAAGTTGCAGCGACTTAATCATCACTTATGAGCGGTATAACCTTGTAAATTATCTAGGAATTTAATTCCTTACACATTTCTGCGCAAGTTGAGCGCAACTTATCTATGCAGGCATAATTTTTTTTTTATTATTATATATATCGTAGTGCACGCTGATTGTAGCACTCATCATTATAATGGTGAAACCTGCAATGTCAGTATAAACCAGATAATCCACAGTTGAATCATTGGTTTATAAGACCTTGAAATTCGACAATCATCATTCCTTAACCTCATTATTTAAGGCAGGGAATACTTTTTCTACCAGTCAATCCCGACTGATAGTGTTCTTGGCATATCCTGCAATGTCAGTGTATAAAGTTATGCAACATTCATCAACTCAAATAACTTTAGATGTCTTTACCCATCTGTTGTTTGGATAATTATGGTGAAGAGACATCCCATCTTTACACCACATTTAAGTGTGGCAAACTAGGGACATATGTATTCCGATAACATCAGTAATTCTAAGTGGGCTACTTGCCACCATTTCACACCTTAACCACTTATGTTAGGTCTAATGATGTTTTTGTTCATCCAATACAAGTCTCTATATCTAGTGCAATATAACGAGAAGCATTATCTTTTTTAAGCACAAGATACTTTATCGTTTCACTTTGGCTATACTCTAGCCAAATTTCATAGGTAATCTAATTAACTTACATTCCATTTTTCAGTTGTGGTCCAACTAGGACTTTCACAATTCACCACCTGTAAAAATCCCAATGCTCCGTGAGTTACCATAACATACATGAAATGTCATTTCAAACATAAAAATATCATAATATCTACTTGACATATTCTTCCTTCCAGAGCCCTAAAAGCTCCTCCTCAAACACAACTTTCATATCTCTAGGCGTACTTGATGTTTCACGCCTACTCGCTCAATACTGTATCCATGTGGTAGCTTGACATTCCCCATGTTCCATAGCTTATCATCAAGGTATTTCTACCTAATCCCTCTAGACCTGAGTGACTTACATTATACATTCAACATACCTTGATGCATATATAGATCATCTCAAAAGATTCTATAATTAGCTACTATACTAGAATTTTTCCAAAATTTTACATTCTTAACATAACAAATTATTGAAGCTATGGTTTTTTTTTTCAAATTTCAATATAACTAATCAAATGTTATCGTCTTGGTAACTTTTTCATAATAAGCAAGGAATCATACAGACTCCATGTGATATTATTTCTACCACGGATTTCATCTTTGCCTCTCATCCTCAAGTGATGCTGCTTCTTACAACCATGCGCACCTGCATTATTTGTTCACACATTCTTGCCCAAAATGAGTACCATTTTACCCTCATAAGCAAATTACATGATAAGATGTTCCTATTAGACTGCAACAAAAATATGTATGTGCATCATATCAAGGATTTACTTCCTTTTTAATATCCTTCTAATGCATTAATATTATGCACTTAATCTTACCAAACACAATTTTAACTTGCACTTCACTTCATCAATACGTATGTAAAACACATAAGTATATCTTTCTCTAGATAAGCCTAAAAGTGTCTTCATTTTCTCATTCACCAAATTAGACAAATAACCTTTCCTGTACACAACTAACTTCAAGCTTTACACATAATACTCAGAAACCCGTGGAGAGAGTTCAACAATATTTCCTTTTATAGCGTGCATTATAATATCACATAGTTAAATCACATAGTTCATATCATACCTGCATTTCGATGAATCCATCAGCTCCGAGCGTTTTAACTTTTCTCTGATACCATATGTAGTGTCCCTCTTAGACCCTTGTTGCTAATAAGTGCGGAAAAATGAGAAAGTTTCATTTTTTAGTACTACAAATGGGTCCCACCTGTTAGCGAAAGACTTTACAAAAGATTTCATATCTAATATGTCAGAACCATGTGCATGAAAGAAAAACAATCCATTTAAGAATTCCTTTTTAAAGTAATTCACAACATGTCATCTTCATAATGCCCCAAAAATGACTTGTTAAGCAATCCACAAATTAGTAAGTTAACAGTGACAATTTTATTATCTTTTACAGTATTACCTTCCATCGGCAGCCATAGGATCACATGTACAGAAAATTCCTTGAAGAATGTTAGTCTAATACTTGTAAAAAATGGCCTTATTAAAGTGTCAGCCATAAGACAGATATTAATTAGTATTTATCAACCAATCAGTATAAGCTCCACTAGCAGGGATCTACCCACTTCTCAAGTTGCCATATCTTATTTCTGATTTAGTTTTTCTACATGCTAAGCCACTCAATAGATGACATTATGACACACCATTAAGTCTTATGCAAGTACATGAAGGATTAATCTGAGTTCTTAATTCCCCCTTAACTTGACTCTTGGTTATTGAGACTTTAATCATGTAATGCCCCCATATGTGCCACCTATGTAAAAGTTGGGTAAACTTTGGTCCTTTTTTTCATTTTGCCTATTTTCAAGGCACTTGATAAATAAGCATATGTTTGTGTAATAGGATTTCAACCATATTTATTATCACAATATCCAAGCACATTAGATCCAGGATTCCTTGGGGGGACAACCCCATGCGACCTAATGTTTTTGGAAAAAAAGAACATCGCATCAAAACTTAACCCTTCGACATAATCATCCAATCAAGATTTGGCTCTGTTCCTTAAGAGTTCCAATATATGTATATAAATCTGTAGTAATATTACTCTATTCAGAAAACCTATAATGTAAAAAAAAACGTAATTCCGTGGACAATAATTCTTTACGTTTTGTCTTCCTAAGAGTCTTCCTTGAGTACCATCTTTTGATGAGGACCTAAATACCACATTGTAGCATTCTCGTACAAGATCTTTCAAGGAATTCAGGATACACCAACTCAAATGTAACAGACATACTTACATAAAAATAAGCTATGGCAGAGTGTTATATACATTGTCATCTTTCTAACCATTCCTTCGATTATAATTTCCTATGAAGGTTGTACATGATAGACCTCCATTTACTTTACACCTGCTAAATCTTGATATTAACATAAACTTTGTGTTCTAAGCATTATACATACAAAGCATTCTATCTTTACATAATGTGGATGTTCTCAATGGAAGAATTCTTATATGCAGCTTCCAACTAATATTTCAAATACATTCTTGAGTTTCCTTAACCACATTTCCACATGCATTGACTTGCGACTAACATACAGGTCTCTTATACATTAGCAAGGTTTTGAATCATTTCCATCTTTTCTTAATAAGTTACTTTGGACAAAACAACTTAAGTCTAACCGTCTAAACTTATGGATTGAAAATCTCATATTATTTTTATCTAACAATACTTATTTAATCATGTCTTCACACCACTATTCATCATTCTCATAACAATGCATTCTTCAAGAGTTTAAATACTTATCTTTAGACATTGTGACTAGTTGTGCATTTATTTTGTACCAATAAGAATGTAAGTATTCTTTATAGCCTTTCAGAAAACACATAAACACATAAATTAGAAAAATGACAGGGAGACACGAAGATATACGTGGTTCACCCCAACTAGGGCTACATCCACCAAGTTCGCTAATCTTATATTATTTTTCCAATTTGGAAGGTTACAATTACGCAGCACTTCAACTGCACTTTCCATTCTTCCTCACGAAGTAGAAGAGAGTGCTCTCTCTCCATATATATAGTCAATATCCAAAAAGAATACAAGGTAAAACAAAAGCTTACACTCATACAGCAACTCAAAAATCTGCATTGTCCAAATGCGCTTCCAACATATGCATTTTTAGTCAAGTCAGGAAAACAAATAATCGTCTTCAGAACTATATGTATGTATAAGTTTTCTTCATAAATAAAAGAGGTAGCTTTCACGTTTAAAAGGCAAACCCTTACTTCCTGAAGCTTTATAATTTACAAACAACTAAAAGACAACTGAACCCATCCTCAGATGGATCTGCATGTATGGTGTTATGGTTAGGATCTGGGTTATCTTTGTCATCAATAATATGCAAGCCTATTGCTGGTTTGGATGTCCCAATGTTTTTATTTCTGTCTGATTTCCTATAACATGTGGCAGATCTTAAACGTACATTGCTCAGGGTACATAGGGGTAAAGTGTGACAAGTAGCACACTTACTTTCAGAGCTTGCAGATAACTATATAAGTGCGAGAGTACTCTGCCCTATGTGACTTGTCCTCGCCCCCTATAGCTCATACCCAAAAAGATCACTTCTCGCTAAGGAGGAACGTTATAACCATATAATTAAGCATTAACGGGGTCTTCGTCCCGGGCTGACCTGGGGGCAAACGAAATCTCAAGAAAAAAACATTCAACGCTTACTAGATACATACTCATTCTCGCTTGGGGTGGAGAAACATTTTCATTCAGAAGTAACCAGCTAACCCTTTTGATTGGTTTTGAGGTTGTTGGGTAGTAAACTGTCTTGGCAACTAGAAGATAAGAAACTTTTGGCCATAAATCTGCAACCGGAGAATTTGCTGGCTCTCGAGTGGTTACATTTCTGAGCTCTCAACCTAAAAATAGTCCAACTACAAAATGAAATATAGATAGCATTTATTACCTTTCTATCACCATTTGAAGTATAAAGTCTTGGACAAGAATCATCCGAGCTTGTGATATCGATAACAGTTTTATTCTCCACTAATACGATCTAAGTCGTTTAGCTAACCCCCCCCCCCAACGTGCAGTAGACAGTTGCAAATAGTGGCAATGTGCAAGTGGATTTTCTCAAAATAGAGGTTTATTCTGCTAACAGTTATTTTTCCGGGTATGAAATTCAAGCAAGACCTGGCTGTAGCCCGAGAAGGATCGAACTATAATTTAAGGAGGACGCTCCACTCAAAATGGCCAGTTATGAAGATTTAAAGGCAAGATTGCGTGGATAGCTTCATAGTTTAGATCTAAAAGAAGTAAAGTTTAATGCATTAGATCCAATGCGTAGCTAAATAAGCCATGTCAGAATTAATACAAAATCATTTGGATTAAAATAGCAGCGAGCACCTGCATTCATAGAGGAATCCAAACGTATGGATAGGATAGATCCAGCCAGCCCGGATCGGATAGATCCATGCAAAAATATATATAAAAAAACAACATCCAGCATATAAAAAATTCTTGGTCGCAATTAGGGTTAGTTTCTCTGAAATGAAACCCAACTAGAAGAGGCATGGTTGGCTAGATTCACGCCAACAAAACCAGCCGATATAAGGCTTAAAAATAAACGCATTGCCTTTTCCCATCAAATATTTCCAGCGCAGAGAGAGAAAGAGATATCACTTACAGTGCCCTTCAAAGGAGAACTCTTACAGCGCAGGAAGAGAGAAAGGCCTTAGTTCACACAGGAGAAAGATCGAATCCTCCAAAAGGCAGACGAAAGTTGGGACGAACTGGCCGCTTCTTCATGCATGCGAATTTCCTAAGTGAGATGAGATGTTCCTACTTCCTTTCTTTTTCCTCTTTCCCCCTTCAATACGATCTCAAAGCAATTTATAACGTATGGCTAAAAACCTTCCCCTCCACGCAAGCGAAAATCATTCCTCCTCTATGACGATATTCTCACCTTACCAGTGCCGAGGACTGAATTTCCTCAAATGGTGAAAAGGATACTAAATGCTGAGGGTTATCCTGCCCCAATACCGCCGAGGTCTTTCTATAACTAAAAAAAAAAGTAACTGAAAATTAGAAACTGTCTCATTTTCCAAAACGTGGATTTTGGTATCTAGGATATGCGCTTTTCCCAAGACACTGGGTGCCATTATTAGAAGGATAGGGCACTCTTTACTGCTGTTTCCAGTTAAGCATGAAACCATGCCCTTGTGCTGATTTTAAAAGACAGGAGGCGCACCAAAATACAGCTGACAAAGTTGCATAAAAGAAGCGAGGGAAACACACACATTAAGTGAATAATCAAAAGGAGGTTAGAGCAAGGCATAATGTCCAATCTTTTCGGCCTTTTCAATTTGTTGTGCATGCTATTCTAGCTAGGAAACTAAGGTGAAACTTAAAGACGGACTTCCCCCCCGGAGAGCGTGCTTGTGAGAGGAGAACCATGAGATCTCCCATCCAACGGTTTTCTTTTCATATAATTGACCATATACAAAAACTTTAACTTAGAAAAAGGCTTTCTATGTAATGCTATGTTTTACATGTAACAATATATATATATCTCAAATATGTAAATCTTCCGTATGTAAAATGTTGTTCATTAATATGTATATAATGTTCTACATATCTGGATTATATATATCTCCAATATATATAATGTTCTTCACTATATAATGGTTTACATATAATACATATATGTATGAGCCATGTAATGCTTCATGATTATATGTAATCTATATATCTAAAATATATACATATCTCCATTATAATGTTTTTACATATCTCAAATATATATCTCCAACATATATAATGTTATATGTCTCAAGTACCCTTGATTACTTGCAGTGGGAGTAACCTCATGGTGGGCCAGGGGGGTTTCCATTCCTTATGGAAGCATTTATGAGTCACTTTATATTTTTATGAGCCATAGTCGCTCCTAGGTATTCAAGGTGGGAGGAGGACGTTACACCATATTTCCCAAAATAGCACCAAGGGAATTAGGGACATTAAGAAATCAACATGTCATTATTTTGTTTCTTACATTTGTAAAAATATTGACACGGTTAATTGCTAATTATATTCACGTTCACTATCCAAAAATTGCAAACAAAAGCCAATATTCATGTCTCTATACTCATCAAATCCATAATCGGTAAATCCATAGTTTTTCTATGCGTGCCAGAATGCCGATAATTTGATGCATAATATATGAACCATTACACTACAAGAAAAAATAAAAGAAACTGAGAGTACAAAAATCTCGTACTTGGATCTCTAGAAAACACCCCTCTTGATTAACCCACTAATGCAACTAATATGTTTGGAAAAGGGTTAAAGAAGGGAAAATATTCTTCAAACCAATTTATGAGTTGGACTCAAATGCCACAAATTCGGACCACTCTGTCAAAATTGGAGACGTATCATAATGCAAACCTAAATGGAACTCAAGGCGTTCCTTTGTCACCAAATCAATATCTTCCTTCGTAAACTTTGCATAGATGATATTCTAGAGGGCCAATAGCCAAATATTTATATGTACAACTAGAAGAATACAAATCAAGGTAGGGATTCTTCCCTACTTTTCTAATGGTTGGTATGGTTATAAATATCAATATTTCAATTCCACTCATTGTGTATCTTTGAGATAAACAAGTTGGACATTTATCAAGTTATTTACAACTCTAATTCTTTGGATGAGGAAGAAAGAGAGAGAGAGTATTATGTTAAATTCTCTACGGAACCATAAGTCATGTGAAAATATTGTTTAAAGGACGCTCAACATTACAAAATAACAAATGAAGATATGTGTATTATTATTATTAATGGTTATAGTAAATGGGAGAAAATAGCTATGAAAACGAAAAATAAATCATGATGGTGAGTGCTAAGTGAAAATGCAAAAAGTGATTGGGAAGAATTTTAGCACAACAAAACTAGTGACTTTTCTAGGGATGGTATTCTTTTTAGGGTCCCTTTTTATTCAGTTTGTGATCTTATGTTGGGAGAAGGATCTAGTAAAAAATTAGGTCATATTTTTTGTAATGAGGTTACAGAGAAAGTTATTTGTGTGCTTAAATTGGGGGGGCATCTGGATGGGGAAATTCTAGTAAACTTGTTAAGGGGTCGTGAGGATTTTCTTTATTGATCTCTAGAAATGTAGATCTCTCCCTTGGTAGATACCTTTTGTTGACCACATCCTTTCATCATTTTCCACCTCTAGTGCTCATGCATGCTTAAATGCAATCTGGTCGTGTTTATATGGTGACCCCTCTCTCGTACCGAATGGGAAGTCGATTCATGTATTTCCACCTCCATTGATCATGCTTTTCTTCGATGGATCCACCCATTAGAGCGTTGTGCCCATGAAAATGAATTTCTTTTAGGGTTTTCTTTTGAATGCAATATATCCATTCCTCATGTCTTTTCTCATCGACAAGAAAACTCGAGTGTAATTTGTAAATATTGCTATGCCTTGGGTAAATCTAGAAGTGGTGTACTACCATGCCCATGGAGTGAAGTTTAAAGATATCTAGATTTAAATATTTTGATCATAGGGTCCTCCTTGAAATATTTTGTGGTCATTCAACCTTATACAGTGGCATTTTTTTCCCGAATATTATTATGTGCATGAGAGACTGTTGCCATAATTCTGAATTAGTGAAGTTGTCATTGAAATTGCGATGCTCATCAAGGACAATTTTATTTTAAAAAAGTCTAATTTTAAATCATTTCTCACATTACAATGGAGTTTTTCCAAGAATGTCCAAATTTGCACCCAAACATAGTAGTCCAAGTTATCCTCTTAATTTTAATGCAGTTAGGGAATAGTATTATAATTAATAGACATTGTTTGAGAAGATTATAAACTAAAATATTAATTGGGTATGTATACGTTAAACATCCATATTCTAGCATTAGCGTATAAGTGATTTGATTATGTGACCACCAACGGATGTACATGTAACATAACATCTCCATGGAAAACAAAATTTAAATCTCATTCGTATTCATTACAAGTTCAATGGTTCATTGATGTACCTTATAGCCATATTATATTTAGGTGGTGGTTTTCATCAAGAATTGAAGTTACTAGGTCCGGGTCACCTACTCTTAGGTAAGATATCAATGTATAGAATGCTTTATAGGCTGTGTTTCCATAAAACGAGGTTTTGAATAAGATAGTAATTGATGCCTATAAAATTATTGGTGGAAAAGTGGATTTACAATTATATGGGTGAACTAAAGGAACTAGGAGAATCAAAGGAATTTAAACCACTAGATGTTATCGTTAACACGTCTTCTTCTTTTTGTGGAATGGAAAAGGTATTTCAAATTATGCAAAATCATATGAACAAGCACTCTATCTATTTGGAACAAGTACATGTATGGTGATTAATATCCAAACATTGTGGATCTTTGATATCTAGGCAATCCTCTCGAACTATGATGGACTTAACATATAAAAAATCATGGGAGGAAATTCATTGTTCTCGATTCGAATGGAAATCAGCCCAAATCGATCATAAATGGACTCAATAATATGTTAAGTTTGATTTATGTTGGAAGGGAATGAGAGAAGAGTGAACCCACTATTTTAGTGGAAAAGGCTAACAAAACCATAGGCTGATGTTGCATGGGGTCTCGAAAATCCATATTTGTCAATGCATTGGAACCTAAGAACCTGTGGAGGGTGAGTGCTACAGAGGACCACTCATAGATGGACAAGTGAAGAAATATGTAGATACATGATTGATTGAAGCATGGATTAGGCACCCTATTTAAATACATCAAAATGGATCTATCTTTTGGAATAAACAATTCAACCCATTTCCCCTACATTGCAGTTTCCTTTAATAGATCATAGGAAACAGAACAAACCTGTTGTCAGGCCTTGACCCTTCGATGAGATGGTGAGCATTATGTTACCACCCAAATCTCTCACATGCATATGACATTTCGGCAATTATTGCAAAAATATATCATGAACATACAATGTGCAAATCGTTAGCATTAGCCTCATCAAATTCAAAATGGGAAGTGAACCTTAGAATGGGGAAATCCTTACTTGCGTATGACCATGCAACTTTTCTAAACGAAACCTTAGTGGAACTGTACTTTTGTTCAACCATGTGACTTTCCTAAATGAAAGTGTCAAACGTCATTTGGCCGTATCGTCCCGGGAACCATTAAGTTTCCACGCTGCATTCGAGGCTCACAACCACATTTTGCCTCAAAATTTTGAATTGGCATATTCATATGCTTTGGAGCCTTCAAGAGCCCCATACATGTAGATTAAGGACCAATTCATAAATGGAGCATTCACATGGAAAACTAGATGTTTGAAGGCCTCCACTTGGCTTATAAAACAAGGAGCGCTCTATTTATTATACATTTTGGAGTTTTTAGTGGGGTTTGGTCGGAATCAAGTAAAAAAAAAATTGGAAAAATCTAAATTTGGAAGTGTTCAAATTGTGCTTTTCAATCTATAAATAGTCTCAACGCCCTTAAATACCCCCATGGAACTCAAATTATGTAATCTGGATAGCTAATATATATGTGATTCTAAGATCTTTTATAGATTTCCACCTTGAAAAGGTTGGAAAGGAAGAATATTTCTACTACTAAATCCATGAGCATTGAATGGATTGTGAATAACATTCATTATTTCTTTAACCAATAAGTTATAAATTATGTTGAACTAAATATAGATGTGTTGTAATTTGAAGTCAAAGAGACCATCTATCAAATATAATTAACCATACAACCCCATAAGTGAGGACAAACATTGTTCAAAAGTCAAATGTCAAAGTTTTACTATATATTCTATTAAATGTATTGGAATCTTTTTTTTTTCAATTTGATTAGCTATAATTTGTTACATATAGATTCTCAATCTATAAAAATCAATCCTAGAATTGTTAATTATTGTTAAATGTAAATATCCAACCAAACCAAAATTCATAAATTTTGAGAAAGGTGTCAAACATATGTTTGTTTTACGTTACTATAAACTACAAAAAAGACCCTATTAAGTATTCACATCAAAAAAATACATTCATCCTTAAATATAATATATATTTATTTTATATTATTATCGACTTTCAAATAAAATATAAAAAATTGACTTTACTAATCCTCTTTTAAAAAAAAAATATCACAAGTCTGGTGTATAGACCTGAAAACTCTCCAATTCTGTTAATTGTATTAAAATTTCTGAACTTGAAATAGTTTACACAATGACTTCTATGACTGGGCAAATAAGGGGTTTATTCTGGGAAATTTTGCATACAAAAGGAGTGAGCAGAGGGCAGCACCAAATACAATCAGACATTGAATTTCCTCTCCCCTAACACATTTATATCCGGTGCCATTTAGGGTTCAGAATCCACACTGCAGAAACGTACTACCACGCTTGTGGGCAGCCAAACCGTGCAACTAAGGAGAGTAGTTCGGTCTGTTTCAACCAAGGGATTCTGGAAACTTGCAGAGGTTTATTCCAGCATTAATATAACATAAATAAAGGATTTATACAGTTCATTTATGTTCTGAAAATTTCTAATAAGTTTCGGGTGAATTTGGGATTTTTGGCAGTTTTAGCCAAGGAGAATCCTACGCAGAGGAGGATGCAAAAGGGTGATATGACCCAAACAAAAAATGGTTCTGGAGATTGATATGGGAAGTTAGGCTTGTTACTGACCTACAGGAACTGAAAAAGCTCATTTTGAGTTTACAGAACCTATTTTGCATCAATTTCAATAAAACTAGTTATTAAAAACTAATAATCTAGCTAGGGTCTTAAAAAGACTATTAAATCACCTCAAATTCAATTCTGTGAAACCTGAGATTTATAACAGAGATAAATATGGGTTCTCTGAACATGAAAATTTATTTCAATCCCTTTCCCTTCATGAAATATTCATTACAACACTCATATTCACTCAACCCCCCTGTACACTGATAAAATAGGATATTTTAATGAAACTGAGATGATATTCTTTAGGGTATGAGATATCTCGACCTGATAAATGTAATGTTCAGAATATACTGACACTACAGAACATAAATAACATTATTTACTGACCATTACAATAGGGTTCCAAAATTAAGGGGCGGGATGCCCCAATCTTGACCAGCAAGGGGCTGTGAGCATAGGTGAAGCATGGGATTCACTGGGGCTCGACTTGAACTTGAAGGAGGCTGTAATAACTTCTGGAATAAGCTTCAATGGCTGACATTAGCGCTCCATACCTGTAATAGATTGTAAGGGAGATGGAAGAGAAGGGAGGAGGGAATTGGGGATCATCACCCAATGGTCAGAGGCACAACACCCAGAGAGTATGCTCACATACAATAACCACAATGTAAAATCATCCAAACTAAGTCAATGGGGTTGAATTCACCTTTAATAGAGTGTTGAGTGACCGTCTTACCAGGTGAGGATCCAAGGTGACCTGTGAGAGCAAGTCAACCCTCAACGAACCCTAACCCTAGCCACATAGGCGCCTCCTTTGGGGAATTTAGCAAGTAGGACAATGTGGAATTATTTCTAAGTTCAATTCCTCCTTCATAATTAGAAATTGCGCCCTCACTAAGTCAAAAGTTGCTTCTTTTGAGTTATGACACCTTTTTTGCTTTTTCGGACTCCTAAGGAAACTGTTCTTTCCTTTGAAAACTTTCATGCTTTTCTGTGACTGCTTTTCTGAGCTCCATAAGAGGCAACTGCGCGCTCCTTTGAAAAACTTTCCTGCTTTATCCCTGACTACTTTTTTATCTGCTTTTTGGTACTTTGCTCTTTGTTTCCTATGACAGCTTTTGTCATGGTGTTTCCTCTTTCCTTTCTTAGCTAGTAGACTTGTCCAATGTGCCCCACCTGACTAGGCAGCTTATTTACACCTCATAAATTAGCAATAATAATTAAAATGGAAAATAAAACTTAGATACATTCCTTACTTAATTAATTATTACAAAATTTCCCTAGGGAGCATGATTAATGTCAAATTGAGCCCCTCCTAGGAGTCGAGTATGGTCAACACTTTAATGGTCACTTTGAGGGGACATGACATAGGTTGATGTTGTATGGGGTCTCAAAAATCCATATTTGTCAATGCATTGGAACCTAAGAACCTATGGAGGGTGAGTGCTATAGAGGACTACTCACAAATGGTCAAGTGAAGAAATATGTAGAATTATGATTGATTGAAGCATGGATTAGGCACCCTATTTAAATACATCAAAATGGATATTTATTTTGGAATAAACAATTCAACCCATTTACCCTACGTTGCAGTTTCCTTTAATACATCATAGGAAACAGAACAAAGCTATTGTCGGGCCTTGACCCTTCGATGAGATGGTGACGATTATGTTACCACCCAAATCTCTCACATGCATATGACATTTCGGCAATTGTTGCAAAAATATATCATCAACATACAATGTGCAAATCGTTAGCATTAGCCTCATCAAATTCAAAATGGGAAGTGAACCTTAGAATGGGGAAATCCTTACTTGCGTACGACCATGCAACTTTTCTAAACGAAACCTTAGTGGAACTGTACTTTTGTTCAACCATGTGACTTTTCTAAACGAAAGTGTCAAACGTCATCTGGCCGTACCGTCCCGTGAACCATTAACTTTCCACGCTGCATTCGAGGCTCACAACCACATTTTGCCTCAAAATTTTGAATTGGTATATTCATATGCTTTGGAGCATTCAAGAGCCCCATACATGTGCCTTAAGGACCAATTCATAAATGGAGCATTCACATGGAAAACTAGATGTTTGAAGGCCTCCACTTGGCTTATAAAACAAGGAGCGCTCTATTTATTATACATTTTGGAGTTTTTAGTGGGGTTTGGTCAGAATCAAGTAAAAAAAAATTGGAAAAATCTAAATTTGGAAGTGTTCAAATTGTGCTTTTCAATCTATAAATAGTCTCAACGCCGTGAAATACCCCCATGGAACTCAAATTATGTAATCTGGATAGCTAATATATGTGATTCTAAGATCTTTTATAGATTTCCACCGTGAAAAGGTTGGAAAGGCAGAATATTTCCAAGGTTGGAAAGGCAGAATATTTCTACTACGGAATCCATGAGCATTGAATGGATTGAGAATAACATTCATTATTTCTTTAACCAATAAGTTATAAATTAAGTTGAACTAAATATAGATGTCTTGTAATTTGAAGTCAAAGAGACCATCTATTAAATATAATTAACCATACAACCCCATAACTGAGAATGAGGACAAACATTAAATGAATTGGAATTTTTTTTTTTCAATTTGATCAGATATAATTTGTTACATATAGATTCTCAACCTATAAAAATCAACCCTAGAATTGTTAATTATTGTTAAATGTAAATATCCAACCAAACCAAAATTCATAAATTTTGAGAAAAGTGTCAAACATATGTTTGTTTTACATTACTATAAACTTAAAAAAAAGACCTTATTAATTATTCACATCAAAAAATACATTCATCCTTAGTTAAATATCATATATATTCATTTTATATTATTATCGACTTTCAAATAAAATATAAAAATTTGACTTTACTAATCCTCTTTAAAAAAAATTCAAAGTTGCCTTGCGTGTCATATTTATATTTCTCCATGTTAGTGTCAAATTTACAAATTTTGACTGTTTTAATCACAACGAAGGGAGGTTATATTCCACTCTTCTTTTTTGAAGTGTTTTTTTAGGTATTTCAAGTATTCCTTTAAAAGCTGTGAAAAATAAATCTAAGAAAATTGACTGTGTATTAATCACAGTCAAGGGTATGTTCTTTCCAATGTGCCAGATATTTAACTCTTTCCTATGTTCCAGATATATTCAAAGGCGTAGTATATCTATAAAAGCTAGCATAGGCAGTGTGTTCAGCCCACGATCTTTTCTCTTTTGTGTTTAGTTTAAGCATTGCTGTGTTTTAATAGAGCTTTTAGATTCAAACATTGCAGTCATGAGGTGCCTAA